>JAMPIV010022344.1:355000-372606 GCA_024509875.1 Oreohelix idahoensis
AGGAGGAGGCGGCAGAAAACCAAACACCGGCGGAACAGAACCGCCGGGATGAGAGCCCCGCATCAGGAAACACTGCACGAGAGAGCCCCGAGCCAGAAAACATTATGCGAGAGAGCCCCGTATCGGGGAGCCCTGAACTTGAATCGGGCAGAAGCGAAATTGATTTCCAGGATGTACTTTCCAAAAAAGGTGAGAAAAATAGAAAGAGGCTATTAAAACAGGCAGCTGGGCCTGTTAAGCCGAAGGAAGTGAGGCGGAGCAATAGTAATTCGCCTAAAAAGCATTCCCCAAGTAGGACAGCCCTACCAATATCACCTAGAGCGGCCATGTCACCTTCCCCGAGGAAGGGCTCGTCAACACCTGTGGTTGATGAGCGGTCCATGTCGGCGCCGAACAGTCCCAGAAGGTCAAGTCCCGAGGTCCTAGAGGTGCCTACGAACACACAAGTGAGTTGGGCGGAAGCGTCGGCAGTGGATGACGAAATGGAAGCCGCGCTGTCGCCAGCAGACCTGTTTATTGACGGGAAAATATTTGAAGATGTGAGTGACGGATGAACATGTCTTTACAAGCTCTTCTTCCCTGCACTGGGGCCCAGTGCGAGATGAGTCAAGATTCAAGCTCCGAGCAGGTGAGACACGTGAGAGGGTTTATGACGAACGGTGCATGTGAAGGCACGCCGGAGCTGCACCCCGAAGCTACCCTCCCCTTTGAGCCTGTGAGAAGCTTGACCAATAGACTGCCAGTGCGTGGGAAGATGTGCCCCCTCAAGCAGACCCAAGTACAGAAGTCAACAAAGAAAATAAAGAAAATAATGTATTTTACTTCAGTAAAGTGTGCCAACACCCATAGTTTAGGTGTGGTGTTAGATTGTATTATTAAGAGTTGTGTTCATGTAAATAGTTTTTTTGCTGTTAAGTTTTTACACGCACTTTTACACCTCTAAATGCGCACAGTTTCTTTTAAGCAGTCGGCTCCCCCCCCCCCTGAGGTGGGAGGTTTAGGCGACGCGGTTTCATCTGCGTCTAGCCTAAATAATCATAGCAGAACGGATAGTCAGCCCCAGATCACTATTCCGTCAGGCAGTCATGTAACTAGGTCAACGGGTCAGCCCTTACGCACCCCCTCGTCAATGAACGTATCGAGTGGCCTAGTTACAACAGAGAGCGGTCAGCCCACAGTCACCGCTCTACTGTGTAAGCCAGGTGCATTAAATATCAATTTGCCTAGTACATTTATTACAACACACAATAAACCATCAACTAGCAATTTGTTGTATAATTTACCTGTGGCGGGTAGCCAGGCCCAGACCACTATCCTGCCGTGTAATTCAAAAGAGACAAACGGTCCGCACTCAGTCCCCGTTTTGTCGAATAGTTTAGATATGGCAAGTGGCCACTCTGCCACTTTGCCATGTAGACAGTTTGCGACAAGTGGCCAACCCTCAGATACCACTTTGTCAAGCAGCCTAGTTGTTATATCCCTCAATATCAACGGCTTGAGGAATAAACTGGAGCACGTTATCAAACTGATTAAAAAAGAGAAACCCGACTTTTTGTTCTTGCAACAAACGGGGATTACTTCTAGGTATCATGCCGACCAGATAGTAACTAGATTAGGACTGAAACATGGTTGGTTCGCCCGGGGCACCTGCCATGGGGGTACTGCCATCCTCCAAATAAATGAGGATTGGGAAGCAGTACATTATAGAACAGACAATTGTGGCAGAATTGTCATTATACAAATACAAAATAAACACAATAAACATGACACGCACACACTCATCAATATATACGCACCCGCATTATACACTGACCAACCTAAATTTTACGACGGACTGTATGACATTATAGATAAACACTATAAAGGGACTAGAATAGTATTAGGGGGGGGGGATTTTAACTGTGTTTTGGCCAGTTCAGACACTAGTTCCTTTGGACCCGTATCCCAGAGAAAGAAAATTCAAATCCCCCTATCAATACGACATTTACAACCCATCCTTGACAAACATGACCTGGTAGACGTTTACAGAAAACTACAACCGAACACACAAGCTTTCACATTTCACGACAAGACAAACCCTTATTTTAGACAGGCCTCGAGACTGGACAGGTTTTACGCATCCAATAGTTACAATATACACAAAACTCACCATATAAAAAACACGCTTAAATTTACAGATCACGAAGCAGTATGCACAGTATTAAGTACGGGACACACATATACAAAATTAAAGAGATCCCCACATTGGAAATTCAACAATAATTTGCTAACAAATACTTTCTTCACAGACACAATAACACAACTCATTCAGGGTTACACACAGGATATCCCCAATAACAACATTGCAGAATATTGGGACCTGTTAAAAAACACAATAAGGGATAGAACACAGATTTTAGCAACAAAAATACACAGGGCTTTTAAGAGGGAACAAAATATATTAGAAGACGCAATAAGTTTAACAAAGCAGATAGACAAATCTAACCCACACATTCATTCTTTAGAAGAGCAGTTAGACCTGTACAAGCAACACACATACCAAGGAGCTCTCCTTAGGTCAAAATTAAATACTATCACACAAGAAACACCCAGTAGACAGTATTTAGCGATTGAGCAAAATGTACAACACAGTAGACAGATTCACGAAATATTTGACATGAATGACAAGCATCAGACAGAAGACACTAATATTAGGCATGCTTTTTTTGAATACTACACAAAATTATACGCTAAAGAACCAACTAATGTAAACACACAGGATAAATTTCTACACTACACAAAACGTTTAAGTGATGATGAGAGCAAGAAATTAGACGAAACTTTAACTTTAGAAAACTTAAGGGAAGCGATTAGTACTTTCCAGAAAAATAAATCACCCGGCCCAGATGGGTTAACGGCAGAATTTTACTTCTTCTTTTTCCCAATTTTAGGCCCCCTGTTAATTAAAGTGTTTGAGGAAGCCTTCCAGAAAGGAGAGCTTCCGAATAGTTTAAATGAATCCTTTATCACCTTAATACCTAAAGATAATGCTGACAGAAAGTCAATAAAAAATTACAGGCCTATTTCGCTTTTAAATACTGATTATAAAATCTTGGCCAAAGCTCTCACTCTGAAACTTAAATTATTCATGAACAAGTTGGTACATCCTGACCAACAATGCAGCGTACATGGTAGGAACATTTGTAGACATACACACTTCATAAGGGATTTCATTACATACACGCATGATAGACAGTGTCAAAGTGCAATACTATCACTAGATCAGGAAAAAGCCTTTGACAGGGTATCACATTCCTTTCTACACAAAACTTTACAAGCAAACAACATAGGTACTTATTTTAGAACATGGATAGAGATCTTATATAAAAAACCCCACAGTAGAATACTAATTAATCACAGTTTAAGTGACCCAGTTAGGCTGACACGATCAGTGAGACAAGGCTGCCCTTTGTCTCCCCTGTTATACGTTTTAACACTAGAACCAGTGCTGGAAAGAATAAGACAAGATGTAAACATCACGGGGACTTTTGTACCCGGGCAGGGGGAAAGAAAATCATTAGCGTACGCTGATGATACTTTATTCCTTCCAGCAACTGTAGATTCCATAAGAAAGATATTAGAAACCTTTACAGAGTTTGGATACGCTAACGAATCCAAACTAAATATTCAAAAATCTAGTTTAATGGGTTTAGGTAAATGGGCAAATAAAACAGATTTCCCTTTTCAGTTAACGCAAGTTAACAGAATCAAAATTTATGGGATAAGTTACTCTTATAACCCCCATGACCCCAATACAGAGACATGGATAAAGTTAGTAGATAAAATTCAAAACATGTTAGAGAAATATAAATATAAGACAGCTACTATTTTTGGGAGAAGTATCATAGTGAACTGTTTCATTATGCCTAAAATTATATATACAGCTAATATTCAAATCATACCAAAGTCAGTGGTAACTAAAATAAATGTACTAATTAGGAATTTCATTTTTAAGGGCACCTTTAAAAGCATTAAACATTTAACCCTAATACAGCCCAAACATAAAGGGGGGATAGCTTTACAAGACATCACCACTAAAATTAAAGCCCTAAGGATTAAATATATAGGAGAGATAATTAAGAACCCAAGTTTGTTCCCCTTAGCACATTACTACATCGGACTTAGGCTAATTAAGTTACACAAACTAGAAAACAACCAACCACATTCCTTTGACACCCCACCACCTTTTTATAGGATATGCATAGAAAATATAAAAGGAAACGAACAATTAGTGAAACAAGACACCAAACTCATATATAAATTACTAGTTGCAGCACAAGAACCCTATTTAGGCACACGGATCAAACGAGGGTACAACCTTTTCATAACAGACTACACACAAAGCTTCTCAAACATTCATGCAATAGACATCAAGCCACAAGCCAAACAAGTTACATTTAGGTTACTGTACGGTTTAACACCTATCACGAGTAAGCATTCAGCAATGAAAGCAGGCAAGGCGCCACCAAGGTGTAAACTGTGCAGTAACAACGCAATAGAAACAGAGGACCACTTGTTCTACACATGTAGGACAGTGGTCCCTACATTAAACAAACTAAGAACACTGATAGCTTCCAAAACACCAGGATCACTCAACATGTACCAAGCAGTCATGTTGAATATTTTACCTACATTACAGAGACAGACAGAACTTAAATTGTTAACCCTATTAGCGGAATTTAGATATTTAGTGTGGATATGTAGGAATAGGGCAGTACATGACGGCATACATTACGACAGTAGAATTTTCTCACAAATATACGAACAAATAACACATAACATAACAGAACAAATTTGAATTTTTCCTTTTTGCTGTTGTTGATAAATAAATTTTTGACCCTTTAGTCACCACACAAAGCAAGTAGCTTTGTTGTAAATATTATCATACATTGTAAAAACTTCTTAACGCATGTCTTCATTAATCATTTCATAGTAGAGGGTCAACACCCCTTTGTCGATGTATCATTAATCATCATCATCCATGTTCATCTATTTTCAAATATTGACTTGCAATATTGGGGGGGTGGGTTTTATCTCAAGTGATTTTTTTTTTTTTTTTTTTTTAACATCATGTGATACTTGTAAAAAAAAATTTTTTGTAAATAATATTGTTATACTGACCTCAATAAAGGTATTTAAAAAAAAAAAAAAAAGTGTTTTCATTTTGGACTTTGGCGTTTTTTCTGGACTGTGTGTTAGTTAGTCTTAGCGTTAGCTAGGCTAACTGTTGTGACTCTTGTTTGTTTAAATTTCAATTTGGTCTAGTACCAAGAAGAAAAGAGAAAAATGTCAGCACCATCCGTGCCTATTATTATGATAAATAGAGAGAATGATTTGGAGGGAGGAGAGGTGCATAGGAAAGGCACTCTAGTTATTACCATCTCAGGGCCACAAGCCAATCGTGCGTCCTACTCTCTTTTAACTAGCATCCTAGCCGGACCAGCCGGGGTTGGAACCAGTGGCATCGCCACCCTTTATAGATTTTCTGGGCCCTTCAAGTGGTTCGCCACTTTAACGGCAGCGGCCCAGATGAAGCACTATGCAGGGCTTCATGGAAAAAAGTTAGAGTGGTCGAATCCCCAGATGACGGTATATATAGAGCATCTGGATAAGGAAAAATCCAAGGGAGTTCTGCATTGGATCCCCCCGACGATGAAGGCGGAGGCAGTGCAAAGGATTGCGGCGGCAGTATCAGGCGACAAAGACGCAGAGGTGTCGCGAATCAAGGTAGCACACGATGAATGGAACTTTTTTTTCAAACCTTCAACACACCAGGTGCCGCATTTTGTCCACCTAAAAATGGAGAATGAAGGTGAGAAGCTTCAGAGAGTGTGGGTAGCCCTTCCAGGGCGTAGAATACAATGCTCCATTTGCGGTCTTGACACGCACTGGGTCAGCCAGTGCCCAAGGAGGCGGGGGGCCACCACCCAAGTTAAACAAACCAGGGAAGAGGAGGCGGCAGAAAACCAAACACCGGCGGAACAGAACCGCCGGGATGAGAGCCCCGCATCAGGAAACACTGCACGAGAGAGCCCCGAGCCAGAAAACATTATGCGAGAGAGCCCCGTATCGGGGAGCCCTGAACTTGAATCGGGCAGAAGCGAAATTGATTTCCAGGATGTACTTTCCAAAAAAGGTGAGAAAAATAGAAAGAGGCTATTAAAACAGGCAGCTGGGCCTGTTAAGCCGAAGGAAGTGAGGCGGAGCAATAGTAATTCGCCTAAAAAGCATTCCCCAAGTAGGACAGCCCTACCAATATCACCTAGAGCGGCCATGTCACCTTCCCCGAGGAAGGGCTCGTCAACACCTGTGGTTGATGAGCGGTCCATGTCGGCGCCGAACAGTCCCAGAAGGTCAAGTCCCGAGGTCCTAGAGGTGCCTACGAACACACAAGTGAGTTGGGCGGAAGCGTCGGCAGTGGATGACGAAATGGAAGCCGCGCTGTCGCCAGCAGACCTGTTTATTGACGGGAAAATATTTGAAGATGTGAGTGACGGATGAACATGTCTTTACAAGCTCTTCTTCCCTGCACTGGGGCCCAGTGCGAGATGAGTCAAGATTCAAGCTCCGAGCAGGTGAGACACGTGAGAGGGTTTATGACGAACGGTGCATGTGAAGGCACGCCGGAGCTGCACCCCGAAGCTACCCTCCCCTTTGAGCCTGTGAGAAGCTTGACCAATAGACTGCCAGTGCGGGGGAAGATGTGCCCCCTCAAGCAGACCCAAGTACAGAAGTCAACAAAGAAAATAAAGAAAATAATGTATTTTACTTCAGTAAAGTGTGCCAACACCCATAGTTTAGGTGTGGTGTTAGATTGTATTATTAAGAGTTGTGTTCATGTAAATAGTTTTTTTGCTGTTAAGTTTTTACACGCACTTTTACACCTCTAAATGCGCACAGTTTCTTTTAAGCAGTCGGCTCCCCCCCCCCCCCCCCGAGGTGGGAGGTTTAGGCGACGCGGTTTCATCTGCGTCTAGCCTAAATAATCATAGCAGAACGGATAGTCAGCCCCAGATCACTATTCCGTCAGGCAGTCATGTAACTAGGTCAACGGGTCAGCCCTTACGCACCCCCTCGTCAATGAACGTATCGAGTGGCCTAGTTACAACAGAGAGCGGTCAGCCCACAGTCACCGCTCTGCTGTGTAAGCCAGGTGCATCAAATATCATTTTGCCTAGTACTTTTATTACAACACACAATAAACCATCAACTAGCGATTTGTTGTATAATTTACCTGTGGCGGGTAGCCAGGCCCAGACCACTATCCTGCCGTGTAATTCAAAAGAGACAAACGGTCCGCACTCAGTCCCCGTTTTGTCAAATAGTTTAGATATGGCAAGTGGCCACTCTGCCACTTTGCCATGTAGACAGTTTGCGACAAGTGGCCAACCCTCAGATACCACTTTGTCAAGCAGCCTAGTTGTTATATCCCTCAATATCAACGGCTTGAGGAATAAACTGGAGCACGTTATCAAACTGATTAAAAAAGAGAAACCCGACTTTTTGTTCTTGCAACAAACGGGGATTACTTCTAGGTATCATGCCGACCAGATAGTAACTAGATTAGGACTGAAACATGGTTGGTTCGCCCGGGGCACCTGCCATGGGGGTACTGCCATCCTCCAAATAAATGAGGATTGGGAAGCAGTACATTATAGAACAGACAATTGTGGCAGAATTGTCATTATACAAATACAAAATAAACACAATAAACATGACACGCACACACTCATCAATATATACGCACCCGCATTATACACTGACCAACCTAAATTTTACGACGGACTGTATGACATTATAGATAAACACTATAAAGGGACTAGAATAGTATTAGGGGGGGATTTTAACTGTGTTTTGGCCAGTTCAGACACTAGTTCCTTTGGACCCGTATCCCAGAGAAAGAAAATTCAAATCCCCCTATCAATACGACATTTACAACCCATCCTTGACAAACATGACCTGGTAGACGTTTACAGAAAACTACAACCGAACACACAAGCTTTCACATTTCACGACAAGACAAACCCTTATTTTAGACAGGCCTCGAGACTGGACAGGTTTTACGCATCCAATAGTTACAATATACACAAAACTCACCATATAAAAAACACGCTTAAATTTACAGATCACGAAGCAGTATGCACAGTATTAAGTACGGGACACACATATACAAAATTAAAGAGATCCCCACATTGGAAATTCAACAATAATTTGCTAACAAATACTTTCTTCACAGACACAATAACACAACTCATTCAGGGCTACACACAGGATATCCCCAATAACAACATTGCAGAATATTGGGACCTGTTAAAAAACACAATAAGGGATAGAACACAGATTTTAGCAACAAAAATACACAGGGCTTTTAAGAGGGAACAAAATATATTAGAAGACGCAATAAGTTTAACAAAGCAGATAGACAAATCTAACCCACACATTCATTCTTTAGAAGAGCAGTTAGACCTGTACAAGCAACACACATACCAAGGAGCTCTCCTTAGGTCAAAATTAAATACTATCACACAAGAAACACCCAGTAGACAGTATTTAGCGATTGAGCAAAATGTACAACACAGTAGACAGATTCACGAAATATTTGACATGAATGACAAGCATCAGACAGAAGACACTAATATTAGGCATGCTTTTTTTGAATACTACACAAAATTATACGCTAAAGAACCAACTAATGTAAACACACAGGATAAATTTCTACACTACACAAAACGTTTAAGTGATGATGAGAGCAAGAAATTAGACGAAACTTTAACTTTAGAAAACTTAAGGGAAGCGATTAGTACTTTCCAGAAAAATAAATCACCCGGCCCAGATGGGTTAACGGCAGAATTTTACTTCTTCTTTTTCCCAATTTTAGGCCCCCTGTTAATTAAAGTGTTTGAGGAAGCCTTCCAGAAAGGAGAGCTTCCGAATAGTTTAAATGAATCCTTTATCACCTTAATACCTAAAGATAATGCTGACAGAAAGTCAATAAAAAATTACAGGCCTATTTCGCTTTTAAATACTGATTATAAAATCTTGGCCAAAGCTCTCACTCTGAAACTTAAATTATTCATGAACAAGTTGGTACATCCTGACCAACAATGCAGCGTACATGGTAGGAACATTTGTAGACATACACACTTCATAAGGGATTTCATTACATACACGCATGATAGACAGTGTCAAAGTGCAATACTATCACTAGATCAGGAAAAAGCCTTTGACAGGGTATCACATTCCTTTCTACACAAAACTTTACAAGCAAACAACATAGGTACTTATTTTAGAACATGGATAGAGATCTTATATAAAAAACCCCACAGTAGAATACTAATTAATCACAGTTTAAGTGACCCAGTTAGGCTGACACGATCAGTGAGACAAGGCTGCCCTTTGTCTCCCCTGTTATACGTTTTAACACTAGAACCAGTGCTGGAAAGAATAAGACAAGATGTAAACATCACGGGGACTTTTGTACCCGGGCAGGGGGAAAGAAAATCATTAGCGTACGCTGATGATACTTTATTCCTTCCAGCAACTGTAGATTCCATAAGAAAGATATTAGAAACCTTTACAGAGTTTGGATACGCTAACGAATCCAAACTAAATATTCAAAAATCTAGTTTAATGGGTTTAGGTAAATGGGCAAATAAAACAGATTTCCCTTTTCAGTTAACGCAAGTTAACAGAATCAAAATTTATGGGATAAGTTACTCTTATAACCCCCATGACCCCAATACAGAGACATGGATAAAGTTAGTAGATAAAATTCAAAACATGTTAGAGAAATATAAATATAAGACAGCTACTATTTTTGGGAGAAGTATCATAGTGAACTGTTTCATTATGCCTAAAATTATATATACAGCTAATATTCAAATCATACCAAAGTCAGTGGTAACTAAAATAAATGTACTAATTAGGAATTTCATTTTTAAGGGCACCTTTAAAAGCATTAAACATTTAACCCTAATACAGCCCAAACATAAAGGGGGGATAGCTTTACAAGACATCACCACTAAAATTAAAGCCCTAAGGATTAAATATATAGGAGAGATAATTAAGAACCCAAGTTTGTTCCCCTTAGCACATTACTACATCGGACTTAGGCTAATTAAGTTACACAAACTAGAAAACAACCAACCACATTCCTTTGACACCCCACCACCTTTTTATAGGATATGCATAGAAAATATAAAAGGAAACGAACAATTAGTGAAACAAGACACCAAACTCATATATAAATTACTAGTTGCAGCACAAGAACCCTATTTAGGCACACGGATCAAACGAGGGTACAACCTTTTCATAACAGACTACACACAAAGCTTCTCAAACATTCATGCAATAGACATCAAGCCACAAGCCAAACAAGTTACATTTAGGTTACTGTACGGTTTAACACCTATCACGAGTAAGCATTCAGCAATGAAAGCAGGCAAGGCGCCACCAAGGTGTAAACTGTGCAGTAACAACGCAATAGAAACAGAGGACCACTTGTTCTACACATGTAGGACAGTGGTCCCTACATTAAACAAACTAAGAACACTGATAGCTTCCAAAACACCAGGATCACTCAACATGTACCAAGCAGTCATGTTGAATATTTTACCTACATTACAGAGACAGACAGAACTTAAATTGTTAACCCTATTAGCGGAATTTAGATATTTAGTGTGGATATGTAGGAATAGGGCAGTACATGACGGCATACATTACGACAGTAGAATTTTCTCACAAATATACGAACAAATAACACATAACATAACAGAACAAATTTGATTTTTCCTTTTTGCTGTTGTTGATAAATAAATTTTTGACCCTTTAGTCACCACACAAAGCAAGTAGCTTTGTTGTAAATATTATCATACATTGTAAAAACTTCTTAACGCATGTCTTCATTAATCATTTCATAGTAGAGGGTCAACACCCCTTTGTCGATGTATCATTAATCATCATCATCCATGTTCATCTATTTTCAAATATTGACTTGCAATATTGGGGGGGTGGGTATTATCTCAAGTGATATTGTTTATTTTTTTTTTTTTTTTTTTACATCATGTGATACTTGTAAAAAATTTTTTGTAAATAATATTGTTATACTGACCTCAATAAAGGTATTTAAAAAAAAAAAAAAAAAAAAAGTGCTTCCAGGATTTTTTTGTGTGTGTTAGCTTAGCTGTGTTAGCTAGGCTAACTTGGTGACTTTGTTTTTTTTTGCTTAATTTGGTTGTAATAACCAAGAAAGGAAATAAAGAGAATGTCAGCACCTTTTGTGCCAGTAGTGAATATCAATATGGAAGAGGACTTCGAGGGAGGTGAGTTGCACCGCCCAGGAACATTAATCATAACAGTAACTGGCCCACAGGCCAACAGGGCATCTTATTCCCTCATAACGAGTATTCTAGCAGGGCCCGCAGGTGTGGGTACAAGTGGCATTGCCACTTTATATCGATTTGCAGGGCCTTTCAGGTGGTTCGCCACCCTGACGGCAGCGGCCCAAGTTAAACACTATAAAGGGCTCCACGGAAAGAGGCTGGAGTGGACCAATCCACAGATGAGTGTTTTGATAGAACACCAAGACAAGGAGAAGGCCAAAGGGACTCTAAATTGGATCCCGCCTACGATGAAAGCGGAGGCGGTGCAACGAGTGGCGGCTGTCATCACGGGCGATAAAGATGCAGAAGTGATGAGGATAAGAAATGCGGGCGATAAATGGAATTTTATGTACAAGCCCTCGACGCACCAGGTACCGCATTTCGTCCATCTTAAAGCGGCGGAGGATAAATACCTAAGGGCATGGGTGTCCCTACCGGGGAGAAGGACCCAGTGCGCCATTTGCGGGCAAGACGACCATTGGGTCAGTCAATGCCCCAAAAAGAGAGGGGCCACCCAAGCCAAGCCTTCAATGGTGGAAGAGGCGGTGAAGAATACTACGCCAGCGGAGCAAAGCCGCCAGAAAGAGAGCCCCGCACCAGAGAACCCTGCACGAGGGAGCCCAGCGCCAGAGAGCCCTGCACGAGAGAGCCCAGCACTAGAGGGTTCTGCACAAGAGAGCCCCGCGCCAGGGAGCTCTACATCTGAACTCGAAAAAAACAACGAATTAGACTTTGAAGAAGTGCGCACAAAGAAAGGTGAAAAGAATAGAAAAAGACTTTTATTGCAGGCAGCAGGGCCTGTAAGGATGAAAGAAGGGAGGCGCAGTGACAGCAGGTCACCGGGCAAGAAATCCCCAAGCAGAAGAGATCTACCTAGATCACCATCGCCAAGGGCGCTTTCACCAGAGCCCTCCCTGAGGTATTTTTCGTCGACACCTGTCGTCGACGAACGGGGAATGTCTGCGCCAAATAGTCCGGCAAGAGGCTCAAGACTCGAGGTTCCAGAGGCGTCAACGCAATTTTCCTCCAACTGGGCGAGGGAAACAGAAGAAGCCGAAATGGAAGATATGCTATCACAGACAGACCTGTTTATAGACGGGCAGGCTTTCGAAGATGTTAGTTCATGAGTCTGCCACTAAAAGTACTTTTCCCGTGCACTGGGGGCCAGTGCAAGCAGTTGTGTTCCGACTTCAAACAGGTGAGACATGTGTGGTCCAGAGATCTGATGACGAGCGGTGCGCTGCACCCCAAGGTTGTCCCCCCCTGTGAGCCTGTCAGAAGTCGGTACAGAAAACTACTAGTGCGTGGGAAGATGTGCTCCCCCCTCCAGAGGACTCAAGCGTACAAGTCTGGAAAAATAAAAATAATGTATTCATTTAAAGTAAAATCTGAAAACACCCATAGTTTAGGATGTGTTAGTTATGATTTAAGAGTTTTGTGTTTTCATTTTAATGTAAATAAGTTTGGTAGTATTTTAATGTATGTTTTGACACAGCACACACACAACTAACATGCGCACAGTTTTAGTTAGGCAGCCAACCCTCCCCCCTGTCAGGGCGGAAGGGACTGACAACGCAGCGTCGACTGCGTTGGGCCCTAATCATCAGGGCACAACGACCTTTAGCCAGCGATCAGTCACTAATGTGTCGAGTAGTCATTTTACAGACAACGGTCAGCCCCTATGCACCGCTTTGTCAACAAGTGCAAGCACGGATGTGTTGAGTAGCTTAGTAATGACAGATAACGGTCAGCCCTTAAGCACCGCTCTGTCAAGTAAGTTATGTGAAACAGGTGACCAACCTACCACTCTGCCAGGGTCATCATTTACAACATATGATAAACCGTTAGGAAGTAATTTATTGCTGAGTATTCCACCTGTAGCGGGTAGCCAGCCTCAGACCACTGCTCCGCTTTGTAACCCAAAAAAGGCGGACGGTTCGCAAGCCCCCGTTTTGTCAAATAGTTTAGATATGGCAAGTGGCCACTCTGCCACTTTGCCATGTAGACAGTTTATAGCGAGTGGCCAACCTCAGCTTACCACTCCGACATGCAGTCTAGTGATAATATCTCTCAATATCAATGGTTTGAGAAATAAGCTGGACCATGTAATTAAACTAATGAAAAAAGAGAAACCCGACTTTTTGTTCTTGCAACAAACGGGGATTACTTCTAGGTACCATGCCGACCAGATAGTAACTAGATTAGGACTGAAGCATGGTTGGTTCGCCTTAGGCACCAGTCATGGTAGTGGTGTAGCCATTCTGCAAATTAATGAAGATTGGGAAGCAGTACATTATAGAACGGACAATGGTGGCAGAATTGTCATAACTCAAATACAAAACAAACACAATAAACACGACACACACACACTCATTAATATATACGCACCCGCAGTATACACTGACCAACCAAAATTTTACGACGGACTGTTTGACACCATAGATAGGCACTACAAAGGAACTAGAATAGTGTTAGGGGGAGATTTTAACTGTGTTTTAGCTAGTTTAGACAGTAGTTCCTTGGGCCCCGTATCCCAGATAAAGAAAATTCAAATACCCCGATCAATACGACACTTACAACCCATTCTTGACAAACACGACCTAGTAGACGTGTACAGAAAACTACAACCGAACACACAAGCCTTCACATTTCACGACATAAGAAATCCATATCTTAGACAGGCCTCAAGACTGGACAGAATATACGCAACAAACAGTTACAACATACACAAAACTTATCACATTAAAAATACGCTTAAATTTACAGACCACCAGGCAGTATACACAGTTTTAAGTACGGGGCACACATATACAAAATTAAAGAGATCCCCACATTGGAAATTCAACAATAATTTGCTAACAAATACTTTCTTCACAGACAAAATAACACAACTCATTCAGGGTTACACACAGGATATTCCCAATAACAACATTGCAGAATATTGGGACCTGTTAAAAAACACAATAAGGGATAGAACACAGATTTTAGCAACAACAATACACAGGGCTTTTAAGGGGGAACAAAATATATTAGAAGACGCAATAAGTTTAACAAAGCAGATAGACAAATCTAACCCACACATTCATTCTTTAGAAGAGCAGTTAGACCTGTACAAACAACACACATACCAAGGAGCTCTCCTTAGGTCAAAATTAAATACTATTATACAAGAAACACCCAGTAGACAATATTTAGCGATTGAGCAAAATGTACAACACAGTAGACAGATTCACGAAATATTTGACATGAATGACAAACATCAGACAGAAGACACTAATGTTAGACACGCTTTTTTTGAATACTACACAAAATTATACACTAAGGAACCAACTAACGAAAACATACAGGATAAATTTCTACACTACACAAAACGTTTAAGTGATGATGAGAGCAAAAAATTAGACGAAATTTTAACTTTAGAAAACTTAAGGGAAGCGATTAGTACTTTCCAGAAAAATAAATCACCCGGCCCAGATGGGTTAACGGCAGAATTTTACTTCTTCTTTTTCCCAATTTTAGGCCCCCTTTTAATTAAAGTATTTGAGGAAGCCTTCCAGAAAGGAGAGCTTCCGAATAGCTTAAATGAATCCTTTATTACTCTAATACCTAAGGATAATGCTGACAGAAAGTCAATCAAAAATTACAGGCCTATTTCACTTTTAAATACTGATTATAAAATTTTGGCCAAAGCTCTCACTCTGAAGCTTAAATTATTCATGAAAAATTTGGTACATCCTGACCAACAATGTAGTGTACATGGTAGGAACATTTGTAGACATACACACTTCATAAGGGATTTCATTACATACACGCATGATAGACAGTGTCAAAGTGCAATACTATCACTAGATCAGGAAAAAGCCTTTGACAGGGTATCACATTCCTTTCTACACAAAACTTTACAAGCAAACAACATAGGTACTTATTTTAGAACATGGATAGAGATCTTATATAAAAAACCCCACAGTAGAATACTAATTAATCACAGTTTAAGTGACCCAGTTAGGCTGACACGATCAGTGAGACAAGGCTGCCCTTTGTCTCCCCTGTTATACGTTTTAACACTAGAACCAGTGCTGGAAAGAATAAGACAAGATGTAAACATCACGGGGACTTTTGTACCCGGGCAGGGGGAAAGAAAATCATTAGCGTACGCTGATGATACTCTATTCCTTCCAGCAACTGTAGATTCCATAAGAAAGATATTAGAAACCTTTACAGAGTTTGGATACGCTAACGAATCCAAACTAAATATTCAAAAATCTAGTTTAATGGGATTAGGTAAATGGGCAAACAAGACAGATTTCCCCTTTCAGTTAACGCAAGTTAACAGAATCAAAATTTATGGGATAAATTATTCTTGTAACCCCCATGACCCCAATACAGAGACATGGATAAAGTTAGTGGATAAAATTCAAAACATGTTAGAGAAATATAAATACAAGACAGCTACTATTTTTGGGAGAAGTATCATAGTGAACTGTTTCATTATGCCTAAAATAATATATACAGCAAATATTCAGATTATGCCAAAGTCAGTGGTAACTAAAATAAATGTACTAATTAGGAATTTCATTTTTAAAGGCACCTTTAAAAGCATTAAACATTTAACCCTAATACAGCCCAAACATAAAGGGGGGATAGCCTTACAAGACATTAGCACTAAGATTAAAGCTTTAAGGATTAAATATATAGGGGAGATAATTAAAAACCCAAGCTTGTACCCCCTAGCACATTACTACATTGGACTTAGGTTAATTAAATTACACAAGTTAGAAAATAATCAACCACATTTCTTTGGGACCCCACCACCCTTTTATAGGATATGCTTACACAATTTAAAAGGAAACGAACAGTTAGTAAAGCAAGACACCAAACTCATATACAAATTATTAGTAGCAGCACAGGAACCCTATTTAGGTACACGGATTAAACGAGGGTACAATCTTTTCATAACAGACTACACACAAAGCTTCTCAAACATTCATGCAATAGACATCAAGCCACAAGCCAAACAAGTTACATTTAGGTTACTGTACGGTTTAACACCTATCATGGGTAAGCATTCAGCAATGAAGGCAGGCAAGGCGCCACCAAGGTGTAAACTGTGCAGTAACAACACAATAGAAACAGAGGACCACTTGTTTTACACTTGTAGGACAGTGGTCCCTACAATAAACAAACTAAGAACACTGATAGCTTCCAAAACACCGCAATCATTCAACATGTATCAAGCGGTCATGTTGAATACTTTACCGACTTTACCAAGACAGACAGAACTTAAACTTTTAACTTTATTAGCAGAACTTAGATACTTAGTATGGACATGTAGAAATAGGGCAGTACATGACGGCATACATTATGACAGTAGGATTTTTTCACAAATATATGAACAAATAACACACGACATAATGGAACAAATTTAAATTTAAATTGAAATTTTTTGATTGTTTAAATAAATAATTATTTGACCTTTTTGGTCATCACACAAAGCAGGTAGCTTTGTTTGTACATACTTCATAACATATGTCCTCATCTCATGTCATCATCAATGTACCATCAACCATTTCATCTCATTCATGTAGTATAACACATACTTGTGTGTATTTTGACTTGAATAAATTTATTGGGGGGGGGGGGGGGGGTTATCATTAGTATGGTTTATAGTTTATATTTGTTAAATATAATATGGATATATCTTGACCTGAATAAAGGTATTTTAAAAAAAAAAAAAAAAAGACTTTGTTTGTTTTTTTGCTTAATTTGGTTGGAATAACCAAGAAAGGAAATAAAGAGAATGTCAGCACCTTTTGTGCCAGTAGTGAATATCAATATGGAAGAGGACTTCGAGGGAGGTGAGTTGCACCGCCCAGGAACATTAATCATAACAGTAACTGGCACAGGCAACAGGGCATCTTATTCCTCATAACGAGTATTCTAGCAGGCCCGCTAGGTGTGGGTACAAGTGGCATTGCCACTTTTATAACGATTTTGCACAGGGCCTTTCCAGGTGGTTCGCCACCCTGACAGGCCAGCGGGCCCAAAGTTAACAAACACTATAAAAATGGCTCCACGGAAAAGAGCAGGCTGGGAGGGTGGACATCCACAATCCACAGATGAAGAGTTTTGTATAGAACAAAGGAACACCAAGGACAAGGAGGAGGGGCCAAAAGGGACTCTTAAATT
>JAMPIV010022345.1:0-42500 GCA_024509875.1 Oreohelix idahoensis
ATTTTTCACCCTCCACTACTGTAGTACTCCACCTTGCGTTATTTACTGAAATGACTGTTATGGCTATTCTTAACCCATGATAAGGCATATGTGGAACTGATTCTGGCTAGTATCCTGTTTATTATAAGTTTAACATTTAACCCAAGATAAACCAAAAACAGCTTAACACCACTTAAATTAAGGCTGAATACGGCACAAACACTATCAATGAAGTAAAATTACTGGGGAGAAGTCCTCACATTCCTATCAGATATAATATATAGTATTATATATATATATATATATATATATATAGATATATATATATATTTATATATATATATATATATATATATATATATAACTCTGTAACATGAATATATCATATTATAAAGATATGTCAACTCACCCCGAAAAATGACTAGAGAAAGGCCTGTTGTAAACATTTTTAGTTCTGTGTTAAAGTTTGCCTTATCTCATGATGGTCCATCTCGGGCCAGGAATATCTTCACGAGTGTGTTTGACGTAGTAAAATTTCAAGTCTTATAGCTTATAAACCATTCTACCCACGACACCTGCATAGCCTGATTCTACAGATGTATCGGCGCAATGCGTAATAACGGGTAAGACAAAGGTTTTCAGAAGCAACAACTTTGCGAAAATTCCCCCAGAGAGACAATCATAATATTATGTGCTCTTTGCTCATCTAAGGGCAAACAACAAAGACTAGCAGCGGGTTATCTCCCCCTGAAACAGATCAAACTTTTTTTCGTTACCCAGGCCTAAAGGGTACTAGCCGCTCGTGATCAAACGTTTTAAAGCGACCAGAGAAATTCCCCTGTTGGGACCACAGGGGCGTTTAGGTAACATTACGCTGCGCTGACCGTTTCTGACCAGTGGGGGATTTCCACTGAAAGCCTGAACGTAAACACCTCGGGTAGGGTTTGAGAAGGTGAAAATGAAAGAAAATAAGAATACAAAATGTCTAAGAAAACAGAACATTAAATGCTGCATAGGGCAGAGCACTATTAACTTATATCTGATCCGTCGCGCTATAGTGAAGAATTAAGCAATGGTTTTAGCCCGTTCAAGCCACCAGCTGGTGTAAATCCAGCGAAATTCTTCTATAAATATTTGCTCTATAGATTAAAATATATGTCTAGATGAAAAGATATTAAAGAGTCTTGCTCATACGTTTGCTTTCATACCTATAATAACTGAATCAACAATGATTGTTTTGTTTTAAAATAACATGTAACAAATTTAATAATCAATTAGTCTTAACAGGTTAAAATAGCGATGGAATGATGTTGAATTTTAGAAGGAAATAAAATTGTCTTCACTGAGACTTGGTTTGAGGATTTTAAAAAAAAAATTGTCCTTTTGCTGTTTCCTTAATAAGCTTAGCTGGTCTAAGTGAGTCCTGCAGCTGTGGTTTCGTCAATTTTTGTGTGATGAGGGCCCTTCTTCACACAACTTGTACAATGTAGGTGGCTAGCTAGTGCTGATTCCCTGCGTTTAACTCGCAACTGGTGACGTCAAAACTTTACGAGTTACGACAACTATGTCAGAATCGAAAACGAGGCTGAACGACGTAGACGCCATTTTCGGCCGGACAATACCAGGGCTAGAAGGTTAATAAGCGTCGAGTAAGATTTTTTTTTTAAATTAATGAAGAAAAAAATCCCGTTCAACCTCTGATGGGTTATAATTAGGCACGGCTGTTTGCCAGCGATCTTTTAGTTATTTCCCCTTTTTCGCCGACCGCGCTATTTATAGCCCACTTGACAGAGGTCACGTGGTCAACTTCCTTATGGGAAAAACATGTGGCGATGTTTACTTTTGATAGGGCTTAATTAATGCTTTTAGGCTACTTTATTATTATAAATACCGGCTTTAATTTTGCGTAAAGGTAGACTAGAAATGTTAGAGTAAATTTTAGAACAAGAACAAACATTTTATCACAATTAGAACAGAAGATATAATAGTCTGAAATAGTGTAAAATTTACGTTTTTTTTATATTTTGTTATGGTTTGTTTATAATGCAATTTTCACTAAATCGGTCACAATCAACATGCATAACAAATTACAGAAATCAAAAGTAGAAAACCTGCAGAAAATGGATATCAAAGTTTTGTTTTGATTTCATGCGTCAAACATTAATTATTGAAACATTAAATTGCAAGTCCACATTTATTACCTTAAAATAACACACCCAATTGTCCCCAAAAACATGAGAGCTAACAATTATCTCAATCATACATCACGATGGTCATGTAAAAATGAGTATGGTCATGAGTAAAACGAAATGTTCAATTTAATAGATAAATAGGTGTATTTAATAAATACATCTATTAAATGATTTCCACACTCTGTTAATTCTGTCAATCTCAAGCAACAACTGCCATAATTTGCTCTAGCCCCAAAATTTCGCTCAATTATCATTCACACTTCCTTTTTTTTATAGGATGAATCTGTACATTCACAGATGGAGAAATTTGTAACAAATGAGTTTCCATTATAAATTTTAATTGTGAAGTTATATTTTTTAATACCGCTGGCGCGTCTTTCAATTTTCAATCTTCTCTGTTTTCTCTCCTGTGCCCACGTAAGACCTACTGTTTCCTTCATGGCTATTGCTAATTCTTTGGATATTCTAACTCTACTTTCAATGCCTGCTTTCCTGCAAATTTCCTGACGTGACGTTTCTGAACAGCGTTGTAGTTCATGTGCCTGCTGCAGGTCTAATGAATCAGTTGATGTTCCAGCAATATGTTTTCTAACAGTGTGGAGCAATTGAGATCGCTTACGTTTTGTTGGCGTTCTGGTGATTTGAAGACAGGCGAGGTGGATGTACTTGTCGTATGTATAACTGACTTGGTAGGTGTAGATGTGGCAACAAAAACTGGCATGCTAGGGTGAGTAGTGTTATCCACCTCCAAATGAATAATGGTATCGCCTTTAATGTGAGCTGGCACATCAACCTCAGTTAAACAATATCATCACAAATGTGCGCCGGCACAGCAACCACCTACTGTACGGAGCTATCCTGACTACAGCTAATTGACTGACTACAAACTAACTGACTGACTACAGCTAAATGACTGACTAGACATGGAGGGGGCAGAAAGAACATCACAGGGGATAGAGCAGCTTTTTGTTTTTTAAACACAAAAGATGTCTTTGCAACCTAACTGCACAGTTGACATTCACTTATAGTTTAATTACGGTTTCAGCCTTTCCCGACGTGCCCACTGTTTTCCGACAGTAACTTCCCTGTCCCAAGTCACTTCTCATTGTGCCTCCTTTTGAGTTTTGTATTCGTAAGTAACACTTCTTACAAAATATAGTCGAATGCTGTGTGGGTTTATCATCTGATACGTTAATTCCAAACACAAAGAACAGATCATTAACGTAACTAGAACAGTTCAGTGCTTTCTGAATTGAACGTATTGTTTTGGAAGTTAATGCTCTCTTGCCACAGGCTCTGCACAGTGCACTGGCACAATTCATATGATGCAAAACAGTATGTTCCATTTCGTTGTTATGTAGTATAGTTTACATGTGTATGTAGAAAGATAGAGGAATATTTGGGACTATCAAGTCTAACACCAGGATGTAGAATGCTTTATCTGTGAATGAAAGAAGATATACAAACAGTTACTTAGAATTCTTTGGCAGCCGTCGTGTGCACAGGATTGTCTACCAAAGAACACTAATGGAACAGTCCTTATCTCACACACAATAAAAAACAAAATTCATATTATAAATACAAGATTAACCAAAGTATGTGGAAGTAATCTATCTATAGATTTACATGTTTTCTGACGCTTATATACGTAGCTAAATATCATTATAAATTAATGAAAATGCAAAAACAGATGGTGCTTTACAAAAAGTTATTTTTTGTACAACCTTATTTAAGATTTGTGAGTATCAGGAATGCGTTTACAGTAATTTAAATGCTATAAAATCTGGTGACAATATGCTTGTTCTTGTAATGCCAAACTCACAAAATTGACTACCACACATTCTCAAGATATGAAACCAAAAAAAGAAAGTATGTGGAAATAATCTTTAGCTTCCCTTCGAGAAGTCTTTATAATTATAAGCTCAAACGAATGGGCCGATTTTTAGATATTAAATTAATAAAAAGATTACTTATTTTATGAGTTTCCTCAAATGATGACGCTGTTTTCAAAAGTCTGTAACTCCGTCAAAACTAATTTCAAACAAATAAAAATGCAATCAAAAATAGAGCAGAGAACAAAGTTACAGTACACAAAAGAATTTTAGCGCTGTGTTTATCCGGAACGAGTGTGCAATGATTTATATTTTACAGATTTTACACACACAACAGCTGATTTTCCCCGCCAAAAACGTAAATAGTCTTTCACGGTGCACACGAAAATTTTATACCCGGTGTCAGAATTCCGGTCTCCGAAACTAAAAGAGCGCTCTGGTATAGGGCACAAACAGCCGTGTAGGATATATATTGTTTTCAATTCCAAATAATACGAACAACTGCCGATGAGAAAGTGGCATCACATTTGTCAAATCATTGTAAATAGGGACAATCACAATTATGCTAATACGTTAAATAAAAAACAAAACAAAAAACAGAAAACAAATAAAATCAAGATGAAACTCTGAACAAGAATTATATTACAATGGAGGCGTGTAAAGGCCTGGTTGTTCCAGTTATATAACTGACTTTAACAGATATTTAATTGACTTTCATCTGTTAAAAGTCATATGCATTGTAAGAACAGCATCAGACCTTCACATTCCCAGACACTAATATTAACATTTGTTCGTGATAAATATTGTTTGACTATATTATGCAGTTCCCTAGGTCTGTCTATTCTTAACACCTCTTCTATATTTATAAGATTATATATATATATATATATATATATATATATATATTTTTATATTTATATATATATATATATATATATATATATATATATATATATATATATATATTCACAACGGGCTGAACACCCGTTTGCCAGTCACTTCGATTACGGAAACAACAGCAAATGGGTTGATTTGCCGTTGCCCTAAAGACGCCACTAGGCGTGATGGGAAACAATGGCAAAGAAAACCTATCTGCTGTTGCCCTAAGACGCCACTAGGCGTAATGGCCACTGACTGCTTTGACGGTCGGTGGCTAAGGACGGAAGAAGAAGATAATATATATAATATATATATATATATATATAGTTATATAATATATAGATATATTACTATATATATATCTTCTTCTTCTTCTTCTTCCGTCCTTAGCCACCGACCGTCAAAGCAGTCAGTGGCCATTACGCCTAGTGGCGTCTTAGGGCAACAGCAGATAGGTTTTCTTTGCCACTGTTTCCCATCACGCCTATTGGCGTCTTTAGGGCAATGGCAAATCAATCCATTTGCTGTTGTTTCCGTAATCGAAGTGACTGGCAAACGGGTGATCAGCCCGTTGGATATATATATATATATATATATATATATATATATTTATATATATATATATATATAATATATTATATATATATATATATATATATATATATATATATATATATATATATATATATATATATATATATATATATATATATATATATATATATATATATATATATATTTATATATTTATATATTTATATATATATATATATATATATATATGCACCACCTGTATAATCCAGGAACAGGGTGTAAAATGTAAATATAAGTGTGTACAAGTTTACATATTTGGAATCTTTATTCATTTTCCTATGAATCCATGCTTGTCATTAATTTGTACATTTGATTGTTATGAAATTCATTGCATTCTGTGCAGGCAAGGGAGAAAACCAAAAATACAAAAAAATACACGTGCGTTATCCTGCTGGAGAAGCTGCAAGTCTGGATAAATTGTGAACGCAGGAGCAACCAGTGCATCCAGAACCTCATCTCGATATGTCACAGCATTAACATTTCCACGGAAGACGTGAAGAGGCAAGCGATGGTGAAAACTGAATCCTCCCCAAATGTGAATACTGCCACCTCGAAATCGGTTGACACAGCAATCTGCAAAGCGCTCTTCACACCGTCGCTAAATCCGCATACGTCCATCTGCAAAGGATATGTTGAATCTGTTCTCGTCTGTGAATAGGACAGCATTCAACTGCAGTCTAGTCCATCTGATATGTTGCTCTGCCCATTGCAGGCGCTGCTAACGATGTCTGTGAGTCAAGTTTGGCCCAACATAAGGTCGTCTTGCAGTAAGGCCTGTATCTCTGAGTCGTCGTATGACTTTCATTCGAGAGACTTGCCCATGTCTACCTACTATTGCTCTTGCTGTTTGACTTGCCGGGAGAGTCAATTCCTTAGGTGACTCAGCACAATATGACGATTTTGCGCAGGGGTAGTAACTCGTGGTTGGCCACTCCGAAGTCTATCCCGGGCACTGCCAGTGGTTCCGTAACGTTCATTGAGACGTACAATAGTGCTGTGGTGGCAATTCATCCTTCTGGCAATGGCCCGCGAGCTCATTCCGGTCTCCAACATACCAATGGCTCGTTGGCGGTCGTTTTCAGATAGTCGTGGCATTTCAAGCACATGTACTGGGTGTTTTGTCTCAACGGCCTTTTTATACCGAATATACTGCCACAACGCGTACACATTTTCAGGGTCATAGCTGTTGAGAATCGTGTTGCACGTGTAACTTTCATCGTTTTCATGTAGTCTGTACACACACCCATGGGTTGAATCTTGCACTTTCCATTCCAGCAGCCATTCGCTCTCTACCGCATGGCAAACACGGGGAAAATCCATTCCCACACTCTTTATTGCCAGCTTCTCGGCATCAGTATATAATATTATTATTATATAATAATACAAATTATAATATATATATATATATATATATATATATATATATATATATATATATATATATATATATATATATATATATATATATATATACATATATATATATATATATACATATATATACAGCTCAAGATCTGTCCTCGGGTCCGGAATTCTCGTGGAACACCGCCATACATGGTAGCGCAGTGATTAATGCACTGGCTTCCTAGCTCGGTGGTCCATGGTTCGATCCCCAGTTGAGGTTTAGACCACAATCGGCTCCGGGGTCGACCCAGCCTCATGAATTAGGTACCAGAAGAATTATTGGAAGGTTAAGGCGACCGGCTTGATGCTGACCACATCATCCCTAGTGTGCTGATGGTCAAGAAAATATGGGTCTAACACCATATTCCCAATATACCTCAATTGGCGTGTAACGGGATCCTTAACCTTTTTTACAGCCATACGCCCCTCGGGGAAGTCGTCCGCCATTAAGAAGATCCCCTGCATGCCTGAACTGTAGCGGTAGGATCCAGCAGATAAGTATACATACGCACTGGAAAGACAATCCCAAGATACCAGTGCCGCCAATCATGATGATAAAAGTGACATATTGACAGTATATTTATTATATTTTTCAAGCTAATAAAATTTGTGAATATATCGATTTACATTATTAACTACATAAGTATTAAAGTGTACTGATTTTCCAAATAAATCTCAATTTTTAACTCTCCCTTAAACTCTAGTTAGTAATTATATTTTTGGTTGCGTGAGTGAATTTCTAAAAGAGAAAATATTTTAATGTTTGCTTACATTTGAGTTTGTAGGGAGTTGTTAACGAGCTGCATTCACATGACATATTTAAAGACATTCCTAGAGCATAGGATAGATTTAGCGAAAAGGTGACTCACTTCACAGCTCTCTTTCTATAGTGACCACCTAGATCTGTGCGGTTAACAACCGTTCTGTCCAGTGTCATCCCTTACCTCTAGTTCACCAGTTCTCTTCTCGAATTCCTGGGAACTCCTCCCAACCATCTATCTCGCCACAAATATATTATTTATCAATTGTTTTTCAGCTTCTGCGCGGATATTCAGAAGTTTGAGTAGTGTTGACAGTTGGTAACTCACTGCCATGGCTCTTTCACATTTTCTTTCAATGTCTCTGTCAAACCTTCCATTTTCTGTGAAACGTTTCCAAGGTAAGATCTCGAGAACATGTTTAAACTTGATGCTGTTGATATGTATGTTAAGTCCGTCAGATGATCAGCTGATCTTCATAGTTTTTGTCTCCGATGTACTGATCCTCATGTTGTATCTTCCCCAAGTTGAATTAAAAACTATTGTATGGTTTGTAATTATTTGTTTTTCATCTTCGTAAAATAGACCTCGCTCCTCTGCAAAACAGTTACCCATTCAATGGATTGCACTCTGAATTTTATGGGTTTGCTTTGTCTTTTGGGTTTGCTTCTAGGTTAGCTTATGACCTTATTTTGTCCATATACAGGCTGTCCCCTAACCAGCAGTTGTGATAATACAGATCCTTGTCTTATTCCTGTGTTTGTTTCAAATGCATCAGTTCTTCTTACTACACTAAGGTATGTATTGTAGACACTCTCAGGGGATACCCTATAGATAACGTGATTAAGTCTTCTATATTGATGTTGCATTCTGTTGAGGTGCCATCAAACGCCGCTAAGCAGATTTCTCGCGATGTTCGTTTATACCTACTCTTCCACTAAATAAAAAAACCAATCAAACAAACAAACTCATCACTACCAAATCATCTTTCTCGTTTTCATTACCTATAACACCAGACAGGTACTCAAAAAATCATCTTCTCTCTTCTTCCCTAAGCCTGTCACACCAGGGACATAGACCTGAGTCAGTGTTGTATTTTCGCCTTGTCCTGCTACCTGCATGCGTATTAATCTCTCAGACATATATTCTGTTTCTGTGATAGACTTAGCTTTCTCGGGAGGCTCTAAGAATCCCATCACCGTGGTTTCCTACGTGCACTCCGCTCCATACCAGCACATAATTTTGGTGAAACACCTCGGTACTTCCACTTGTTATATCTCTCCAAGACCTAATATTTATCTTTTCGTCTTCTTTTAGGAAGCTTATTAATTCTGGTTCCTTCTTACTGAGCCCACTGACATTGAAGATCAGTCTTTCATGTTGATTCATCTGTCGTAGTGCTTTAACTTTTCAGGTCCTAATTCCGTTGATATGTCTTGTTTGTTCTTCAATGTAGAAATACCATCAATAAAGTAACGACTGTCGGCTTGCTGGTTCGTCATCAATAAACACAGGAAATCATTTCGGTACGGCACTGCTGGTAATCTTTGGTTGAGGGAGGAAAAAGGAGCCATTAGCCATTTACGTTCTTACACAGTGGGGTGCTGGAATGACAAAGAGTGGGAACTGTGGTGAGCTTCTAAATACTTACTTACTTAGTCGTTCCCCTTCTACCGTGAGGTGTAGAGGTGAGCTTCTAAATACAATATCTAAATTAGAATATAACAGTATAGTGAATAAAGTCAAGACAGAATAGAGAAAAAAATTTTCGGCGAGAATCGTAAGTTGTCGCCTACGCCTTCAGCTTATTAATTGCTAACGCATAAGCCGAACAAAACGGTACCCAACTTTTCAAATTCGTCCTTTGACATAAACGAACCACTTTTCCTAGTTCTAAGAAATATTTGCCTAACTGCATTTGGGGGACAGGAGGGGCAAGGCTGGATAACACACGCAAATCACGTCTCAAATTGGTTCTAACTCTACAACCAACTTGCACGCTTTGCCTTAGGGGTTTCCCCAATACGATGAAAAAGTTAGAAATGTGGAAACTACGGTCATGGAAACACGTTTAGCTCTTATTGTGAATGACGTAATTCTAGACGTGTTACGAGAGACTCTCGTATTTATCTCGTAAGTACATGAGAAAAGAATTGAACAGGAGGTAGTTTAAAAATCAACAACTAACGTAGAAAAAAAGATAGAATTTTGAACCAAGCCATTTAGCCCCATAAAAATCGTATATTCGTGTACCTGAAGACTTGCTGACCAAGAATATGTTGTTAGTTATCTAAATAGTCCATTAAATAATCAAATATTGATAAACAATACATAGAGAATCAGAGATACTGTCAGGTCAAGTCATATCTGCTTAGATTGGAAAGCGTATTTTTTGGAGAAAAAAATTAGGTGAAAGCTAGGCTAAGATGGTACGAGGAAGGGGATTGGGTGGAATTTGAAGTGAGACGAAATATTATTGGCCGACCTCGTACTAAACATATATCACCCGAGTAACGTAGTAGAAAATTGAATTGTATTTTTGAATGACTTTGTTTACAAATGAAATAAGGGTAATCATTGGCCAGGGTAGTTGATATTGGGGAAAAAGCATTAGTTGGGGACGCCATTTTCTAACAAAATTTTGACACGTAGCGATGAGAGCAGGCTTGTGCAGTGAAAACCATATTTCTCAAAAGCCTGGACAGAACGGCAGATCGAAAGTGTGCCAGTCATCGTTCACTGTGTATTTCATTGAATAAATGTGGTAAGATCGACTTTATTAACATGTATCTAAATAAAAATTGAATGTGAAATAATAATATATGTCTGTAAGTGAGTGGGTCTGTAGCAACCAGTAGGCAAAGCCTAGAGATTGATCCACCATGTGGTAGACTATCAGAAAGGTGTTAGACTACAAGAAAATATGTATGATTGTCATCAAGGAGCATAACACCTATCCTATTATACGGAAAAGATGACAGCTGGAATTGCAGTGGCGTTGTAACTATTAGGGGAGAGGAATACTGGTGTACATTGTCACATCAAAAGATAATGGTAGCATTGGTTGGTATAAAACTATGACCCTTTTCGCTTGTTCGTAATGTACCTGTACTTAAATGCGGAATAGTATAGTATACTAGGTATAAAGAAGGATGCATAACCTTCACATTTCAGGGTCCTGGGTACTGACGTTAATGTAGTACCAAACGCCTGAGAACTGCTCGATTCAGGACTCTATCTGTGTATTTCGAGCCCATGCTAGTGGCCATTGCCTATCAAAAAGGTGGAAAAGATTGTAAAGCGAGCAGAGGAAACGTTCTACCTGTATTCCCCTGCCAAGATAAGTTCTTGTTCGGCACCTGGCAGCTCAATTTAAAAGAACTTAAAACAACTTGAAAGAACTTAAAAGAATTAGAAAGTGCTAGTAAAGAAAACTGTGCCTAGTATTAATATTTCCACAAGTGACAAACGAAAACAGACATAACTTAAAGGGAGTGATTTTAACCAACAATCTATGGTATTACCAGTATTACCTCAAAGTAGAAGACTACAACTACACACTTATATTAGAATAATATTGTATGTATGGACAGAAGATCCACTGTGTTATTGGAATGTTGTAAATGATTCTTTTGATTTCACTTTTGATTGTCAGTCCTGGTTCAAAATAAATTAGAATCAGGATAATAAATTGTACAAAATTATATTTACACAAATTTCAACCACTGTCTTAATTAAGATAGCCTTCTAAAGTGTCGTTTGTATGTTATTGTTCTAGCACTGTTGGTGGTTGTGAATAATAAACTATTTGTTTGTATGTTTGTTGGTTATTGCACATTACACCCTACCTTCATAACCCTAGACACTACACGAAGTCATTTTAATAATAATAATATAGATTAATTTTGAATGAGATAAAAAGGGTGGTAGCGGAAAGGTACTCTGGAAAGTTAAAATACTATTTGTTAAATTCAGGGACCTTCATAGCTGATCTCATTTAATACAATAATAATACATAACAACAATTCATAACATCAAAACCCACCACATATATTGGGGTCTCGCTCCTGGGGATTGAATTTCTCATAGCACCAGCTATATTGGGTAGTTTACTTCTGGGATTTTAAATTCTTAAAATATTATCAATTATATTAGGAATCTCAGAAAGTATAAAACTAAAAGTATTCCTTTTGGGGAAATAAAATAGTGGTTGAGCTATCAGTGCCTGTGGTTGTTCTTGGTTATCATTAGAAATTGTTAGCCATAATTAGAAATTTGTATAGTTAGAAATTTTAAAGGTTGCATAGTACAAAATGGCTGATCTGGCAAAGTTTCGATCTGCTGCTGTAAAACTGCGAAAGAAATGAATATGGAGAGTCAAGCTTTGATCCAATATGTAACTTCAGAATGCGACAAGTATATTGAAAGGGAGGATAGGAAGATAGCAGAAGAAAGAAAATTACAGTTACAAATTGAGGCTGACAAAGAAATTAAGAGGTTGCAGATTGAGGCTGACAAGGAGGCTAGGGCATTGGAGGCAGATAGATAGGCAGAGATTAAAAGGCTCCAGTATGAAGAGAAGAAGTTGGAGGCAGAGGAAAAGAGACTAGCTGCAGAAAGAGAAGAAAAGAGACTGGCTATAGAAAGAGAAGAGACGAGACTGGCTATAGAAAGAGAAGAAAAGAGACTGGCTGCTGAGAGGGAAGCAGAAAAGGAGGAGAAGAGATTACAGAGGGAGCATGAGCTACGACTAAGGGAGTTAGAATTTCAAGGCCATGCTCCTGAAAATGGTGCCAGCCCCTTTGCCTCAGATGCCACTGCTAGTCAGGGAGCCTCAACCCCAGCTATGGGTTTTCATGTAGATCATTTTGTTGAGAAAGAAGATGAGATAGAAGGGTACTTAAGTAGATTTGAACTTTTAGCTACTGTCGTGTGAAATTCTAATCCACATATATAAATTAAAACGTAAATGTAAAGCCTAACAAATAAATTTAATAAAAGGAGAGAAGAATGATAAAGAACAGTGCTGTCACAATGACTGTACTCGAAATCCCCATTGTTTTCTCCTTCGTCTGCAAATTGTAACGTTTCACGTTGATAGTAAAAGCCTACTGCTTCAATACCCGCTTTCTACGATAAAACGTGTACTGCCTTTCTAAGAAAAACCTTGAGATACGCAAGCTGACCTATATTTAATATTCCATTCATGTCATTTTATACACTAAGTTACCATAAACGAAAGACAGATGGACTAAGGATAGAAAGAAAGGGAGGGGCTGAAAGCCGGAACGCAGGCAATACTACCACAGTCTCGCGATACACAATTAATGCCATCCCCATCACGCGTGTAAGGCCACAAGCACTAGCTTTTTTCAAATCGACAGTGATAAAAAACACTACCCATACGAGAGTTAGGTTTTAAAAACCTGAAAAACGCTTATTAGGAAACATGACATTATACTGGTTTACGTTTGAAAACATTACAGTACCCAGACACCAGATCGTATTCGAAGTGAACAGGAGGTAGAAGAAAATGCATATTTTGAACGCAGCCCCTTAGCCCCATTAAATTTATATATTTGGGTTCCTTAGGACTTGCTGACAAAGAATATGTTGAACGTTACGCAAATAGTATAGGAATTAACAAATTATAGCCAAAATAAAATGGTGGTGCTGTCAGACAACACCAAAATCAGAATCGCTCAGTGGCAGATTTTGACACCACCATTGTACGGGAAATAGGCTGACATGTTACCTCCTATTTGATTGGCGGAAAGTAAATGTAAGGCTAAACACGATTAGTCGGACTATAAATATTGATTCTTTGTTGTTAGGGAAACGTGAGTAGGAGTACTGTTTTTCAAACGCTTGTGTAAACATGGCACGATTGGTTAGACCCGCCAATATAGTCAATCAGAGGCGTCAGGTCAGCACCACATTTTCAAATAAACTTACTAAAGAACCAGTGCGTTGAGCACCAGTGCATATTTTTCTAAATAAAAGCCTGGGACATCGGCAGATCGAAATTGTGCTATATTCATTGCCAGTCAACGTAACTGTGTATTATTCCATGAATTGTGGGACCGTGGTCCTAAAGTTATTGAGCAGCACCTGGTCTGAGCTTTGCTGAACCTAGAGGCTGACAGCATACTCCTTGGTCCAGATAGTGACCAGTGAGGTGTCTCTAGAACACAGGGAGGCTATCGAGCAGAGGAGTCTTTTCCTGCCGCCATCACGAAAGATAAGCGTCTGTGGCCAGAGGAGCTCAACATTATGCCCCCCCCCCCTCAAAATCTGACTTTATAATAAAACAGAGTGAAAATACAGTGTTTAAATTGATAGGAACTGTGAACTTTTCCCCATACTATTTCCAAGTTAAACAAACACTTGAAGTCATGATGACAAATAACAACATAGCTTGAAAAAACAAAACCAGTATTACCTCATATTACTACTACACAACTGACACACATAGGATAATATTAATAAAATATGTCACTACAAGATTCATATTGATAAATTCTGTACATATCAATGGTAATTACAATTGATTGTGATTCCCGGTTCACTTTGTAGTTAAATCAGGACATATATATTAGTGAAAGTAATTAATACATATTTATATTTGAAACTTTACCAGTGACTCATTTAAGATAGTCTTATAGAGTGTTAAATGTGTGTGAGTGTCACAGTGTTGTCAAGTGTGGTGGAATAAATTAAATTGTTTATCTGTCTGTTGTTGTTGTGACTTACACTTCATCATATACATACCCTAGACATTTAACGTAGTCATCACACTATTCCAGAATAATTCTGACTGAGGTATAATGTGGTAGCAAGTAAGGTTATCTGCAAAACACTACACCTATTAGATACAGATACCTTCACAGCTGATCTCAGTCAGTACACTAAGTCCCCTATAAATATTTATAACATCCCACTTTACCACAGCTACTACATATGGGTTAGAGAGAGAGAGGTGGAGCCTCAAGTTATCCCAAGGGCTCAGGGGAACGGCTTATGAAGTTTTTGCCAAGATGGGCAGAGATGACCAAGACAATTATGACATGCTAAAGCAGGCTCTTTTATTAAGATATGAAAAGAACGGAGAATTTTATAGAAAAATATTTAGGAATGCCAAACTACTGTCGGGTGAGACCTATCACCAGTTCTCTGCACGGTTAGAGACCTACTTGGAGAAATGGACTGCTCTGGGGAAAACCCAAGATCTTAAGGAAATGATCCTTATTGAGCAGCTAAGAGAGTCCATGGCTCCAGACCTGAGAAAGTTTCTCATGGAACAAGGTGCAGAGAGGCTGGGTGAGTTACTAAATGTCGCTGAGAGGTATCAGGCAGCCCAGGCAGAGGTAGTTGGCAATAAAAAGAAACAGGTAGACGATTTTAAGGCACCTCAAAACTTTAATAAGTTTGACCATAGGGAACAGAATAAAGGTAAGCACCAGTTTGATAGGCCACGCAATGACTATAAAAATAAAACCCCACAATTCAATAAAAGGAAATATGATGACAGAAAACCTTTTCATAAAAGGTAGATTATATTGTAGTTGGTGTCGGATGGACAACCATAAAACCGAAGTGTGTAAAAAGAGACCTGTGTACATGGCCACGCTTCAGACCAGATCACAGTCTAAACAGGAGGAGGATAATCTGATAAATACCCCTCCAGATGAGATGAGGAAGGCGCAGGCTGGGGATAAGACCCTCAAGCCTTGTTTTAAGAAATTGTCCAAATGTCATACACCTACAGGCAAAGGAGACTTCTATATGAAGAACAAACTGATATATAGGAAGGCTGGAACTGGATCTAATTGTCAGGGACAGCTGGTACTTCCTAAAAAGTATAGGACAGAGGTAATAATGAGCTTACATGTTGGGAAAGATGGAAATCATGAGAAAATAGCTACCCTCATCCAAAAGATTGCTCAAAATTATTATTGGCCCGAGGAAATGATTGACATTGAGAATTTTGTAGAAGCATGTGGCATATTACATGAGGGAACACCCACAAGTGGGAAAATTGATCAGGACCTAGACACGCCACGGGGCAAACTTAGGCCTGAAAATGGAAAGAAAAATAAAATTAATAATGTAGACACAGTGGAATGGGAGCCCCCTTTTCACAGACAGTCTTCACTTGGATGTTTTACAATGGCCACTATGCAACGAGTACAAAGAAATGTTTTACCCCAGGATAAGCCGACAATCCCTCAGTCGGAATCATGTGAACTGGGTGAAAATAAAACAGAGAGAAGATCTCTCACAAGGAATTTAAAGTGGGAAGAAAACCCCAAGAAAAAAATTGGTAGTGGTCGATTTGTGAATGATGATTCTAGGAAGAAAAGTCCTCACTATAAGGCTTCCAGTGGAAGAGACCATACCGGTGCATGGAAAAATAGGTCAACAATATTAAAAGTCCATATGTAGCCTTGTTAAGGATATGGACCGATGAAAAGGCAGAAGAAAATATTACCTCATCATATCAATATGTGAACGAGCTGACCACTCGTCTTAAAACTAGCTGGAAACTTGCCAATGAAAATTTAAGACAAGCCAGGAAAAAGCATGCTGCCTATTACAATAAGAAAGCGAAGGATCGAGAATTAGCTGTGGGAGAGAAGGAGCTCCTTCTACTGCCCGGCAGCCATAATAAATTGCAAATTGGATGGCGAGGTCCGTATACAGTTCCAGAGAAGGTGTCTAGAACAAATTATAAGATAGATAAGAAGGGGAAAGAGAAGATCTATCATGTGAATCTCCTGAAGAAATATCTGGACAGAGAAAAAGGAACCACTCACCTTTAATGAATATCCTTTACACCAGTGTGAGACCGCTGCACACGTAAAAATCAGTACGCACTTAACGAAAAATCAGAGGGAGAGAGTTCAACAGGTTCTGGATAATCATACAGATGTGTTAACGGACCGACCGGGGCATACAAATTTATTAGAATATGATATGAAACTCATAGACCCAACACAAATCTGTATTAGAGCCTATTCGATTCCGTTCGCTAAAGAAAAAGCTTTGAAGGAGGAAATAGATTATCTGTTGAGAGAAGGGATTATCTCGCACAGTGAATCTCATTACAGTTCCAGTGTGGTTCTGTTGAGAAAACCGTCTGGAGAACACAGACTGTGTATAGATTACAGGAAACTGAATGCTGTCACAGAAGGTCAGGTGGATCCATTACCTGATACAAATCAGCTTTTTGCCAGGCTGAATAAAGCTAAATATTTCTCTAAAGTGTATCTGAGCAAAGGCTACTATCAGATCCCAGTAAAGCCGGAGGTTAGACCTTATTTAGCCTTTAGCACCTCGGAAGGACATTATGAATTTAACATGTTGCCATTCGGGCTGAAAAATGCACCGAGTGTGTTTTAGAGGATGATGAGAAAGTTACTGGATCCCCTGAATAATCCATGCATCACCAACTTCATGGATGATATTCTTATAGCCACAGAAACATTTGAGGAACATATTAACTCTCTGAATATGTTGTTTAATCGACTGAGAGAGACCAATTTGACAGCTAGACCGACGAAATGCTGTGTTGGATGTAAAGAGCTGGAATTCTTGGGACACACAGTACATCAGGGAAACATGACCCCTGACCCCAAGAACCTGGAGAAGTTGAAAAAAGCACCAAGACCACAAACAAAAAAAGATGTGCGATCTTTTGTCTCATTATGTGGTTTCTACCAAAAGTATATTAAAAACTTTAACTCCATATGTGCTCCATTGACTGATTTAACGCGCAAAGGAAATCCTGATAGAATTATTTGGACAGCGCAGTGTGAATTAGCCTACCAAGAGTTGAAGGAAAAGCTCACAAGCAGGCCCGCTTTGAAATTACCTGACTTGAGTCAAGAATTCATTGTGATAACGGATGCGAGTAATATAGGTTTGGGTGCAGCTCTATTACAACGGTCAAATTCACTTGATGGGGAATTAACCCCAGTAGCTTATGCTAGCCGTAAGTTGAACACAGCAGAACAAAAATATTCAACCAGTGAAAAAGAATGTTTGGCGGTCATATGGGATATAAAGAAGTTCCAGATTTATCTTATGGGAAATCATTTAAGATCCAAACAAATCATAAACCACTCGTGTGTCTGTCACAAGCAAGGCATGAAAATGCTAGATTATTACGCTGGTCATTGCTCTTACAGCCATTCCAGTTTACCATAGAATACATTCCCGGCAAAACCAATGTAGCGCTGATTTTTTAAGCAGACATCCGTACGACGAACATCAGAGTAGTCACCAGGCATAGATAGTAAATTTATCTATGTGTATTTAAAAGTAGGAACTGACATATGATTGTCTGTTCTAAGTAGGGAGATGTGTGGTGAGCTTCTAAATACAATATCTAAATTAGAATATAACAGTATAGTGAATAAAGTCAAGATAGAATAGACAAAAAAATTTTCGGCGAAAATTGTAAGTTGTCGCCTACGCCTTCAGCTTATTAATTGCTAACGCATAAGCCGAACAAAACGGTACCCAACTTTTCAAATTCGTCCTTGACATAAACGAACCACTTTTCCTAGTTCTAAGAAATATTTGCCTAACTGCATTTGGGGGACAGGAGGGGCAAGGCTGGATAACACACACAAATCACGTCTCAAGTTGGTTCTAACTCTACAACCAACTTGCGCGCTTTGCCTTAGGGGTTTCCCCAATACGATGAAAAAGTTAGAAATGTGGAAACTACGGTCATGGAAACACGTTTAGCTCTTATTGTGAATGACGTAATTCTAGACGTGTTACGAGAGACTCTCGTATTTATCTCGTAAGTACATGAGAAAAGAATTGAACAGGAGGTAGTTTAAAAATCAACAACGAACATAGAAAAAAAGATAGAATTTTGAACCAAGCCATTTAGCCCCATAAAAATGGTATATTCGTGTACCTGAAGACTTGCTGACCAAGAATATGTTGTTAGTTATCAAAATAGTTAATTAAATAATCAAATATTGATAAACAATACATAGAGAATCAGAGATACTGTCAGGTCAAGTCATATCTGCTTAGATTGGATCGCATATTTTTTGGGAAAAAATTAGGTGAAAGCTAGGCTAAGATGGTACGAGGAAGGGGATTGGGTGGAATTTGAAGTGAGACGAAATATTATTGGCCGACCTCGTACTAAACATATATCACCCGAGTAACGTAGTAGAAAATTGAATTGTATTTTTGAATGACTTTGTTTACAAATGAAATAAGGGTAATCATTGGCCAGGGTAGTTGATATTGGGGAAAAAGCATTAGTTGGGGACGCCATTTTCTAACAAAATTTTGACACGTAGCGATGAGAGCAGGCTTGTGCAGTGAAAACCAAATTTCTCAAAAGCCTGGACAGAACGGCAGATCGAAAGTGTGCCAGTCATCGTTCACTGTGTATTTCATTGAATAAATGTGGTAAGATCGACTTTATTAACATGTATCTAAATAAAAGTTGAATGTGAAATAATAATATATGTCTGTAAGTGAGTGGGTCTGTAGCAACCAGTAGGCAAAGCCTAGAGATTGATCCACCATGTGGTAGACTATCAGAGAGGTGTTAGACTACAAGAAAATATGTATGATTGTCATCAAGGAGCATAACACCTATCCTATTATATGGAAAAGATGACAGCTGGAATTGCAGTGGCGTTGTAACTATTAGGGGAGAGGAATACTGGTGTACATTGTCACATCAAAAGATAATGGTGGCATGGGTCAGTATACAACTATGACCCTTTTCGTTTGTTCGTAATGTACCTGTACTTAAATGTGGAGTAGTATAGTATACTAGGTATAAAGAAGGATGCATAACCTTCACATTTCAGGGTCCTGGGTACTGACGTTAATGTAGTACCAAACGCCTGAGAACTGCTCGATTCAGGACTCTTTCTGTGTATTTCGAGCCCATGCTAGTGGCCATTGCCTATCAAAAATGTGGAAAAGATTGTAGGGCGAGCAGAGGAAACGTTCTACCTGTATTCTCCTGCCAAGATAAGTTCTTGTTCGGCACCTGGCAGCTCAACTTAAAAGAACTTAAAACAACTTGAAAGAACTTAAAAGAATTAGAAAGTGCTAGTAAAGAAAACTGTGCCTAGTATTAATATTTCCACAAGTGACAAACAAAAACAGACATAACTTAAAGGGAGTGATTTTAACCAACAATCTATGGTATTACCAGTATTACCTCAAAGTAGAAGACTACAACTGCACACTTATATTAGAATAATATTGTATGTATGGACAGAAGATCCACTGTGTTATTGGAATGTTGTAAATGATTCTTTTGATTTCACTTTTGATTGTCAGTCCTGGTTCAAAATAAATTAGAATCAGGATAATAAATTGTACAAAATTATATTTACACAAATTTCAACCACTGTCTTAATTAAGATAGCCTTCTAAAGTGTCGTTTGTATGTTATTGTTGTAGCACTGTTGGTGGTTGTGAATAATAAACTATTTGTTTGTATGTTTGTTGGTTATTGCACATTACACCCTACCTTCATAACCATAGACACTACACGAAGTCATTTTAATAATAATAATATAGATTAATTTTGAATGAGATAAAAAGGGTGGTAGCGGAAAGGTACTCTGGAAAGTTAAAATACTATTTGTTAAATTCAGGGACCTTCACAGCTGATCTCATTTAATACAATAATAATACATAACAACAATTCATAACATCAAAACCCACCACAGGAACCACCAACTTAGACAGAATAATACATTCCGTGTATTTTTTTATGAAAATATTTAGGACCGCTGTCATCAGAGGAACAACCTGTGGATTAATACATTGACAGAAATTATGAACATTCTAAGTATAAAATTTACATTTTCAAACCAGTGTCAAGGTCTGTGTAAACATATTAACTATAAAATTAATGAAAGTTTCAAAATGGTCAACAAGTGTATATAAATAAAAACATATTAAATTTATATTGTGAACACTTTTGAATCAGTGGAGATGTAAATGTAAACATATTCTATCCGTACTATTAACATTTTCATTTCAATGTAAAATAAAGATAAAGCTATCCACTTTAAATGTAAAGAAAGTTTTCTCTCGAGAGAGTAAGTTTAATTCTCATCGAAGGTGAATTCTGAGGTAGATGGGATTGTGGAATAGAGAGAAGGAGACCCTTAACTTCGGGTTAGAAAATGCAATGCTCAGGACAGCGTTTTGTTTCTATTCTTTTACCATAGTTGTTGGTGGTACCAGTTGAGTATACTATCTCTGGAACAAGAAAGGAACAGTGGCCTGAGCTTTAAGACGAGGGACCAACTTTGTAGACACTCCCTGACATTTCTGGGAACGTGCTGCGCCCTAACAGCCTTGACTTGCAACGAGCGTGATCAATCTATCAAGAACCAAACCATCAGCAGGAGCAGAACCTACCATTGGCAGATAAATTAAAAGTGAAAGCTGCCACGTGAAGTCCTTTATAAACTTTCATCTTATCACAACAGGGATGACAACTTTCTGTTAAATTATTATTCAAATTTTCTAAAACCTTGTTAAACCTAAATGATTATTAAATTTGTTATTTGTAATTATACAAATTTAACTTCGATTTAATCATTTTGAATGTACTGCATGTTTGTCTCAGTCAATTTACTAAATACACTCTAAACAGAGCTATACCTTAATAGTAAGAATTCCACTGAGTAAATCAGGGTGGGGGCTTGACGAGCTGAAATTAATAATTGCTTAATCCTTCATAAAAGGCAGCGGACCGATATAAAGTTAACAATTGCCTTGCAGATGCAGCATTGTTCTTGACTTCGGAAATATCTTATGAACACTCCCTTGAGATAGAAGTATCATTATCCTTCTATCTACAACTCTGCCAAAAGTAATCCTGTGCGAAGGTAGACACCTCTAAAGACCCACATTTGATACTCTTGAGTTTTGGCCACTGTTGAACCACTGGAGCAAAGCAGGGGAGGCAATCTGTGACAATGACTGAGTTTTATTAGGCTGTCTACAAATAACATATTCAACACATTAAGGAATTGAAATTAGGGCCCATATATATGTGTATGTGTAGAAAGTAAAACATCTTGTTTTGTATTGTTATACAAATAAATAAGTAAATAAATAAATACAGGCAATTGACAGGCCATTATTTGTGTCCAAGGAGTGCCTGTTGATTCATTCATTCATTCATAACCCTACACTGCCAAAGGAGCATAGGCCTTCAACAAACACATGCCAAGTCCTCCTGTCACGTGCCATCATCTCAAGTTCTTTCTACGTTCTCCTTATCATTTTCATCTCTGTTTCCAGCTATCTTCTCCATGTGCTTCTTGGTCTACCTCTGCCTCTCTTGCCCTTGGGGTTCCAGAACAAGGACTGCCTTGTAATGCTATCAACAGGTTTCCTCAGTGTGTGTCCTATCCATCGCCATCGTCTTTTTCTCATCTCTTGTTCCACTGGCACTTGTCCAGTTCTTGTCATCAGTTCCACGTTGGTAAACTTGTCATACAATTTTAATCCCTCTATTCTACGCAACACCCATTTATGAAAGTCTGTAGCTTTTTGGTTGTTGTCTTTGTTGTTCTCCGTGTCTCAGAGCCATACAATAGGACATTTGAATTGAAGATTCTTATTTTCGTGTTGGATCCGATTTCTCTTGATCTCCATATATTTCCCAATGCTATGAAAGCTCCTCTTGCTTTTTGTATTATTATTTTGATATCACTGTCTGTCCCTCCAACTTTGTCTATATTGCTGCCAAGATATATGTACGATTCTACATCTTGTATTGTTGCTTCTTCAGGTTAAACCCTGTTTTCATTACCTGCATTTATTCTCATTATCTTTGTCTTTTCCCTGTGTATTTTCAGACGCAATTGCTGTGACCTCTCATCGAGTGTTTTCAATTTGTCCTGCAACTGATTACGGTTATGGGACAGAAGAGCCAAGTCATCAGCAAAATCCAAATCATCCAACTGCTTAATCAGAGTCCACTGGATTCCATTTCTGTTGTGTGTTGTTGATGTTCTCTTAACCCAGTCTATTGCTGATAAGAAAAGAAATGGAGACAAGAGGTATCCCTGTCGCACTCCTGTTCTTATCCCAAATAGTTCTGTAGGCTGTTCTTCATGAAGAACTCTGCATGTCTTCATATGTTTTCTTTATTAAATTAATGATCTTCAGGGGAACTCCATAATGCCTCATCAATTTCCAAAGTGATTCTCTCTCTACACTGCCAAATGCCTTTTCGTAGTCCACAAATCCGATGTATAATGGTGAATTCCATTCAAGACTTTGTTCAACTATTATTCTCAAAGTGGCAATCTGGTCTGTACAGGATCTGTTTTGTCGAAAACCTGCTTGTTCATCTCTCAGTTTCTTGTCTATGGACTCTTTTAATCTCTCAAGGATAATCCTATTTAATACTTTTCCTGGCACTGATAGTAACATTATTCCTCTATAATTTGTGCACTCTTGTAAATTTCCTTTCTTAGGCAACTTAACCAGATATCCTTCCTTCCATTCTGCTGGTATCTCTTCCTTTTTCCAGACTTTACCAAGTAATTTATATAACATCTCTGTATCCGTTTCGAAATCTGCTTTGATGGCCTCTGCTGGAATGCCATCAGGTCCAGACGCTTTTCCATCTCTTAGAAGCTTTATGGCTTTCTTTATTTCTTCCTTCGTTGGTCTTTCACCGTTAATTTGTAGCTCTTCTTCTGCTGGCTGGATGTCCGGGGGTTTTGTGGAGCTGGTCTATTGAGAAGGTCCTCAAAATATTCTGTCCACCTCTTCATTTGCTCTTGTATATTGCTGAGCAGTTTTCCATTCTTGTCTTTTATGAAGCAACTTGTTTGCTTGTATTTCCCTGTCAGCTTCTTTGTTCTGTTATATAGTTCTCTCATATTTCCTTTGGCTGCAGCGTCTTCTGCCTCTCTTGCCAGCTCCTCAATATACTTCCTCTTGTCTCTTTTGATACTTCTTTTTACTTCTTTGTTTGCTTCTGTGTACACTTCTTGAGCCTTGGCTTTGGAACTTCTGGTTTTGCTTGTGTTTAAATCTGCTTTCTTGTTTTTCTGTCTTTTATCTTATTGATGGTTTCTTTTGTTATCCATGCTTTTTGTTGCCGTTCCCTTTTCCCCAGTATTTCTTCACATGTCTCATTCCATACCGTTTTGATTTGCTGCCAATAGTCTTCGGTATTCTCTTCATCTTCCAGCTGTTGGAGCACTTGGAATTTGTTGGATATTGTGACCGCAAATTTGTCTCTTTTTTCTAAATTTCTTAGATGTCCTACATTAAATTGTTGTCTAAAATTTTGAATTGTTGCATATCTCTTGAGTTTCATTTTTACTTTGGCTATCAGAAGTTGGTGATCTGATGCCACATCAGCTCCTCTATATACCTTTACATCCTGCAATGGTGATCTAAACTTCTTGTTTATGCATATATGATCAATCTGATCTTCTGTTCTATGGTCTGGTGATATCCATGTTGCCTTGTGAATTCTCTTACGTGGAAACATGCTTCCTCCTATAGCCAGATGGTTTGAAGCACAGAAGTTTGAGAATAGTTCCCCATTTTCATTCATTATTTGTCACAGAGGTTTTATGATCATTGAATTGCCTATATCCTCTTCTTTTTCTTTCACCCGTATCCTTTATTTTATTATCACTCTTTACCTTTTTCCTGTATTTTTCGCATCCATTCGTTTGCGAAAAATATTTTTTTCCCATTCTCACTTTCGCCAGTTTCGTTTCTCATTTAGAAACGCATTTCATTGCTGATTAAACGAGTAACTTTTTACGTAACGTGTCAGTCCCTTGCACCAGACGATTTGGCTTGAGAATGCATTCGGTCAATCGCTGCAGATTGACGAAATAACTGTGAATTTTTGGCTATCTCAGACATAGGGCCGACATATCGTCTGCATTCTCACTTGTCAAAACGAAGCTTCTCGGTGAGCGCTGAGGTGAGGCGTGAATCCCGACATCTCCCGGCGCAGTATCAGACATTTGTCTGGTATTTTGCATCTGACACGTAGGTTCCTCGGTAGATTTTCAGTGTCAGGGTGGAGAAAGCGCCATCACGCATTCGCTCAGAATGGTCATTTTGGCGTGAGGTGCGAAAACAGGAAGGTGTTAAGATAAGGGGAGGCTATTGCGTAGTTTATGGGAATAGTGTACATCGTTGTCTGGTGTTTCATATATACTAGAGGGAGTTAGATTTCATTTTCACTCAGTAACTTCGCAGTCAAGACTAGAACAAGCCTTCGTTCGATTTCTAGAATCTCTGTTAATAGAGATGTCATATAGTATGATCGTATCGGTTTAAGTTCTTTAGTTCTGGGTTGAGGTAAATCTTATATTATTTATCTAGTATTTTGTGAGTGTTAAAGTGTTAAATCGCTTATTTCATTTTGCTAGTTAGACTTGTGCAGAGAGTTAAATTCCTAAGTCTGTTATATTCTCTAGTCGACGAGTTACAGTGGAAAGCGGAATAAATTATAATTTCTAGTTTAAAATCATGTAGCCATAATGGATTTAATTTAACTGCTAATACGCAGTCGAGAATATTTTAAAACTAACTTATTAAATGACTGCTACATCTTGAGTATTGACGGAATGCGTAGGTATTTCTAATTCAGGATGTTTGATTTTTAAATATAACTTATTCCACGGGAAGTGTTAAACTATAAGACAAGCTACGCTTGCAGTTTAAATTATCAGTTATAGTATGTATAATTATTTGATATGTGTTTTTTTCTATTTATATATAGTGAAACTGTGGTACCCAAACTTTGCCAGCGTTTGAGTAAAGAGATAAATCTGTGAAGAAAACAAGCATTCTTACCTTATGGATTTGATGTATAACATTTTTTTACAAGAACTTTAAGATTTTAAAGAAGTAACGGGTCATCGAGCCTGATTTGATTCTTCCTGAGAAAACTCTAGTCATATTTCAGCCTTTGTGGCAAGTAACATATTACAATCAGTAACTTTCCCGACACTGTTGACAAGTGGTGGTGTGACCAACTAAATTCCTATACTGAGAGAAGGTGCCGACCTGACATTCCTCATTCGTTTGAAATCTAAGATGTTGACACTGTGCTCGCTATAAACGCTCGTGCCTGGGCAAATTTTATGTGACTTAAACAGACATCTAAAACAATAGTATTCCCAAGAGAACGGTCCCGGAGGTAGTGAATTCAACCCGTCTTTTTGGACCTGGGGTTTTCTTGGCCAAGATTACCATTGAAGATTCTGTATGGGCAAGTCCTAAAAATATTGTTTTCTTTGTTCCCGAAGTGGCTACCAAAGCTGTGAGTATGAACAAAAATGCACGTGATCACAGTTTAATGAATAGAGTGAATGCAGGACTGAGCGATCCCTTTATGGGATTTGATATGTTGTGAGAGAAGTTTAGTCTTGATAAATAAACTACTCATAAAATTTATTCCAGCGTGTCGGTCAGTCCGTTTTCCCAAACTTTTTCATATAATCATTGTCATAGTCTTTCCCACGTCTGTACGTCTAACTGTCGTCTTATGTGTGTATGTATGTGAGTGGATATATATATTTCATATATATGTGTGTAGACTGTCTGACTCAATCTAAATCTGTCGTAGAAGATAGGTGAAAGAGAGAAGATTTCTTGATTTCAGAGACAGCCTCTATCACATTTCTACCATCTCACTCGTGGAAATCTATTGCTATTACTACTTCTCACTGTGACTTATCACTTATTCTAATCTATTCAGAAGGGACCACCCAAGTCTTAATTCCCCCATCAAAATTCTACGACATAATTTTTTACTCGTCTAACGGGATTTTGAACTTTTGAACAGGAAAACGAGACGACAGAATGGTGGCTCGTTTTTCCGGGAATTGAACTCTAGTCCTGAGCAAATACGAATATCAGCTCTTTTGCAGGATTAATTTTCTTTATTCTGATATAGGGTAAGAGTGTGATGTCTTGTGAGTTTTGTACTTTTAAAAAATAACTATTCCCTAGACATATCGATCTGTTTTATGGGCGTGCTCACCACACGGCTAATAATTGTTTTTCCACAGCATTATTGAGCATTATACATTTGTTTTACAGGTTGATTTTGTCGGAATATATGTTAATTACTGATTTTGTAATACTAAACGCTGGTAAAGTTTTGTGAGTGTATAACATTCACAGGGTTCTGAAGAAGTAGGTGTTTGAGCAAAGCTAAAGAGCGCGTTCAGACAATTACGTCCTGTAAATTGCCTCCCTTACCCGAACTGTCTTCAAGGGTGAACTTGATAGTGGATTAAAACAATTAAGGGATTTTTTTTTTCTCTTTAAATTTTTGCAATAATTGTTTTGTTTCCACTGTAGCGACTTATTTTTCAGTGAGTAATCTTAACTACCATTTATTTGGCGTAGTCGTCTGCATTAGGTGCTTTATTGCCGATTAATAGCAGCGATAGTTACGTACTTTATTAATTTTGGAGGAGGTATCTCAGGTTAAAGTATATTATCTTTTGTTTGGTATTTTCTCGCAAGTGGTAGGAACAGTGTATCCTTTTCTTATTTCTTTCTGGACTAAGTCTCAGCCACTGACTTATTATGGCAGAATGAGCAAAGCTTAGACAACTCCTCAGAGACGAAGCGAGAGAGGAGGGACTGGAAGGAGAGGAAGCGAAAGCGTTTGTCAGAGACGAACTTGAGAGATATGATGCGGAGAGGAAAGCAGCTGAAGCTAGAGAACAGAAGAAGATGGACGAGGAAATGGAAATTCGCAGCGCGAACGAGAAGGAGAAGGAGAGACAGCATGAGAAGGAGAGGGAGGAGAGACAGCTTGTGTAAAAAGAGAAACAGAGACAGCATGAGTTGGCGCTTAAGACTCTAGAGTTCCAAAGTCGTGGTGCTGCCTCTACCTCCAGCAATGGAGAGTCTTCTCCTCATTCCACTTTAACTGATCCTTCTAACACACAATCTACTCATCTCACCGCTATGTCTTTCGCTCTTGAATACTTCCCTTGTCCTAATGAGAAGATTGACACATGGCTAGAAAAATTTGAGAAAATTGCAACCCTGTACGGTTTAGAGAGGTCGCGTTGGTGTATGAAACTTTCCCAGGCCTTTAAAGGTTCTGCTTATGATGTTTATTCTAAACTGGAAAGTGGCCAACAAGACAACTATGACTTGTTGAAGAAAGCTTTGCTTGAGCGCTTTGAAATGAATGCGCGAAAGTTTCTGCAACTGTTTCGCAACAGCAAGAAAGAGAGCTCTGAATCTTTTCAGCAGTTCTCAACTCGTCTAAAGGGATATCTGACAAAGTGCCTTGAGCTTTCACAGCTCCCCTCTACCTATGAAGGTCTGGAGGATTTTGTTCTTACAGAACAAATAAATAACATTTGTCTGCTGATACCCGGAGATTTCTAGCTGAGCAGGGTGCAGAAAAGCTTGAAGACATCTTAGAAAAGTCTGAGCGATATCACAATGCGCTGGCTGAACTACCGGCCACAAAACGTAAACCGACAGAAGAGCAGTTTCGGATAATAATCTAGACCAATCTTCTCATATTCCTCATGTTTCTAACCAAAATAACCACAGAGAAACTGGACCTCAAAACCCCCCTCCTGAAAAATCCAAGTTCTACAAAAACAAGTACCCCAACCACAGTAAACCGTCTGATCAACCCGACCGCCCTACATGGCAGCGCAGCCAGAAAGGACAAGGTGGCAAAGGGAGAACCCCTGAGCACAGGACTAATGATCAGAGTGAGCACACCGAGCCTAAACGCATCGGATGCTTGCTAACAGTCTCGCAAGGCTGAATTATTGACAGTGATTCCCAACCTGTTGGGGATACACCCTCAACGCGAGGTACTGTTATTATGAACGGTTCTCAAACTTCTTGTTTATTTGACATGGGGCTTTCGTATGATTGCATTGTTGCCAGACACCAGGTTAAACCCGGTCAAGAGACAGGAGAGACCGTCCAACTTTGTGGAGTTCGTAAGAGTGATGCACCTACAGCGCTTCCCATTGCATTGGTGGAGATCCACCCTGATTTCGTCAGAGGTGTGATCAAAGCGGCTGTTATGGATGATCCCATCTACCCAGTCATACTTGGCGGTAGATACGTGTGTATTGGGAAACCGGAAGAGCCGATTGTGGCAGCAGTAACTACATGAGGGCAAACCATGAAGGAACGGGAGCCTGCGCCTAATTTGTTACCCATGGAACTTAAAGAAGCGCAACAAATGATCCTACTTTGGCACCCTGCTTTAAGAAACTGCCCATGGCTAAGGAACCCAGACAGCACGGGGACATTTTTTCTGAGGATGGCGTACTTTATCGGAGAACGGGCAAGCCTGACCAAGGTTACAACCAGCTCCTCGTACCGAAACAGTACAGAAGCCAAATCCTAGAAATGGGGCACTCTCTTCCCTTTAGCGGACATATGGGACAGAACGCCACAAACCAACGGATAACCACTCATTATTGGTGGCCAGGAGTAAATACTGATATTATCAGATATGTCAAATCCTGTGCCCAGTGCCAACGGGTACCACCAAAGCAACGGACACCCCCAGTCTCGTTGGGTGAAATGCCAATAGTGGGAACACCATTCGAACGGGTTGTGATCGACATTTTAGGACCCTTAGAAACGACTAAAAGAAGGAACAGGTTTATCCTGACCTTAGTCGATACATGCACTTTATGGGCAGAAGCTATCCCGCTATCATGCGCAGATGCCAAGCATGTCGCAGAAGCCCTCGTGCAGATTTTCACTCAGTTGGGATTTCCTCAGCAAGTGTTGACGGATAACGGATCTCCATACCGAAACCTGTTGATGGAGGAGATCGTGAAGATCTTGAAGACCAAACACATCTACACAAAGCCTTATACTCCGGCCGGAAATGGGCTCGTGGAACGTGTTAATGGAAACCTCAACATGATGTTAAGTAACCTGGCACAAGTGAAACCTGAAGATTGGAATCTTTGTATTCCTGCAGCTTTATTTGGCTACAGAGAATCTCCTCACACTTCCACAGGATTTCCGCCAGCTACGCTTTTATTCGGCAGACCCATTAAGGGCCCGCTTGAAGCCTTACTTTGGTCGCTGACAGACAGTTGTTGAGACAGTTGTCTCAGCAAGTAAATATGTGTCGGATTTAAAGGAAAGGTTGAAACTAGGATGGGACCTAGCAACGACCAACTTTAAGCGAGCACGCACAAAGCACGCTAACCGATACAGGAAAGTCGCGAAAGAGAGAGAAGTGGAAGCAGGAGAGAAAGTTTTGGTGTTACTCCCTACCGGAAAAAACCAACTGAAGATCGGATGGCCAGGGCCGTTTACCGTCCTGAAAAAGATTTCTAAGGCTAACTACCAGATCTCTATTCAAGGAAAGGAAAAGGTTTTCCATTTAAATCTGTTAAAGAGATACTTGAAAAAACCAGTGCCAACCTCCGACCATCTCCTGACGATCGCCAAAACTGACGAAGATGACGATAGTGGCAGGGAAACTCCACTGCACAGACACGAAAATCTTTCAAAAATGTCAGAAGCGGTGACGCTCTTTCAAGCGCGCATGGGAGACATTCCAGAGAAAGGAAACTTTGGGAGGAGACGTGAGCAGGAATTGGACAGAGATGGAGGTTGAGATGAGAGGGAAGAAGAAAACACCCTGAAGCTACGGATATAGGAAATTTAATTCCATAACGTAGACATGGAGTGCTTCCATATCTTAAAGGGGGGACGTTCTGTCACAGAGGTTTTATGATCATTGAATTGCCTATATCCTCTTCTTTTTCTTTCACCCGTATCCTTTATTTTATTATCACTCTTTACCTTTTTCCTGTATTTTTCGCATCCATTCGTTTGCGAAAAATATTTTTTTCCCATTCTCACTTTCGCCAGTTTCGTTTCTCATTTAGAAACGCATTTCATTGCTGATTAAACGAGTAACTTTTTACGTAACGTGTCAGTCCCTTGCACCAGACGATTTGGCTTGAGAATGCATTCGGTCAATCGCTGCAGATTGACGAAATAACTGTGAATTTTTGGCTATCTCAGACATAGGGCCGACATATCGTCTGCATTCTCACTTGTCAAAACGAAGCTTCTCGGTGAGCGCTGAGGTGAGGCGTGAATCCCGACATCTCCCGGCGCAGTATCAGACATTTGTCTGGTATTTTGCATCTGACACGTAGGTTCCTCGGTAGATTCTCAGTATCAGGGTGGAGAAAGCGCCATCACGCATTCGCTCAGAATGGTCATTTTGGCGTGAGGTGCGAAGACAGGAGGTGTTAAGAGAAGGGGAGGCTATTGCGTAGTTTATGGGTATAGTGTACATCGTTGTCTGGTGTTTCATATATACTGGAGGGAGTTAGATTTCATTTTTACTCAATGTTGAAACGACAGGCATATTCTCGTGTACCCAACCTTGGCAGCTACCGATTAACACGAAAATAGTCAGCGTATTTGTCTAATCGCTGATAAAGGCCAGGGTGGGTGATAGATAAGAGATTACTTGTCTGGGTGACACGTTTTGGACAGACACGGATGACCTAATCGCTTCCTGTAAAACTTTTTATGACAAAGATTACTTGTTACATCTAAAACACGTTGTCGTATGAGTTTACCAACCTGTTTGTGAGTTTGTACACAGGGATCGGATATTTTCATGCCATATATGGGAGAGATGACCTCTGCCTTACGTTCAAAATTATCCCATGTCGAAATATTTTGAAATTACCCCACCCAACACGCATGTTTGAAAATGATTGGAGCTTTTGAGTAGCCGCATAACAAAAAGATGCGGGGGTGGGACAGGAATTTAACCTGACACGTTTCAGTGTTAAGACACTGTGAGATTCACGCTTGCCAAGACACAACCAGATTTGCCAGAAGTTAAAATTCAGAATTTCCTTTTGTCAGGCCGGACTTTGTGGAACCATCTTGAAGGACTTACATAGCCCAGGAAACATATTTTAATAAAGAAGGCTGAGGAAACTGAAACACATGGAGTCAAAGAGGGAATTATCTTAAAAAAGTAACGACCCCAGTACACGTGTAAGATGCCTAATCAAGTGCCTTAACTTCATTCATCTAAGAAAAAAGTATGTGAGCCAGGATTGGCGTAAGTTGTCATTTTACATTGTATATTTTTCATTACTAACATGTGAACTAATATGTATATATTGCCATCTGTATATTAATATGTGAAAATCGCTAGTGGATGTCAGTCATTTGAGTCTGGCAACCTCAGCGTATAGAATGATGATTTCATGAACCACCTCTGCAAGGGCTGGATACTGCTTTATTGCTAGTTCATTACAGATAACTAAAAGCATCTGTATTCCCAAGTTCCTTATGGAGCAGGGAGGGAAAAATGAAGAAAAGGATGTACATTCTAATTATAATACTTACAGTTTCAAACCAGTGTAAATGTCTATGTAAACATATTCACTTTAAAGTTAATGAAAGTTTCAAACTTTTCAATCAGTGTAAATGTAAATGAAAACAGATTCATTTTATACTGTAAACAATTTTCAAACAGTGGAGATGTAAATGTGAACATATTCTATCTGTACTATTAACCTTTTCATTTAAAGGTAAATTAAGGATAAAGCTATTCAATTTTAATGTAGTTTCTCTTGCGGGATTACGTTTAATTCTCAGCGAGGGTAAATTGTGAGATAGATGGAATGGTAGAAAAGGAGAAAGGGGACACATAAGTATGTGTCGGGAAACGCAATACTCAGAAGAGCGTTTCGTTTCTATTCTTTTACCATAGTTATTTTTGGTGGTACCAGGAGGGTACTAATCTCTGGAACAAAGTGAGGGTATAAGTGGACTGACGTAGAAACGCGGGACCTGCTTGGCAGTTACTTCTTGATTGTACTTGAAACGTACTGCACCTGTAATCTTGACCAGAGAAGTGAAAACTTCATTGAACTATCTGCACAGAACCCAAAAACCCAGCGGGAGAAGAACTACTATTGGCAGCTAAGTGAAATCTATAAGCTGCCAAAGTGAACTTTTTTCACAAAACCTACTATCTTTCAATGATGAACCTTTTCTTTTAAACTATTCAATTATTTTAAAACTGTTAAAACTTAAATGATTATTAAATCTGTTATTTGTTAATGGACAAATTTAACTTCGATTTAATCATTTTAAATGTACTTCATGTTTGCATCAGTCAATTTACTAAACACACTCCAAACATAGCTATACAGAATAATAATAATTCCACTGAGTAAATCAGATGTGGGGGGGGGGGGGGGGGCGCTTAACGAGCTGAAACTAATAATTGCTTAATCCTTCACAAAAGTTGTCGGCAGATCAAAGAATTAACATGCTCAGCCAATGCAGCATTGTTTTCGCTTTTCTGAATATCTTGTGGATACTCCCTCGGGATAGAAGCGTCATTACCCTTCTATCTACATCTCTGCCAAGAGTAATCTTGTGCGAATCTAAACACCTTTGACTACCCACTTTAGATACTCTTGAGGTTTGGCCACTGTTGGACCACTACTGCAAAGCAGGGGAGGCAATACCTTTACGCACAGGATGACCAGGATGATAAACTGTTTTGAAATCACGAGAATACATTAGACAGCAGCTAGCCATAAGAAGTGTGACCGATAGACAGTTTTTGGTGAAATTATTGTATTTTCGTACAAGGAGAGAAAGTGTGTCTGATTTAAATATCGTCGTTCAGATAGGCTGGATTAGATAAATTATTCTATCCAGAGACTGTCTTTTCTCTTACACGATCACCTCGTGATAAAACTATTTCTTACCCCTTACTTTCACATAGTTATCACTATCACCTCTGCTCAGACAGGGCTATAAACATCTATTACCTATTTGATAAAATCTACGACAAAGCATATGGTGGCCATCGTCTTTGACTCCAGCAGGCCTATGATCATGTATGGAGAAAAGCCTCCTAATGAAGATGATTAGCATAGGAATACATGGCAAGTTATACAACTGGATAAAGTACAAGGTATTTTGTGATTGATGGAACAATCGAGACAAAGGTAAACGATACAATCTCATATTACAAATCTTAGAGGAGGGTTTATAACAAGGCTCATCATTAAGCTGCACTCTATTTCTCATCTATATCAATGACGTAACTGACCAGATGAAAGCCGAAAAAGCTCTTTACCCTGATGACCTGGCAATATGGCATAGTCATGAGAATGTTGAAAGTTGAGCCCAGAGACTAAACGGAGACCTTAGAAGACTGCATGAGTACTGCCAAACATGGAAACTAAAGGTCAACTATACAAAGACTGTGTAAAGACTTTACTAAAAGTCATATAGCCAAGAAGAATTTGATAGTTGCTAGACAAACACCAAATAACAAAAGAAGAACACTACACATATCTTGGAGTCACACTTGATCTTGAAAAAGAACCATATTGAGAATACAAAGAACAAAGCACCGAAGTGAATACAAATATTGAAGAGTCTTGCTGGCACTACATGGGGATCTTCTTCTTCGTTCACCCTCAGATGTCAATCATAAATAAGTTCAAAGAAAGTAGAGGTCAGCCTGAGGCTGTTGATATCTCCGTAGATTTTCTCCAGGAATGGTACTTGTGATGGCCATATGCGTTTTCTCTGTTCCTCATATGTTGGTAACCTTTGAAGCAAATGTTCGGCAGTCATTTTATCGGTGCCGAAGTTACACTCATCAGTTGTTCCTATCTTTAATTTGTTGAATAGATGGTATCTCAATCTGTTATGACTTGTGCGAAGTCTGAAGATTACCACTTGTTCACTTCTGCAGAGCTGGTAATATTGATCTTTTTTTTATGGCCTGGATGCTTTGCTTCCCAATTGTGTCTACATCTGCGCTTGATGAAACTCTTGGCTTCCCCATAATCTATGTTTGTGTTAAGTTGAGGGAGCTTTCCCCCTTCCTTTGCCAATCTGTCAGCCTCTTAATTTCCAGGGATGTTGCAGTGAGAAGGGATCCACGGTATGACGGCTCTTTTGTACTGCTGACATAGTCTGTGACGTGCTACTCTTAGGTCATCCAGTTCAGCATTTCTTTGACGTTTCAGCGTTGTAATTACTGACGTTGCATCTGAGAAGATAGCTACTGGTCTCTCTGAGGTTTCTTTTGTCATTAGTATTTCTGCTGCCGTTTTTAAGGCCTCTGCCTCTGCTCTGAAGTTTCTTGAGACTTTCCCTGTTACTACTGCTATCTTTTTGTGTGTGTGTGCCATTGCTTAAGCTCAGAAAGACTCCTTCACCCAAATCTTCTGTTGCATTAGTTGCTGATCCATCTGTATATGCATGGATCCAGGTGTTGCTTGGGTAATGTTTCTCTATATATTTTGTGGTTAGGACTCTCCTTCTGTTTCATTTTGGCTGTTCTTTCTCTCAATACCTAGAATGTTTTCTATCATTTCAGGAAAGCACTGTTGTTTCCAAATTGGTAGCTTGTGTGCAGTACATATTGGTGTAGCTGTTGATATTGCATTTATAGGTTGTGCTCTCGTCTTTGTTTTGACTGTCTCTACAAAGTTGCTTCGCTTCAGTCTTCCCCTTCCAAGTCCATTTATTCTCTAGTAGATTGGGTGGTCTATCAGCCTCCTGAATTTCTCGGCTTGTTGCTGGGTCCTGCTATCTCTTTTATCCTCCATTGACTGGAGGTGAGTAATCTTTTCCAACTCTTCGATGGATGTTGACTTCTTGCCCCCTGTTATGATTCTCATTACCTTGTTTTGGGTTCTTTTTATCTTGTGAAAGTTCGACTTAGCTGCCGTTGACTATGCTGCAATGCCATATTCTAAGACTGGTCTCACTCGCCCAGTGTATAGCTTCTTTAGTACTCTCTCGTCTGCTCCCCAACCCGTGCCAGCAAGTTTTATCATGGTTGCCATTCTCTGCCTTGCTCTTGTCCTGTTTCTTTCCATCTGGGTGTTTCAAGTTAAGCAGCGATCAAAGGTAATGCTTAGGGGATCAGACAATGATACTCGCTGCTTATAACCTGCTCCATGACAAACCTATACTCTATTGACAGAGTGCAAAGCAATGCCCTTCGACTTATTAGTGGAGCTATGAGATCAACTCCAACAGCTGCATGTATAATACACACAAATGTGGAACTCATTGGGTCGCGGAGGAATGAATATGCTTTAGAAGTTTATGAAAGATGTAAGAGAATGAACTGAAACCATGCCAATAGACACCTTATAGAAAACTGGGAACACAAGCAAAGAATAAAACACAATTCAGTCTTACACCATGTCCTTGAAATTCAGGATAGATACCACCTCCTAGAAATAAGACAAGATATACAGAAAGTAGTACAGAAATTACCACCACATACCCGCGTAAAAACACTATAAGTATAAATAAATAAGTAGATGGTGTGAAGGTGTTGCCTCCCCTGCTTTGCAGTAGTGGTCCACCAGTGGCCAAAACTCAAGAGTATCTAATATGGGCTTCAAAGATATCTACCTTCGCACAAGTTCACTCTTGGCAGAGATGTAGATAGAAGGATGATGACACTTCTATTACAAATGGAGTATTCACAAGATATTCAGAATAAGCGAGAACAATACTGCTTTGCCTGAGTTTGTTAACTCTGCAATTCTGCGGACTCTTTGCGAAGGATTTAAGCGCTTATTACTGTCAGCTCGTTTAAGCCCCCACCCCTGATTTACTAAGTGGAATTCAATTATTCTAGTATAGCTCTGTTTAGAGTGTGTGTAGTAATGTGACTGAGACAAACATGCAGTAATGTTAAAATGATTAAATCGAAGTTAAATTTGTAACATTATAAATAACAAAATTTAATAATCACTTTAAGTTTTAACAGTTGGAACATAATTAGAATAGTTATGGATCAAGAAAAGGTATCATCATGGTCTTTAAGGATCGTGAAGTGTTACAAGAAGTTCAAGTGGCAGCACATATTTGAACTTAGCTGCTAATGACGGTTCTGCTCCTTCTTATGGGTTGGCTCTTTTCACTCTTCTTAGCAGAAAAATAACGAAGAAAGAAAGAAAGAAAAGTGCGTCAATTAAAAGCACATAATAAAAATCAGTACCACAAATGTACGATACTGCCCGAGTGAAACAAAGATCGATAGGGGCCGCCCCGTTTTGTCACAGATGGAACAACCAAACACTTCGATCCAGTCAGTCCTATGAGTGCATCACAACGAATCCTTTATGCCTGCCCTGAAGAATGATTACATGTCTATTCTGACGGATCTGCATTTAAAGCCGCCATCAAAGCAGGTTAAGTAGTCTACATATGTTACCCAGATGGATCCATGTTTGATGCATGTGGGAAGTTTTGCTCCAACAACGAAGCTGAAATCATTGTACTGGAACAGCCGTATACCATCTGAAGGCTGTATTCGATGCCTTTCCCTCAAAAGCTCAAAACATCGTCATTTTGGTGACTCAGTGTCTGCCCTTCAAACTTTGGAAGGCAGTGGGTATTGTAGAACTGATTTAGCCAAATTAATCCTGGATGCTGATCAGCTTATCACTTCCTGAGGCATCAGAAATGTTTTTGCAGTGGATCCCTTGTCACCCAAATACACCAGATAATGACACGACAGACAGACTAGTAAAGAAGGGAACAAGACAAGAACAACCACTCACATTTGAGCGCCAAGCACTCGATGATGTTAGGAAAATGCAACTTCCTCGGAGGCCAGATAAGTGGAACACCTTGTACAGAGAAGGAAAACAACTTATGAAAACATGCAGATATCACTACATGACACGACGAGCACCTGTATGTGGAACTCGATGTGTAATCCGGGGGTTCTGGTTGAGCCCTTTTATTGGGGGCCGAGCAGTCCGTTAAAGAACACAATAGTAAAATTGGATGGGTTTGGAAAAAAAAAAAATCGAAAAAAGGTGATTCGTCTTACGAGGACAAAAGACAAAGAAAATAGGCTACGTTACGGCCACAAGGCCTTCGTCAGGAAAGGAAAGAAAGTGAAGGCTAGATAGGATACATAAGAACTTAAATAAATATAAAAATAAAACCTAGGTACTTCCCTGAAGGCAAGGCATCGAAATCCTAACAGCGTGGCTGAAAAGGAAGTCTGGCGAAGCTGTGATGAATGATAAACTGGATGCCACTATCTCTGACATATGCTGAAAAGTAGTGACATACTACTGGTTTGATAGCGTCTGGCTATGTTTACTAGCTTACACGGCAGTGGATGATTTTCACTGATGATTGCCACCCGTTTAGTGGGCTGCGCTAAGTGGGTGATAATTGACAGGTATTTTTGACTCTCGTCGAGCTATCTGCGTTCTGAAAACGTTAGACAGGAGGGAGAATGTTGCATTCCCTCTGTTGATTGCTTCTAGTCAGTTACTTTAGCAGTATGCTCTGGGAGCAATCCTGGAACTAAGACAAAACATATACCTGTTACCCCAAGCAAAATACAAATCATAGTTTAAGATTATATTAAAGTTGTATGCATCACAGAAGTATTTATTTTGTTATTGCTAGGCAAGTCTTTATGCTGTCTATTTCAAATGAGTTGCCCTCTTGTTAATTCCACAATATCAATTTTCAACATGCATCCAACATAGAGTAATTTTACGTGCAGATACTTGTATGCCCAAGCTTTCACTCTGTCAATAAAATCGACTTGATATTCTGTTCTAACCGAACGTATGGGTTTTCTACCACACTAATCCCCGTTGTGACGATGCGCTACTCATATTTTGTCATTACTTGAATTTACATAAACTATTAACACTAAATACATGACTCCATTAGTTTGTATGCACCCCCTGGGGTCGATACATAAAAGGGAAAATATTAAACTCCAAAATAGGGTACACACATTGATGATGGTTATGCCTGTTGGTTACGTCGTACTATACAGGGCGTAGACATCTTTTACTGGCGGGTGATTAACTCTAGAACTGCCTTGCAAGTTATATCTAACTACAAACTAGACATTCCATGGTCCGTTACCCTGTCTCAGCAATTCTCCCCAAATAAATAACTTCTTTTCGAAAATTCACTCGTTATACTAAATACGCGTCACTATTAGGAGTATATAAATAGTTAACACAAATCTAATTCCTCAAAGTAATGTTAGTTTAGGCTTACATTTAACCCAAATTAAAAAAAAAAAACATTTAGAAACCTACCCAACACAATCGTTTTGATCTTCATAATTCTTTCTTGAGCCATTTAGCACATGTGGGACCTTACGCTCCATGTGAAGCCAGAAATACTGTACATATCTATCAGTAATATCTAACTTCTATCATCTTTCAGTAATATATAACTTCTGTCATCTGTTTCAATAATAGCCTATTCACTGTTTTTCTCATGGTTTTACGTATACAGCAGTGTTTTTATTGAACCACATTTGACATGTATTTAATGCATATAATAACTATTGTCATTTTATAGGGCCGTGAAAAGTTCCTGTAAAGTAATGGTTAGTTTAGTGACACTTACATAGAAGCATAAAGCTTTATAAAAAAAAAAATTATGTTGAAACGATAGAACAGGAAACTTTGATAAGCAAAAATTATGTTTATTGCTCAGCCACGCTGGCAAAGAAATTCTTAACGAATAAAGTCAGCAGAGAGGCAAACGGTAGACCGCGTGGTTACAACGCGAAATTGTAATACTTCCCGCTTTAGTCAGGAAAGCATAAATTATCTGATTGTCACAAAAAAATTGGGTCGATCTCTTTTCCTCTCCGGCAAACACTAACAAAACTATGTGGCTCTTAACAGATTAAGTATCTGTAAGATGTTATTAAGTGACGGATTTACATTGGTACGATTCTTCTTCTTCTTCTTCTTCGATCCTTAACCACCGACCGTCAAAGTAGTCAGTGGCCATCACGCCTAGTGGCGTCTTGTAGGGCAACAACAAATTGATTCCACTTTGCACGGTCGATGGCCATCCTTCGTACAATGCCCCAACTCTGGTTCATTCTTTGCATCTCAGCCTCCACAGTCCTCCGCCAAGTTGTTTTCGGTCGGCCTCTCTTTCGCTTTCCTTCAGGGGTCCAAAGCATAGCTGTTCTTGTGATGGCATCGGGGTCTCTTCTGAGGACATGACCAACCCAGCTCCAGCGTCTGCCAGCTATGATGGTATGCATGTCCTCTTGCTTGCTACGAGTAAGCAGATCTTGGTTGGTGATGGTATTCGGCCAAAAGATTTGGTGAATTTTTCTTAGGCATGTTGTGTGAAAAGAGGACAATTTTGACATTTCCTTCTCTGTGACTCTCCAGCATTCCGCACCATAGAGAAGCACAGAAAGCACGCAACTCTGGTATAATCTTAATTTTGTGCTTGTGCTGTATTGGGAGGACTTCCAGATGTTATTTAGGCTAAAGAAGGCTGTTCTTGCCTTATGCATTCTGATGTTGATGTCTTTGCCTGCCCCACCGTCTGGTGTTACTATGCTTCCTAGGTATGTGAAGGTATCTGTCTGTACCAGTTGCTGATTCCTTACTGATATGGGCTCAGGGTTGCTCACATTGAGCGTCATGACCTCAGACTTCTTTAAATTGATGTTCAAGCCCACCTGCTGGCTAAATTTATTAAGTCTATCCGTTTTTTCCTGGATGTGTTGATGTGAATGTGCCAGCAGTGCAATGTCATCTGCATATTCCAGATCTTCCAATGTTGAAAATGTAGTCCATCTTATTCCTCTTGGACTGCCCTCTGTTGTCTGGCGCATCCCCCAGTCTATGACTGTTAAAAATAGAGTGGTTGATAAGGGGCATCCCTGTCGTACTCCTGTCTTCACCTCGAAGGTTAGGTTGCTCTGCCAACACTACACGTAAAGTTGGCATAGAGGCTTTTTATGATTGACACTATGCAGCTTGGAATTCCATAAGCCCTCAGTATTTTCCATAAACTGTCCCTATGTATGCTGTCAAAAGCCTTTTTAAAATCAACAAAATTTATGTAAAGCTGTCTTTGCCATTCTGAGCACTGCTCTATAATGTTCCTGAGAGTGAATATATGGTCTACACATCTTCTATTCTTTCTAAATCCTGCTTGTTCTTTCCTCAGTTTGTAGTCTACTGCCTTTGAAATTCTCTGTATAATTATCCTGCCTAGTATTTTGCTGGGAACTGAGTTGGTACGATTAGGTACTACACATTCATGGAGTAAATTAGTTGTCACCAAAAAAAAATGAAAGTAACTGCTAACATTTATACAGACACTAATAACTAAGCATAGGTAATATTACGAGAGTGTTTAACTTACCCCGCAATACAAGAATGTAGACAAAACGGGTCGTATCTTTCGCTTCAATGATCTGTCTAATTCTGCTAAACTACAGGTACGTTTTGACGAAGTGTATCGAATGTTTAACATTACCAGACTTTATAGTCTTCTCATAGACGCTTGACCTTAACATCTGGCGATGCTACGTTTATGCATTCGGTGATCTACAAAGAAATCGCGCCTCCCTGTCTATATAAACGTTTAGATTGATCTCTAGCCTGTTGTAAGTCCCGCCTACTAGCAAAGTGTCATTTTCTGCCGTCCAGGTGTTCTTATGTAATGTTATTTTAAGCTAGCGATCGCTGTCTAGCGGAGAGCAGGGAATTTTAATGAGGGGCAGACGCAAAATCAAAGGATAGACGAGCCATCAGTTGGGCGGTCTGCTGACACAGACGAATGAACAAGAAAAGGACGACAGCAGCTATTAAAGAATTGAAACGACTGAAAGATCGCCCAGCCGGCGAGAACAGAAACATTAAATGATAAAGAGGCTGGCTCTTAAACATTTAAAGATAATTGCCAGGAGAGGGGCTGGGACAGATTGGACAATTCAAAATTGCTGTCAAATCGCGACAATCTCTTATCGCTAGTTTGCAGGTAGCCTTGAAAATGGCTAATCCTTAAAATAGCTACTACACAAAAGTACATCGTGTGACTCCAATTATGCTTGCACCTCGTCTCACTCTACATAATGACAGGACAAGACACTCGTCATAAACATGCCCAGTTCTGAAATCTACTCAGTCATGTTTTCACTTTGAAAACATTCCTAATACACGTGAATCTAACAACACTTACTCTAGCAAATAGATAAATAAGTTCACGTCAACTTAACTTCATTCATTAATGCTAAAAACATAACACAAGCAAACCCAGCTTTCTTTGGAGCTTGACCTACTGACACCATTATCACAAACTGTTCTAGACACCCACTTTAGTTGAACATGTCGTTTTCTTTTCTTTAAAACGCTTGCAGAATAAGCCTAATTTTTCTTCCTCATCTTTAGATTTATCAGAGAACCTTATGAACTTTCTAACGATCTACAATGGTAACTTCGACATCGCAGACCGGATCAAAAAAGGGTTTACAGATCATGTCCTAGTTAAAGAGAGAATTATACCTATAGACGCACCTCATTTGAGCTCAGTAAGTTTATCCTTTAATTCTATCTATCATCTATCCATCCATCTATATATCTATCTATCTATCTATCTATCTATCTATCTATCTATCTATCTATCTATCTATCTATCTATCTATCTATCTATCTATCTATCTATCTATCTATCTATCTATCTATCTATCTATCTATCTATCTATCTATCTATCTATCCATCCATCCATCCATCCATCCATCCATCTATCTATCCATCTATCTATCCATCCATCTATCCGTCCATCTATCTATCTATCTATCTATCTATCTATCTATCTATCTATCTATCTATCTATCTATCTATCTATCTGTCTGTCTGTCTGTCTGTCAGTCTGTCTGTCTGTAGGTCTGTCTGTCTATCTATCTATCTATGTATGTATGTATGTATGTATGTATGTATGTATGTATGTATGTATTAATGTTAAATTA
>JAMPIV010022345.1:47500-72500 GCA_024509875.1 Oreohelix idahoensis
ACACAATACAAAAGACAGACGGGCTTAGAAGAGAGAGAGAGAGAGAGAGAGATGTACGGAGGAACGCAGGCAATACTACCACGTCGTCTCGCGATTAAAAAGTGAACGCGAAAGGCATGAAGCACTAACTTTTTTTCAAATAAACAGTAATAAAAAACACTAACGATACGAGGTTAGGTTTTGAAAACATGTTTAATGCTTATTGGGAAACAGGACACAATACTGTTTTACGTCTGAACTCCTGACTTTATACTGACAGAACAGTCGAAAAGGCAGAACAGGTGGCGGTTCTAAAACAATAAAATAAAAAAAAACAAATACACGACTATCCTAGAATACATATTTTGAACGGAGCCACTTAGCCTCATTAAATTTATATATTCGTGTACCTTAGGACTTGCTGACAAAGAATATGTTATGTGTTACGCAAATAGTCTAGTAATTAACAAATTATGGCCAAAATACTATACTGGGGTTGTCTGACAGGACAAGATAATATTTGCTCATAATGGCATGCTTGAAATACTGCTTTAGGGGAAATAAGGTCAACTAGTTAGATACGATTTGATTGGCGGTAGTAATATGTAAGACGAAACCTTATTGGTCTAACTGCAAATGCAAATATTGTTGGCAATGGCAACGGTAGGATGGGTAAATTTTTTCAAAGGCTCTTGTAAACATGGTCCCATTGGTTAGAGCAGTCGATATAGGCAAATAGAAGCGTCAGTTCAGGGCCACTTTTGAAAATACATTTTGTGAGAAGCCAGTGCGTTGAGAGCAGGTTAATATTTTCCCAATAAAAGCCTGGGATAAGGCAGATCAAAATTGTGCCAGAAGTCATCGCCAGTCAACGTACTAGTGTATATTTCCTTGAATTTAGGGACCGTGGTACTGAAGCATTTGAGCAGCACCTGGTCTGAGTTTTGCTGGATCCAGAGGGCTGGTAGCAGACTTCTTGTCCAAGATATCTACCAGTGGTGTATTCTAACATAACTGAGAAGCAAGCGAGCAGAGGAGACAGTTTTCCTGCCGCCGACATACGAAGTTAAGACTTTGTTGGCCAGAGCAGCTCATCCTTATATAACCCACCTTAAAAGTGACTATAATACTAATTCAAGAGACACAGTTATGGTTTGACAAATAAAAAGGAACTGTGATCCCTTCAAGATTATTTCCATCATTAACAAACACATGAAGTCGTGATGACAAACTACAACATAGCGTCAAAAGCCAGTATTACCTCTTAATACTAGAGTACAACACTACACACATATTGTAATACTATTTTATTTCAGGACAAAGATCCTTTGTATAAAGTGTGTACATAAACATTGTGATTACATTTGATTGTGATTCCTGATTCACTCTGTAGTTGGATCAGGATATCTATTCTTGAAAGAAACTAATACATAATTTAAAAGTTACACTTGACTTACTTAATATAGTCTTCTAGAGTGTTATATGTATGTGCTGGTCATAGTGTTGTAAATTGTTGTGAATCTTAAATAAAAGTGTTTATCTGTCTGTTGTTGTTGTGAAATACACTTTATCACTATCATAACCCTAGACATTCAACGTAGTCATCACTATAGCCCAGAATAAGTCTGATTGAGGTCTAAATGTGGTAGCAAAGTAAGGTCATCTGTAATTGTCGTGAAACGAGTGTAACCCACTACTTTGTTAATCACTATGTCGAGATACAGATTTGCTTCAACCAATCAACGAGCACCGTTCAGCAGTCTCTGAGACAGAATAAATTAACGGTCATCATGTTCACGCAAGATGGCGGATTAAAACTGAATTAAATTAGGCTGTATGAGCAAAAGACGAAACCGGAGGAAACCAATCAGCTTGCTCCGCCAGGAACCAACCGAAAGCCTTGCTTAAGAATTCACCTACCTATATAATCGAGCGGATTTTATGCATAATCACACATCACCGAGACGACGCCAGAGATACCGACCGACTGAAGAGGAAGAAGCTGTCACCTTGATTTAGAGCTTACCTGAGGGCATCGACCTGCATCCTACTTCGCTAAGTCGCGTCAAAAACTGGCTGTTTGAATCTTAGAGGGTAAATATGTTTACGATAACCTTTAGGAAAATAGGCTTTCCGCAGGTCTATAATGTTGGTATTTGTTGTGTGTCATTTATACTACCTATCAGGTTACTGATTGTATCTTGGGGAAATTAAGTATAATGATTGTATTTCCTATTATGATTGAATAGATGAAGGCTAATAGGACTCATACTTCAATCTATTGTCTCCTATAACTCAATCTATTGTTTCACATGATTTCAGTCTATTATCTCAGATAAGACCAACTGAAATATAACCAAAACAGTCCTTGTTAGGACTCAATCTATTGTCTCCTATACTTCAGTCTATTATCTCAGATAAGACCAACTGCCATATAACCAAAACAGTCCTTGTTAGGACTCAACCTAGTGTCCTATATAACTTTTCTATTATCTCAGATAAGACCAACTGCCATATAACCAAAACAGTCCTTGTTAGGACTCAACCTATTGTCTCCTATAACTTGTCTATTATCTCAGATAAGACCAACTGCCATATAACCAAAACAGTCCTTGTTAGGACTCAATCTATTGTCGCATCTAACTCCAATCTATTGTCTCCTATAACTCCAACCTGATATATATCACCAAACAGTCCTCGTCTCATATACTCCTATCATAAGAACATAACGTTATTGTTAGGATATATGTTACCAGCTTGTATAGCACTCGTCAGAGAGGGCCTGGTATATTATAGGGGGAAGGAAATGGTTGTATCACCTAAATGTACATATTATTGGATGTCTTGAATTTATATTATGGGATGTATTCATGTATTGAATGTATTCATGTATTGAATTTATATTATTGATGCATTGAATTTATATTATTGACTGTATCCATGTATTAGTTTATCAGAAAGAATGCTTTGCAAGTAGACACCTGTCTTGTCTCGCTATTGCTAAATCATACTGAGCCATGTTGTCATTCATCCTACATGCAAACACTGAGGAGCACACCCGCTCATTTCATCCACATTAGAAATAGGTGGGCTTGAGGACAGAAATTAGCCCCTATTTTTGCTTTGTTACAGGTTTCAGTCGTGTCATAAAAACTGAGATCGTATGTTCGAGTCAATCCCGCTGCCTGGAACTCCGCAGGAGCATAGAGGTTGACCAGACTCTACATCTTTGGTCCCCCTCAGTCTTGGGTGGGCTAAAGGAACGATACTCTGCCGTTGTTGTGTGAACCAAACAAAGAAGAACAGACTTAAGAGAGATGAGTACACATTAGTACCATTTCTGTCAGCATTGTGAGCATAGAAACTGTCAGTGATGAGAAAGTGAATTAGCATAGCAAGAGACAAAATTAACAGCATAGCTGATAAGTGTTATATCCTTAATTAACAGCACAGCTGATATAATTTTTTTGTTCCTATAATTGGAAAACTTGTTGTAAAATATTTATATATATAAAATAAATATTTGTAAATCACATGTAAACTTACAATTCCATTACATCCCATTTTTTTCAACATTCACCCTTCAGCACAAGAGTAGATAGTGTATATACTAAATAAATACTTAGGAAATTGTATTTGAAGCCTTGTCAATTTTATCATTGTTAAGCAAAATCTGTTTCCTTGTTTTTTTTTTAATATCACAGTTAGTTACACAGCGGAGGTGGCGCTTTATGTCGGTCTCCTCTCTACTATTGTTTCGAGATCAGAACATTCACAGCCGTAACTAATTTGTGATACCAGTAGTCCTCTCAGACACTGGGACTTCACCATTTTCTGCAGAAATTCTATTTCTGTAATTGTCAGTACTATACTGATCCAAGAGCCAAATAAAACCTCTCGCCACACTGGGGGCTCGTTCCTGGGATATTTCTGTATATCTTGAGCCATACTTAGTCTATTCATCCATCTACACTCTATCTTGTGCCACCCATAGATAACATAAGAAACAAATTTTTGAAAAAAAATTCTATAATAGGATTTTTTATTGTTTTCTTAGGAGGAGTACCATTTAGTACTCAGTAAATAGTTGATGCTCACAAGGTTGCACGGAAATTATTTGTTCATTTAAATTAATTAAGTTTAATTACAATAATTGGGTTATAGTAAATTTACATACCCTATCTAAGTAACGCCATGGCTGATCTAGTGAAGTTCAGGACTGCGATCATGCAGATGGGTAAGGAATTAAACATGACAGGTGATGCTCTTACTCAGTATGTCACAACAGAAGTGGACAAACACATGGATAGGGAAGAAAGAAAGTTGCAATTAGAGACAGAAGCCAAAAGACTGGAAGCTAAAAGAGAAGCCAAAAGACTGGAAGCTGAAAGAGAAGCCAAAAGACTGGAAGCTGAGAGAGAAGACAAAAGACTGGAAGCTCAGAGAGAAGACAAAAGACTGGAAATTGAAGCCAAGAAATGGGAGGCTGAAAATGAGGCAAAGAAAATTGAAGCTGAGGAAAGGAAATTACAAGCAGAGAGAGACCATCAGTTGAGATTAAAAGAGCTTGAAATTCAGGCAAATACTGGCAATAATGGTGGTAGCTCACCTCACTCAGAGAGTAGCTCCAGCCAGAGCACCTCAAGTGGGGCCATGAATTTTCATCTGGACCCATTTGTTGAGAAAGAAGACGCCATTGAGTCGTACCTGGATAGATACGAAAGACTAGCCACTACCTATGGCTTAGTGAAAGAAAAGTGGAGTCTTAAACTATCTCAGGGATTGAGAGGTGTTGCCTACGATGTATATTTGAAGCTCTCAAGAGATGACCAGGAAGATTATGAAATCCTGAAGCAGGCACTGCTTGTGAGATATGAAAAAAAAACTCAGAATCATATAGAAAGAAATTCCGAACAGCTAAACTTCTTCCAGGAGAAAACTATCACCAATTCTCTGCTAGATTGGAAACCTATTTGGACAAATGGAGTAGTTTAGGAAAGTGTCAGGATCTGAAAGAAATTATAATGGTGGACCAAGTGAAAGAGTCCATGCCTCAAGAAATGAGGAAGTTTATCATGGAACAAGGAGCAGAGAGATTGGAAGATATTGTAACTGTTGCTGAGAGATATCAAGCAGCTCAGGCAGAATTATTAGGAAATAAGAAGAAGCAGGGTGAAAACTTCAAATCATCACAAAACTATACCAAATATGAACAAAAGGACCATACCACAAGGAAAAAACAAAGATTTGACCAAAAGGACAAAAACCCTATAAGATCGGATAAGACACCTTACCGGAAGGAAGGAAAGTGGTGTAAAACTTGTCTAATGAGTAACCACAATACTGCGGACTGCAGAAGGAAGAATCCTCCTCATCATGCTGCATGTCTTACAACAGGGAATCAGGGAAGGAATGAACTGGCAGTAAGTCAGAAGGACTTCCATCATCCGCCTGTCTGTGAGGAAGTGACCGTGAATGGCACTCAAGTACTGTGTTTATATGACTCAGGATTGGACTTTGATTCAGTTGTGTGCTCTTCTCTAGTGAGTCCTGACCAGATAACCACAGAAACAGTGGAAATCAGAGGACCGATCAAGGGAGCAAGAACCATGACACTACCCATAGCTCGAATCAACATAAGATCTCGCTATGTGGAAGGAGAAATCAAAGCAGCAGTGATGGACGACCCTATTTACCCTTTGATTTTGGGGTGTGGGTATGTTTTCATTGGAGAACCTATAAAACCTGTAGTTATGGCAACAGTCCAGACCAGGGAAAGCTCCAGGAAAATGGAGGAAAATCCTATCAATACTCACCCAGAAGAGATGAAAAAGGCTCAGGCAGCAGATAGCACACTGAAGCCTTGTTTTGGCAAATTGCCTAAAGCACATAACCCTCCAGAGAAAGGAGACTTGTATATGAAGAATGGCCTACTATACAGAAAAGCTGGAACAAGACCTAAGGGGTATGGACAGCTTGTAGTGCCAAAATCTTACAGGGAGAAGGTTATGACGCTAGGACATGCTATACCCTTCAGTGGACATATGGGAATAAGGGCCACTGGACAAAGGATAGCCTGTCACTACTTCTGGCCAGGAATTACAGAGGACATAAAAAGATATGTAAGATCCTGTCCAGAATGCCAAAGAGTAGCTCCTAAGCATAGGACTGCACCAGCAACACTGGGAGAAATGCCTATTATGGGAACCCCGTTTGAACGTGTTGCAGTGGATATTGTTGGACCCCTCACTAGGACCAAGAAGAGAAATGCATATATCTTAACCTTGGTTGATACTTGCTCTATGTGGGGAGAAGCAGTGGCCATGTCAGCTATAGATTCAAAGCATGTGGCAGAGGCACTGTTGACAATATTTACCCGATTAGGTTTCCCGCATCAGATATTGACTGACAATGGGTCTCAGTTTAAGGGAAAGCTAACATAAGAAGTATTCAGGATATTTCAAGCCAGGCACTATCATTGTAGTCCCTACCATGCCCAAGGGAACGGTCAAGTAGAGCGGTTCAATGGTACGCTAATTTCAATCCTTAGAAAGCTGGCGAGTGAAAACCCTGATACTTGGGATACATACTTACCCGCTGCACTATTTGCATATAGGGAAGTACCCCACAACTCAACTGGATTGGCTCCAGCTACATTGTTGTTTGGAAGACCAATAAAAGGTCCACTGGAAGCATTGCTGCGGACATGGACTGATGAAAAGGCAGAGGAAACAGTGACTTCCGCATACCAGTACGTCAACGAGTTGACATCTCGCTTGAAAGCAGGTTGGAAACTGGCCAATGATAACTTAAGACAGGGCAGGAGGAAGCATGCTGCCTACTACAACAAAAAAGCAAAGGATAGTGAACTGGAGGTGTGTGAAAAGGTGTTATTACTGTTGCCAAGCAGCAATAATAAATTGCAGATTGGATGGCAGGGACCCTATGTCATACTGGAAAAACTTTCCAGGACCAATTATAAGATTGACAAGAAAGGAAAGGAGAAGGTATATCCTGTCAATCTTCTTAAAAAATACTATGACAAGGAATCATCAGAAGTTGCACATATCATGACCCTAGCCATCGCAACAGAAATGCACGGTGAACCACTTCACTCTATGGAGTATCCACTCACAACTACAGAGGATTATGTTCAAGTAAATATTAGTGAACATTTAACTCCAGGGCAGAAGAAGAGGGTTCAGAAGGTGTTGGAAACCCATGCTGATGTGCTCACAGATAAGCCAGGTCGTACGAATCTGTTAGAGTATGACATGAAGGTTACCGACCCTACCCCAGTATGCATGAGAACATACCCTATACCCTATGCGAAAGCCCAAGCCCTAAGGGAGGAAGTTGATTATCTGTTGAAGGAGAAAATTATCTCGAAGTCAGACTCTCCCTATAGCTCAAGTGTGGTGCTATTGAGAAAACCGAGTGGTGAACACAGGTTATGTATTGACTACCGGAAGCTTAATGCGATCACAGAATCTCAGGTGGACCCATTACCTGACACACACCAGCTGTTCTCTACACTAAGTAAAGCTAGGTATTTATCAAAGGTAGATCTAAGCAAGGGATACTACCAAATACCAGTGAAACCAGAAGTTAGGAAAATGCTGGCATTTAGTACATCAGACGGACACTACGAGTTTAATGTACTACCCTTTGGGCTGAAAAATGCTCCAAGTATCTTTTCAAGAATGATGAGGAAATTGTTGGAACCTCTACAAAATCCCCATATCACTAACTTTATGGATGAAATTCTTGTTGCTACAAACACCTTTGAAGAGCATATAGTAGCGCTCTCCAGGTTGTTTGACAGACTGAGAGAAACTGGATTGACTGCACGTCCAACCAAGTGCTATATCGGTTGTAAGGAGTTGGAATTCGTAGGTCACACTATTTCTACAGGTCATATGTCTCCTGACCCAAAGAATATAGAGAAGTTAAAGAAGGCACCCAGACCTCAAACGAAGAAAGATGTGAGATCATTCGTGTCATTATGTGGGTTCTATCAGAAGTACATACCCCACTTTAACTCTCTGTGTGCACCATTAACTAACTTAACGAAGAAGGGACAGCCTGATAAAATCCAATGGAATGCTGATTGTGAAAAAGCTTACACAGAGCTAAAAGCAAAACTCACCAGCAAACCAATCCTTACACTATCCGATATCACACAGGAATTTGTATTAAGGACGGACGCTAGCAATATAGGGATTGGTGCAACTCTCTTGCAGAAATCAAAAGCCCAGCTGGAGGAACTTTTACCAGTCGCCTACGCCAGTAGGAAGCTGAATGCAGCTGAGTTGAACTACTCGACCATAGAGAAAGAATGTTTAGCTCTAATTTGGTCCATCAACAAATTTTCACCTTATCTGTATGGGACACACTTCATTATCCAAAGCGATCACCAACCTTTAACATTCTTGGCTGCATCTAAAAAGCTAAATTCGAGATTGTTAAGGTGGAGTCTGCTTCTGGCGCCTTATTCCTTTACCGTGAATTACATTCCGGGAAGAGACAATGTAGGAGCTGATTTTTAAAGTCGACACCCTAGTACTCTGGAAGGACAGACGCAAAAGGATTAACCACAGCAGGGGTTTACACGTCAGCTATGACAAGTCACAGCTAGGAAAGGAGGGGGCTATGTCGTGAAACGAGTGTAACCCACTACTTTGTTAATCACTATGTCGAGATACAGATTTGCTTCAACCAATCAACGAGCACCGTTCAGCAGTCTCCGAGACAGAATAAATTAACGGCCATCATGTTCACGCAAGATGGCGGATTAAAACTGAATAAAATTAGGCTGTACGAGCAAAAGACGAAACCGGAGGAAACCAATCAGCTTGTTCCGCCAGGAACCAACCGAAAGCCTTGCTTAACTCTTGCAGGCCGAAATTTTTTCATCAGTTTTGCCAGAATTATTTTTGTACCTTAAAGCAGTACCTTTATAAATTCTAAAGTTTCTGAGTTATTACACAACAATGACACACATATTATACATCACAGTAAAGATAAATGAATGTAGAATTAGAATATGAAGGATTTTTAGTGATATTCTACACATAGTATTCAGTTATGAGTCATAATGAAAATACGGAACAAATTTCACAGAACACAAAAGTGACGTTCCCAACGTCGTTTCGGCTTCTAGGGGTTTTGTGGATGTACGCTACCAGCGTCGTTCCGGCCTTTAAGAGTTAAGAATTCACCTACCTATATAATCGAGCGGATTTTATGCATAATCACACATCACCGAGAAGACGCCAGAGATACCGACCGACTGAAGAGGAAGAAGCTGTCACCTTGATTTAGAGCTTACCTGAGGGCATCGACCTGCATCCTACTTCACTAAGTCGCGTCAAAAACTAGCTGTTTGAATCTTAGAGGGTAAATATGTTTACGATAACCTTTAGGAAAATAGGCTTTCCGCAGGTCTATAATGTTGGTATTTGTTGTGTGTCATTTATACTACCTATCAGGTTGCTGATTGTATCTTGGGGAAATTAAGTATAATGATTGTATTTCCTATTATGATTGAATAGACGAAGGCTAATAGGACTCATACTTCAATCTATTGTCTCCTATAACTCAATCTATTGTTTCACATGATTTCAGTCTATTATCTCAGATAAGACCAACTGAAATATAACCAAAACAGTCCTTGTTAGGACTCAATCTATTGTCTCCTATACTTCAGTCTATTATCTCAGATAAGACCAACTGCCATATAACCAAAACAGTCCTTGTTAGGACTCAACCTAGTGTCTCCTATAACTTGTCTATTATCTCAGATAAGACCAACTGCCATATAACCAAAACAGTCCTTGTTAGGACTCAATCTATTGTCGCATCTAACTTCAATCTATTGTCTCCTATAACTCCAACCTGATATATCACCAAACAGTCCTCGTCTCATATACTCCTATCATAAGAACATAACGTTATTGTTAGGATATATGTTACCAGCTTGTATAGCACTCGTCAGAGAGGGCCTGGTATATTATAGGGGGAAGAAATTGGTTGTATCACCTAAATGTACATATTATTGGATGTCTTGAATTTATATTATGGGATGTATTCATGTATTGAATGTATTCATGTATTGAATTTATATTATTGATGCATTGAATTTATATTATTGACTGTATCCATGTATTAGTTTATCAGAAAGAATGCTTTGCAAGTAGACACCTGTCTTGTCTCGCTATTGCTAAATCATACTGAGCCATGTTGTCATTCATCCTACATGCAAACACTGAGGCACCCGCTCATTTCATCTACATTAGAAATAGGTGGGCTTGAGGACAGAAATTAGGCCCTATTTTTGCTTTGTTACAGGTTTCAGTCGTGTCATAAAAACTGAGATCGTATGTTCGAGTCAATCCCGCTGCCTAGAACTCCGCAGGAGCATAGAGGTTGACCAGACTCTACATCTTTGGTCCCCCTCAGTCTTTGGTGGGCTAAAGGAACGATACTCTGCCGTTGTTGTGTGAACCAAACAAAGAAGAACAGACTTAAGAGAGATGCGTACACATTAGTACCATTTCTGTCAGCATTGTGAGCATAGAAACTGTCAGTGATGAGAAAGTGAATTAGCATAGCAAGAGACAAAATTAACAGCATAGCTGATAAGTGTTATATCCTTAATTAACAGCACAGCTGATATAATTTTTTTGTTCCTATAATGGGAAAACTTGTTGTAAAATATTTATATATATAAAATAAATATTTGTAAATCACATGTAAACTTACAATTCCATTACATCCCATTTTTTTCAACATTCACCCTTCAGCACAAGAGTAGATAGTGTATATACTAAATAAATACTTAGGAAATTGTATTTGAAGCCTTGTCAATTTTATCACTGTTAAGCAAAATCTGTTTCCTGGTGTGTTTTTTTTAATATCACAGTTAGTTACACAGCGGAGGTGGCGCTTTATGTCGGTCTCCTCTCTACTATTGTTTCGAGATCAGAACATTCACAGCCGTAACTAATTTGTGATACCAGTAGTCCTCTCAGACACTGGGACTTCACCATTTCTGCAGAAATTCTATTTCTGTAATTGTCAGTACTATACTGATCCAAGAGCCAAATAAAACCTCTCGCCACAGTAATACACTACACTTATTAGATGCAGATACCTTCACAGCTGATCTCAGTCAGTACACTAAGTCCCCTATAATTATTTATATCATCCCAACTTACCACAGTGTGTGAGTGGATTAATGTCGCTAGGGTTGCGGAAATTTGAAGCCAAAGTTCTATGTAAATATGTCAGCATTAGTGCAATTATAGGTTCTTACAGAATATGGAAACTTCGATGTAAAAAAACACCCATTATAAATTGGCGGAGATGTTTTCCACACAGTCTAAACTCAATTGTGCTCCTCTGTCTACTATACCAAAAGACTATTGTATTTAAAGCTGTATTTAATATCTCACTACATTGGCTGTCAAAACTTTTTATGGCAAATAAAAATTCTGATAACACCCCCATGTAAAAAAAACCATATTGGTCTACTTGAATATTATTCCACACACATTTTGTAAATTTCAATAATACTCATTTTCGCAGGTTATATCACATCATATCGTATCATTGTATGCCAAAGTCTTTTAGAAAGCTTAAAGATTGTTATGTATATGTAACACAAACATTAGATGTAAAAACACCCACATAGAACTACTTGAGACGTCTTCAACACTTTATGTAAATTCTAATGATTCTCCGTTGTGCCATATTATATCTATTATATCATGTCTGTATATATTAATGTATTTTATGGAGAATAAAGATTCTGATATGTATGTATATATGTATGTATCTATGTATGTATCTATGTATGTATCTATCTATGTATGTATCAATCTATATATGTATCTATCTATGTATGTATCTATCTATGTATGTATCTATCTATGTATTATCTATCCAAACCACTGGAAAAACACATTCACAAAATAACACTACAACACCTAGTTAACAACGACTTGCTAATTGATAGTCAATCGGGGTTTAGGCCTAAACATTCATGTCACACTGCTCTAACTAAGATGACAGACAACTGGCACCTGTTACGCACAAATAATTACTTTTTCCAAAGTCTTTTTATGATCATTTTTCGTATGTATGATCATTTTTTGACTGAAATGTGTATTATGTTTTTTACAGTCAAAGGGACATAACCCGAGTTATTGAGACTACAATTTTTTAGGAGTTTGCCTTCTCTTGTATAGAGACACGTTCGGTCTATAATTTCTTGAACGAAGCGTGACCATATCTCCTTATTTGGTAGTATCAGTCAACTGTTGTAGATGTCTGAAACCTGTCTTAACGCTTCTGTTCATGACCATAAAAGGCGCGACTGTGTAAGACTTTTATCTCGAATGTTCTTAAAATCGCTTTGTGTGAATTGATACTCACGTAGATGAGTTCTGCGCATGTCAAAAACTGGGAGTTCGTTCTGTGTGTTCCGCCCAGCTGGGGAGTTTAGAAATGGTCTGAGTAGCGAGCGGACGCAACCTGCGTCTTGTGATTTTCTGAGGGAAATACGTTGTCTTTGTGAGTTAGTTAGCTAACTAGACTATTTCCCAGTATTATTCAAGCCTGCCTGGAGGCATATGTTCGTGGTTGATTTCCGAAGAAAGGTAATTCCTCTTGTATCGAACTTTTTGCTATCATCTAGAAGTTCGTCATTTTGTCGCTCCTTGCTCGCCTGTGTGATTCAAAATGGAGAGGTACTTTGACTAGGTTTTTCGCCACCGGTATCTTTATACCTGAACTAGTTATATATATATGGGTCGCTCTAGACCAACAAGACTATTGTCTGTGTTCCAGGATTCGTTATATCAGAGATCACGTCCAAGTCAGATGGTTAGACTTAGAAACGTTATAAAGGTCGGTTTGACCTGTATGCCCAGTATGCTATTCACGTGCAGACAGTAAACGGACTTATTGTATACATCTGATCTGCTAGCATCAGAAAGGGAGCATTTATTGTTGTCTATGAACATTGAAGATCTGCAGCTGACACTGTTGCAGAAGTTATATATATTATTTATACAGCTTCACGAACCAGAACTTTATGATATCTGTTTACAATACAACTATTGAGTATTGAATCCTACATGACTATCAGTTAATATGATTTTGAATGCTGCATTCGTTATACTATGCTGGTGATGACATAAATATCATGACTGTTTTGTGGCGTGCAATAAATGGTATAAACCTAAAGCGAAGTTACCATTTCTATGACTCTACACGTCATGTTGCCTGTGGTGTACCCTGTGAACTGTTCTACTGCAACAAACACAGCAACATTCTAAATCAGAGAAGACACCTACATCTTGCATTTTAATACCAGGTGTCGATAGGGGTGGCAAGTTATCATTTCAGCTCAAATCCACCTTTATCATTTTTGGTGGCCAGTCGTTGGTTTAACCGGGCATTTTGGCACACCATTATCATTTTTGGTGGCCATATGTTGGTTTACTCTGATACCAGCTATCAAGGGGGTCAACAAACCCAGACATCATCATCAAGCTTTCAACATTACAGTTTCAACTCATCACCTCAATGTTTGATGAAAGATTTTGAAAGTACCCGGCGTTGCTGAAAGTTGGAAGTTGTTTCAAAATACCCGGCGTTGCTCGTCAAGTTGGCAGTTTTCCTGATCTGTTAAGAAGGACAAGTGCCGTAACAACTGTTCCGGTCTCAGAGGTACTGTTGCGGGTTCAGAAGGTCAAGTGCCGGTTTGAGCAATTTATAAGATTCAGAAGGTCAAGTGCTCAAGTCAATTTGTAGAATTCAGAAGGTCAAGTTCAGAAGCTGTTTCCTGTTAGAAGCTCATTTCCTTCGTCATGGCAGTTTACGAGAGCAGATATGGATCAACGTTGGATCATTGTCCTAAGAATGCTGATCACATCCTGTTCTGAACTGTGCTGACGTTGTGGATACATAGAAGTTAAGTGGCCTGTTTTGTTTGTGAACTGTGCCCTTATGTTCTAGCTGAGCCTTCTAAATTCTTTCACACTTTTTGCTATTTGTTACATGTTATATGTTATTTGTATTTGTATATTTATATGTTTATATTTCAGCGGGTTTTCTCGGTTGGGCGGTGTCTTTCAGTAGAAGATACCACGTCACAGAGGTTCTACTGTTAGCGTTTTCGTTAGGGACTGTGCGAATTTCCTACTGTGAAATTTGCTAGCGACAATCGTTGCTATATCTGTTTAGTTGTGACGAGTTGTGCTTTATTTTCGTTTTTTGTATATATATTTTTTTTTCTCTCTTTCTTTCTGTTTTTTAGTTTTGATTTCAATTGTTTGTATTTGTAGGTCTCCTCTTTTCTATTATTCAGTTCTTTACGTAAATTTTTGTGTATACACTGTAGCGTCATTTGTTTGTCATATCTTCGCATTTTGTCATCACATTCTTTGTGATATTTCTTTTTAGTTTCGCTGTTTATTTATTTGACTTATGCGAATGTTTTCGTATTGTTTGATCTTTGTTATTGTTTACATTGACTCTGATCTTTGTTATTGTTTACATTGACTTTGATCTTTGTTGTTGTTTACATTGACTTTGATCTTTGTTATTGTTTACATTGTTGGTGACCTTTGTTATTGTTTACATTGTCTTGTTATTGTTTGCATAGTTCTTGCATGGTTAGCTTTCACTATTGTTACATATATGCTCATGCACTATTGGTCTATAGTGCACTTATCATAACTAACTGGTGGTTTTTTGCTTATGCACTATTGTAGTGCAGTTATGATAAATAACTGATGGTTATGCACTGATTTGTGTAGTGCACTGATAATTAAGAGGTGACTTGTGATATTATTATACATTTGATAATACAAGTTGGTGTCAAGTCTTGTTTCCCACAGAGATTGGATTAACATAGTGATTATACAAGCACTTTATTAAGTCTTGTTGCTATTAAGATTGAAATAAGATAATTAATTATTTCAGGTTCTGTACTCACATTTTAGACATCATGTCTACATTTGAGTACTTTATTGAGCAGGGTAAAGCCCTTGGGAAGACAGGTGATAAATTAGAAGAATTTGCGACTGTTCAATATGCCAAGGCATTGAAGTCGGAAGAAAAGAAAATGAAAGAACAAACTGAACAAAAGAGAATAGATGCTGAGATAGAACAAAAGAAACTGCAGATGCAGGTGGATGAGAAAAGATTACAAATGGAAATGGAAAAACAAAAAAAGAGAAGCAGAATCTCAGGAGAAGAGACTTCAGGCTGAGGCTGAAAATAAGAGACTTGAAAAAGAGGCTGAAAATAAGAGACTTGAAATAGAGGCTGAAAATAAGAGACTTGAAATAGAGGCTGAAAATAAAAGATTAGAAAAACAAGCTCAGGTTGAAGAAAGAAAATTGCAGGCACAGGCTGAGGCTGAAGAAAGAAGGTTACAAAGAGAGTCTGATGAGAGAAAAGCAAAAATGGAGCATGAAGAAAAACTCATAGCTTTAGAGTTAGAGAAGTTAAAGTTATTGAACGCTGGTAATGCTAATGATGCAAATAAGGTGTCAGATAAGACTAATGCTAAGGATTTCAAGCTTAATCTACCAGCATTTAATCCCTCAATCGATGATATAACATTTTATCTAGATAGATTTGAAAGTGCATGTAATGTGCATAATATAGATAAAACATTATATGTTTATCATCTGTCCAAGATACTTAGAGGTGATGCTTTGACTTTGTTGAGTATGGTAGATGTGCCTGACAAAAACAACTATGAGGTTGTCAGAGCAGCATTGTTAAAGAAGTACCAACTTAACGAGGACGGATATCGTCTTAAATTTAAAAACATGTTACCAGAAACTGGAGTTGAATTCTCTGAATTCATCTCAAGCATACGTCTTACTTTTTTACGATGGGTTGAGTTGTCTAAGACAGAAAGTACATTTGAAGCCCTCATGGACTTACTACTTAGAGACAAGGTTATGTCTTCTGTTAATGAAGCTTTTCTTTCTTTTCTTCATGAGCGTAAGCCTAAAAACATAAAAGAAATGGAAGAATACTGTAGCCAGTATGTTACTGCGCATCCTCACATAACCATTAGCAACTCTAAAGTAAAAGAAGGTCTGCCAGTTGCTTCGGCAGCACCTTATGGCCCAAATTTTATGCGTAAATTTCAGGGTAGCCAGCAAAATTTCAATAAAAAGAGTAACCGTAATTATGCCCAGAATCATAGTAATCAATTCCAGGGTGATTCTTCTTCCCAGAACTGGAGACATCCTAATACTACACGTTATTCTACTCCGGTTAACTTTAGAAATTTTCACAAAGGTAATCGGCATAGAGGGAAATATTTTTTGCAGAGACCTCAATACCAAGATAATAGAGGTTCTCAACAGCATAGAGATGGTAATGACAGTTATGGAAACTGGAACTCAAACCAGGATAAAAATTACAGTAGGGACTTTAATGATAATTGCAGAGGCAATAATGGTCGCGGTAGATCGCAACATAAGAGAAAAAGATATCAACAGACAAACTCTGTTCAACAAGAATCTCAGGGAGCAGATAAACAGATTAATAATGATAAAGACCATAATGCTATCGGATGCTCATCTTTTGATTTTGGTAGGGCAAATAAATGTATCCAATGCAGTACTTTATTTGATCCGAAAACCGTTAGTACTCTAAGCTGTGGTCATCCTTTGCCCGCTCTTCCTGCTAATGTTGCTCATGATGAGAGAGGTTCTCTTATATTACATAAGGGGCTTGTAAATAGTAATCCAGTCTCGGTGTTGTTTGATTCTGGATGTACTACTGTCGGCGTTAGGCAATCGCTTGTAGATCCATCCTGTGCTACAGGAAAGGTCATCAAATGTGTCACATTTGGTGGCACGTTGGAAAAGTATCCTACTGCATAATACATATTGCTACTCCTTTCTTCACGGGAGAGGTCCACGCGTGTCTACTTCCAAACCCTATTGCGGACCTTATTATTGGTCGTATTCACGGAGTTAGGGAATGTACCCCACAGCAGATTGCTGTTTGGGAAGAGCAAAACATTGAAGCTACCAATGCGGTGGTCACAAGAGCACATGCTCTGGATCCACCTCAAACTTCATTAACTAATAATGATGAAGTAAATGACCAAGATAGTCACTTGACTATTACACGTGACTCATTTATCAAATTGCAAGAAGAAGATCCTTCTTTACAAAAATTCTTCATTCTAGCAAAAAAAGGTGATCCTAATCAGAATACTAATAGAAAATCTTGGATTTCTATGAAGAACGGCGTACTTGTACGTATAGTACAAGACTCGACTACGTCCACTCATTCACAAATTCTTGTGCCTAAGAGCATGAGATTGCAAATATTGCAACATGCTCATGACTCGCAATGTGCTGGACATATGGGTTTTTTCCCGTACAAAGTCGAGGGTTCTTGCGGCTTTCTTTTGGCCATTTGTGAGCAAGGACATACGAATGTACTGTCGCTCTTGCAAAGTATGTCAGGAGGTCAAATCTAAAGGACCACGACATGCTGCGCCTATCCAGGCTGCTGACATTCCTATTCGCCCTTTTCAAAAAATGGCAATAGATATTATCGGTCCTTTTAGAATTAAGTCGGCTAGAGGACATCAATTTATCCTTACATGTGTCGATATGTGCACACGTTGGCCAGAGGCAATACCTCTCAAGAGCATCTCAACTGCTGATATCGCAGACGCTCTTTGGCTGATATTTTCTCGCTTGGGTTTTCCCGGAGAAATATTGTCAGACCATGGCACTCAACTTATATCAGACACTATGTCACAGGTAATGTCTATGCTACACATTAAAAGGTCTCTCAGCAGTATCTATCACCCAATGTCTAATGGGTTGGTCGAACGTTTAAATAGGACTCTGAAAACTTTACTTGGTAAAATAACTGAGGATCATCCTCAGGATTGGGACAGGGTCTTACCCGCGGCTCTCTTTGCGTATAGAGAGGTCCCCAATGAACATACGGGGTTTTCCCCTTTTGAACTTGTCTTTGGCGCGCAACCGCGCGGCCCTATGTCTTTACTTCACGATCTAATCACTGCCGATAATATTAGCGATGAAACTCAATCTTCTTATGAGTACGTCATTGCTCTTAGGCAAAAGATCATCGAGGCATGCAAACTAGCAACTTCGTCTTCCGAATTTGCTAAAGAAAAGGCAAGGCAGTTTGCAAATAAGAATAGATGTCTACGACAACTTTGTCCAGGTGACAAAGCTCTCGTTCTACTTCCTTCAAGGGAGAACAGACTTCTAATTGCATGGAAAGGTCCATATGCAATAGTCTCCAAAATTTCTGATGTCGACTATGTTGTCGATATTGATGGAAAGCATAAAACTTTCCACATAAATATGCTCACGGAATTTTATGAAAGACCTGACTATTTGCAGCCTATTTTCCAGGCAACGGACAATTCTCAAGTACCTCATGGTCAGTACTCATCTCTGTCAGTTATACAGGATGAGGAAACTACTTTTTCTGATGTCAATCTTCCTCTTTCTATGGTCCCACTTTATTCTACGGAATCTTGGAAAAACGTGACCGTTTCTCCAAATCTTTCCGCTGAGGAACATCGACAAGTTTCTTCGATGTTGCAAACATTTCAGGATGTTCTTACAGACATCCCGGGACACACACATGTCATTGAACATGACATTGTGCTAACTGATCATAATCCTATCAGAGTCAGACCCTATCCAATACCTATCCATTTCCAGTCTCAAGTCGAAAAAGAATTGGATGAAATGATACGTTTGGAAATCATTGAACCATCCACTTCAGCATACTCTTCGTCTATGGTTATTGTTCGAAAGAAGGATAATAACATTCGCATTTGCGTAGATTATCGCAAATTGAACCAAGTTACGAAGTTCGATGCTGAACCTATGCCTTCATTAGAAGAGCTACTCAATAAACTTTCTAATTCTAGATTCTTTACCAAACTAGATTTGTCTAAAGGTTATTGGCAAGTCCCGCTAACTGAACGTGCCAAACCTTTTACAGCTTTTTCTACACCTAGGGGTTTATTCCAATGGAATTTCATGCCTTTTGGTCTTATGAACGCCCCTGCTACATTCGTACGCATGATGCGGCGAATTCTCGCATATCGTACAGATGTCATAGCATACCTAGATGATATCTGTCTATTCAGTGATTCCTGGGAAGATCACTATTTGGGTTTATACGAATTACTGTCTACTCTTCGCGAGTATAACTTGACTGCAAAACCCTCTAAAGCCTTTATAGGATTTAGTGAGATTTCTTTCCTAGGTCATCGTGTTGGTCGTGGTCTTTTAAAGACAGAGGACCACAATGTTTCAAAAATACTTAACATTTCGGTCCCTAAGACGAAGAAACAAGTAAGGAGTCTATTAGGTTTGATCCAATTCTACGGACGATTCATTCCGAATCTGTCCTCCATTATGGCACCGCTTTCTACTTTATTGAAGAAAGGGTCGCCTAATCTGATCCGCTGGTCTAAAGAATGTCAATCCTCATTGGACCAGGTTAAAGCCCTATTTTCATCTCCACCTATTCTTAGGTTACCTACTATTGAGAAGACTTTTGTTCTTCGAAGTGACGCCTCGTCAACTGGGATTGGGGCGGCACTAATGCAGGAGTATTCTGATACTCTGCATCCGGTGATGTATATCTCTAGGAAATTAAATGCTGCAGAAAAGAATTACTCGGTTTTAGACCGTGAGTTATTGGCTATGGTATGGTCTATTCTGAAGTTACAAAGATTTCTTCTAGGCGCACATTTCATTGTGGAAACCGACCAGAAAGCGCTTACTGCTATTCAGAGCAAAAACTTGAAGAGCTCGAGGTCCACTCGTTATGCCATAGCTCTTCAACCATTTCATTTCTCGGTTCGAGCTATCCGTGGTTCGGATAATGTAATGGCAGACATTCTGTCCAGATGCCCACACGATTCCACATGATTCTTCTGTCATATATATATATTTCCTGATATACAGTCCAATATTATAATGACATGTTAGTAGATTTTTTCTCACTTTTTTTTTTGAGGAAATTTATAACATTGTACCATGTAATTATCTAAGAAGGCTTAGTTAGTGATATACGGGCCAAAAGATCACTCGGCCACATTTACATAATATATTTGCATAATTGTATTAAGAGATTTACCAGTTGTCTTTAAGATTTGTGTTATTGATATTTTCGCAGCACATCATTGAAGTCTGCGAGATTATGTCCATTGTGGAACTTTGAGGATATCAAGTCCTGTCCTAGATTGGGAGCGGATGATGTCCACATCTTCTATTGCTTGTTTATGTCAACAAAGAACAACATTGTATTACTTATTAATTACTGATGCATTATATAATGTAATAAAATAGTGCGGTATATTAATATATTACACCGCTGTTTGCACAACACATTATATGATATCATAATAATATATTTAATTTCATATATTGGTATGAGAGTAATTTGACTTTTATTATGATGTTGCCATCATGGTGGCTTGTGTTGGTGGCACCTTCCTGGAATATATACGTGAATACTTAGATAAATTTTTTCTCTAAGGACCTGGGATATGATCTCAGTTTCGCTCCAAGTGTTGAGCTATTTTGTTAGGTATATATCCGCGCATCATACGTGCGTTAGGAGCCTAGATTTTTCCGGCTCCAGGATTTTAAAAAAATGTTTCATTTTTTTTTTTTCGGGAGGGTGCGTTAATGTTACGCACAAATAATTACTTTTTCCAAAGTCTTTGTATGATCATTTTTCGTATGTATGATCATTTTTTGACTGAAATGTGTATTATGTTTTTTACAGTCAAAGGGACATAACCCGAGTTATTGAAACTACAATTTTTTTAGGAGTTTGCCTTCTCTTGTATAGAGACACGTTCGGTCTATAATTTCTTGAACGAAGCGTGACCATATCTCCTTATTTGGTAGTATCAGTCAACTGTTGTAGATGTCTGAAACCTGTCTTAACGCTTCTGTTCATGACCATAAAAGGCGCGACTGTGTAAGACTTTTATCTCGAATGTTCTTAAAATCGCTTTGTGTGAATTGATACTCACGTAGATGAGTTCTGCGCATGTCAAAAACTGGGAGTTCGTTCTGTGTGTTCCGCCCAGCTGGGGAGTTTAGAAATGGTCTGAGTAGCGAGCGGACGCAACCTGCGTCTTGTGATTTTCTGAGGGAAATACGTTGTCTTTGTGAGTTAGTTAGCTAACTAGACTATTTCCCAGTATTATTCAAGCCTGCCTGGAGGCATATGTTCGTGGTTGATTTCCGAAGAAAGGTAATTCGTCTTGTATCGAACTTTTTGCTATCATCTAGAAGTTCGTCATTTTGTCGCTCCTTGCTCGCCTGTGTGATTCAAAATGGAGAGGTACTTTGACTAGGTTTTTCGCCACCGGTATCTTTATACCTGAACTAGTTATATATATATGGGTCGCTCTAGACCAACAAGACTATTGTCTGTGTTCCAGGATTCGTTATATCAGAGATCACGTCCAAGTCAGATGGTTAGACTTAGAAACGTTATAAAGGTCGGTTTGACCTGTATGCCCAGTATGCTATTCACGTGCAGACAGTAAACGGACTTATTGTATACATCTGATCTGCTAGCATCAGAAAGGGAGCATTTATTGTTGTCTATGAACATTGAAGATCTGCAGCTGACACTGTTGCAGAAGTTATATATATTATTTATACAGCTTCACGAACCAGAACTTTATGATATCTGTTTACAATACAACTATTGAGTATTGAATCCTACATGACTATCAGTTAATATGATTTTGAATGCTGCATTCGTTATACTATGCTGGTGATGACATAAATATCATGACTGTTTTGTGGCGTGCAATAAATGGTATAAACCTAAAGCGAAGTTACCATTTCTATGACTCTACACGTCATGTTGCCTGTGGTGTACCCTGTGAACTGTTCTACTGCAACAAACACAGCAACATTCTAAATCAGAGAAGACACCTACATCTTGCATTTTAATACCAGGTGTCGATAGGGTTGGCAAGTTATCATTTCAGCTCAAATCCACCTTTATCACACCTAAATATTAACAACGATAATATATGTGGGGCAGTCTTTGTAGACTTTAAAAAAGCATTTGATATGATAGGTCACGCTATTTAAATTATAAAACTAGAAACATCAAAAATAAACTTTCAACTGATGACAATGATTACATCATTCATGTCAGACAGAAAACAAGTAGTTTCTTACAATAACTCATATTCTAGCCCTGCAGTAATAAATACTGGCATTCCTCAGGGTTCTATACTTGTTCCTCTACTTTTTACCATATACATTAATGACCTTCCTCTTCACATCAAGCACTCATCCTGTGATCTGTTTGCGGACGACTGTACTGTTTACAAGAGTGATAAAAGTTGTAAAACACTCGAACTATCGTTACAAAAGGATACAGATAATCTGATTAAGTGGAGCAACGGTAATCGCATGCTAATAAATGTCATTAAAACGAAATGCATGTTAATATCAACTAGACAAAAATTACAAAATTCAGAGAAAAAAACAATTCAGATCTACATTGGTACCTCACTAATTGAAAACGTTAATGAATATAAAACTCTAGGTATAATCGTTGACCAGCATCTAAACTGGAACTCACATGTACATGCACTGACCAAGCAAACGGCACAGAGAGTCTACCAGTTAGCTAAAATCAAACATTTCCTAGATGAAGATGCACGAAAATTGTTCTATATATCTCACATACAAGCAAACCTTGACTATTGCTCCACAATCTGGGATGATTGCTTAATGTCAAATCAACACGGCCTGACGGTCAACCCTTCAGCATTGAGTTTCTTAAGTTTATCAAGCGTATTTTGCTGAAGTTTCCTGTTACTACGCCGGAACCAACAACCAGTACTGAAGAAGTGAATGACACACAACAATTGAATGACTTTATTGAAGCGGCCCTATTTTTTATTAGGCATAACATCTAACTACAAAAGCGTGCAGTGCGTCTAGTCTCTGACAATTGCCTAACTCAGTGTGTAGATTTCTATAAAAACCTCCGAATACTGCCCTTAAGAAAGCGCCTTCTGTTTAACAAAGCTAAATTTGTTCACAAAATCCTGTCACACAATGCTCCAGCATATCTGTGGCCAATGTTCAATTACAATGAAAGACGCAGTCTACGCTTTAACAGATTGCAAGTGCCCAAGCCTAGACTTGACTTATTCAAGAAAAGTTTAGCGTACTCTGCTGCTCATCTTTGGAATTGTCTTCCACAAAACCTAAGAAACAACCTCAGTCCCTATTCATACAATCATTGACTTTTTGAATACTTTCTGAATTCTGATTACATGCCCCCCTAATCGGATTATCTTTTCTTATAACATCAACTGTAGGTTCTAATGATGATGTTTGTACTTTTCAACATATGTTATGTCATGCTTATAAGTAATTAATGTTAATATGAGTGTGCTATATTATTATTTTACTTTACGTTGAATTTCTTGAAATTGATATGTAACATGCATATGAGAATAAATGAATTCAGTATGAAAGGTGAGCGACAGGAAAGGCAGAATGTTAGACGGGCCTGCGTGCCCAATTCTCAACCCTTTGAAAATAAAGTTCGTTCGTTCTATCTATGTATGTATCTATCTGTGTATGTATGTATGTATGTATGTATGTATGTATGTATGTATGTATGTATGTATGTATGTATGTATGTATGTATGTATGTATGTATGTATGTATGTATGTATGTATGTATGTATGTATGTATGTATGTATGTATCTATCTATCTATCTATCTATCTATCTATCTATCTATCTATCTATCTATCTATCTATCTATCTATCTATCTATCTATCTATCTATCTATCTATCTATCTATCTATCTATCTATCTATCTATCTATCTGTCTATCTGTCTATCTATCTATCTATCTATCTATCTATCTATCTATCTATCTATCTATCTATCTATCTATCTATCTATCTATCTATCTATCTATCTATCTATCTATCTATCTATCTATCTATGTATGTATGTATGTATGTATAAGAGCCTAACCAAGATGAGCGAATTGAAATCGACTATTAATCGTTTATACCAACTATACTATGGCTATTTTGTAATTGCTGAATCTTTTAGAAAGGCCTATCGAAACGCAGGCCTATTAAAGTAAAGCCATTTTATGAAACATTTCAAATCGTTGTAAAACTATGTACGAATCTATTTCTAACACCTGTGTATTTATGTATTTTACTATTACAGCGAGAATAAGTTCAAATCAACACGGCCTATCTACGGTCAACCCTTCAGCATTGAGTTTCTTAAGTTTATCAAGCGTTATTTTGCTGAAGTTTCCTATCTACTACTATCTATCTACCAACAACCATACTGAAGAAGTGAATGACACACAACTATTGAATGACTTTATATGAAGCTAGGGCCCTTTTTTTATTAGGCATTATAACATCTATAACAAATATCCAATTTAAAACGAAATAAAGAAAATGGTAACACACAATGCGGGAAGCAGGACACGAGAGGAACTACTTTACTTGTTAGAAACAGATCAGAGTAAAGCCATCAATGTTATAAAACACAACAACAAGTTGTCGACCACCACCTGTAACATAGACATACAAGACATAGAAACACATTTTAAGGAACGCAGCCAGCGCAGACTTAATACACTTGCAAGCGACCCCCCATGGAAAGCAGAAATCGTCATCCAAGAGCCAAAGCACGCCCCGGCCACTGACCCATTTACCGTAGGCGAAGTAATGTCGTGTATAAAAAAACTGCCTAGTAGGAAATCACCTGGGGCTGACGGTGTGACGTATGATACCATCAAGCAGCAGGCAGACAAGCTCGCTCCAATCCTAACGGTTATTTTTAACACATGCCTTTTCAACCAACGGGTGCCACCAGACTGGAAGCACAGTGTAATTACCCTTGCGCCTAAAAATGGAAATTTAAGCAC
>JAMPIV010022345.1:77500-372604 GCA_024509875.1 Oreohelix idahoensis
GGGAAAACATAATGCCATTAATACAAGTGGAAATGACTTCTATCTTTTTAAAATACAGGACCCGGCACTTTTCTTTGAGGAATCAGTCAATGGAAGTTTAGTCAGACTATTTATAAGTGTGATAACAGAAGCCAGTAATAACGTTATTTATTTGATGCAGTATAACTTCACCGACACCAGTCTTTACAAGTAGGTATTTCTTTGTTTTTGATTAATATGGCTGTTTTAAAATTATTATAATTGTTTGTTTTGGTAATATTATACAGATATTATCACTGTGAAAGATCCATGTACAATATTGAGATAATAGCTAAATCTAACAGAACTTGACTGGTTGTATTTTTTTAAACAATGTGAGCAAAACGAGAAAGGAAAAAACGTATTTTTGGCAAAGTAGCACATTTGTAAACTAAAAAGGAAAACTCATGTAGAAGGAAGATTTGAAGAAAGAGAAGAAAGAATAGAAGACAACCAAGAACAAGATTAACAACAAAGAAGAGGATAAAGATAAAGAGAATAAGAAAGGAAAACAATTGAAAAAGACTTTAATAGAGCAACGTATAAATATCGGACAGACATTAGGAATAATTCTCAGCTTTCCGAGCAGAATGTTATGCTATAACATTGACCATCTCATTATTACAGGCGTTGGTCGTATTATTATAACCACCCATTGCTAGAACTACCTCATAATGGTTCATATACCTGTTTTAAGCAGATGCTACAGTCTTGTTAGCTGAAAGTGAAAAGGAATTACAAGAGCTAGTGAAACACGTAAACAGCATAAGTCAATAATATGGACTGGACATTAACAATGATAATTAGCGAAACAGACGATAAGCCAACGTTAAAGATAAGAATAAATGTGAAAATCGTGGAATACGTGAAACGTTTCTCCTACCTCGGTCATATAAAAGCAGAAGATGGCTGACACGAAGCAGAAATCAAGAAGACAACAGGAATGACCAAAGCAACATTTATCAACATGAGACAACAACTAACAACTAAATAATTAACTCGCAAACCAGATCCTCGCTATCCAAGTTTGAAATAATCAAGTTATATGACCACCAGCTATGCACAATGCTACAATATACAAATGTGGTAGTAAACCTCCGTCGGTAAGGCTACTTACACACTTATTGAATCTTGGAATCATTCACACACTTTTATAGATTCCACCTGTAGTGGAACATGGTGAGAACCCAGGATTGCACACTAACCACGGAGACGTCGCTTGAGAATCAGACGTAACTCTTAGGTTTTGACCTGGTTAACTGCACGCGAGGATCTAACTATAGATCTAGTGATAGGCAGGAGGAGCTGAGAAGTGGCTCTGTGCAGAACGTGACTATTTCTTGGGAGAGCCCAGAACAAGAGCACAATATTTTAGCATAGTTGGAGAGCCCCCCCCTTCCCCCCCCCCTTCCCCGGTGGCGAGGAATGCACAATTTGCGACATGTTTCTTAGTCATAGCTTAGGACCAGATGTGACGATTCTTTAAATGCAAGACCAGTTGGTGAAAGTGGAACTCATGACTTCAATTCAACACGTTCTGGAATTACAGAAAAACAACACGAAACGTCTAGACCTTCAGTATAGATAATACCAAGGAGTCTTCAACTTGGTGTTTACTGCAAAAGAGCAAGACGCTCAACAGCCCTAGTGAAACAACAACATTTGTTTTATTACCATCATTATATGTTACTAAGCTGCCACAACACTCAATATTCTACTATTTTCCAAAGTAATTCATGACTTCTTAAACACTTTTTGTAAAAGGTTTGTATTACATTTTGAATCATACTGACAAGTCAAAGCATCGGTCTTTTGAATGTGTCTTATTTTCCTGTACCTCATCTATTTCAAACCCGTGCAAGATCGGGTACCAAAAGCTAATGTAATAAATCAATAAATTATCATCTAGACCAGGAGAATTCAATGTTGATGACATTGCCAACGTAACACGTGACGATCTTCATGGTGATCCAAACTGTACGGTTGTCATTGTGCCGCAAGGTAAAGGTGTCTTTGCAGTGAACTTTCCGGACTGTAAAATCACTCGCGATGGGGTAATTGTTTTTGTCTGTCTCCCATGTTTATACTTTAAAACTAAGAGAAACTGCAAGAAAAGTTTTGTTACAAATATTGTTATACCTGGATGAGTGTATTTTATGGAGCGTACACCTATTATATCCGAAAGGGATCAAAGAATATATATATACTAAAGCAGCGGCTAAAAATATATATAAAATATATATATGAATATTATAAAATATATATATATATATCCACCTATATATATTCTATACATATATAATATATATATATATTAAAATATAATCATCATGTGACGTATTGAGGAAAGTGTTTTCCAAAAACGTTGTCTCCATCCGTACAGGCCTAAAATGCTCTGAACGCATCACGATGGTTTTGGCCATGGCGATCGGACCTGCATCAGCCAAGACAAGTTCAGACTCTCTGTGATGTCCTGGGTCCACCGTCGTCTAGGTCGACCCCTTCCCCTTTTTCCAGGAACCATGCCTTCCATCACTGTTTTTTCCAGACTATTATGTCTTTTTATATGACCGAAAAATTTCAGCTTCCTTATTGCGATGGTATTTAGGAGCCAATGTTCCTGTACGTTTAGTGAGTGCAGTACTTCTCTGTTGGTCTTTTTTTCTGTCCAGGGTATTCTCAACATTATATATATATAAAGGAATAATTGTCAAATTGCCCAAGAAGGGCTGCCTTGCAGACTGGAACAATTGGAGAGGAATTACTCTCCTCTCAGTTCCCAGTAAAATACTAGGCAGGATATTTATCCAGAGAATCTCAAAAGCAGTAGACCATAAAGTGAGGAAAGAACACGTGGGATTCAGAAAGAACCGAAGATGTGCAGATCATATATTTACCCTCAGGAATATTATAGAGCAGTGCTCAGAATGGTAGATACAGCTATTCATTAACTTTGTTGATTTTGAAAAGGCTTTTGACAGCATACACAGGGACAGCCTATGGAAAATACCGAGGGCTTATGGAATTCCGAGCTGCATTGTTTCCATTATAAAAAGCCTCCATTCTAACTTGCAGTGTTGGGATGAGCAAACTAACTTTCGAGGTGAAGACGACAGGGATGCCCTTATTAAAAACATTATTTTTGACAGTCATAGACTGGGTGATGCGCCAGACAACAAAGGACAGTCCCAGAGGAATTAGATGGACAACGTTTTCTACACTAGAAGACCTGGAATATGCAGATGACATTGCACTACTCGCACATTCACATTAACACTGTCACGGATTGCCTCCCCTTAGCTCTGCAGTAGTGGTCCACCAGTGGCTAACACTCAAGAGTATCTTATATAGGTCTTCAAAGGTGTCTACCTTCGCGCAAGATTACTCTTGACAGAGTTGTAGATAGAAGAATAATGACGCGTCTATCTCAAGGGAGTTTTCATAAGATGTTTTCATAAGTCAAGAACAATGCTGAATAGGGCAGAGCACTATTAAGTTATATCTGATCCGTCGCCTTTTGTGAAGAATTAAGGAATGGTTTTGGCTCGTTCAAGCCCCCAGTTGGTGTAAATCCAGCGAAATTCCTTTATAAGTATGTGCTCTATAGATGTAAATATATCTCTAGATGTATATATATATTAAAGAGTCTTGCTCATACGTTTGCTTTCGTCGAATAATAGCTGAATCAACAATGATTATTTTGTTTTAAAATAACATGTAACAAATTTAATAATCAATTAGTCTTAACAGGTTAAAATAGCGATGGAATCATGATGAATTTTAGATGTAAATACAATTGTCTTCACTGAGACTTGATTTGAGGATTGATTTAAAAAAATGTCCTTTTGCTGTTTCTTTAATAAACTTAGATGGTCTACGTGAGTCCTGCAGCCGTGGTTTCGTCAATTATTTCGTGATGAGGGAACTTTTTAACACAACCTGTCAAATGTAGGTGGTTAGTGAAGAATCCCTGCTTTTAACTCACAACTAGTTGCGTCGAAACATTAGTCGTGCCACGAACAGTTTGATAGCTTCGTTTCACGAACTGTGGACAAAATAAAAAGAACAGATTCTTCTGCTAAGTACACTTAGTTGGAAGATTAACAGGCGCATTTTCTCGCTGTCCACCCACCAATGTTAGCCTCTCTGAATAATTAATTTCTTGAGTGTACACAGCGTAACTCAGGGAAGATGCTTAGAAATCACCAATATTCTTCTGGGTAATAAACTGGGAATATATGTTCTTGGACAGCGCGAATGCAATGATTTGTGCCAGAGCTACAATTATCAAGGTACATACATCTCACAAAATTATATTATACACTTTAGGAACATGTGATGTAATCAGCACTCATCACTGCTCCATTCGGAATCTGGGGTCACCTCTGAAGTCGGTTTTCTGTACGACTAACAAGAAGCAGTCACCAACGCTTGCTGTAGTGGTTTACGAATATACTATTTTCATATGTCGAGGTTGCCATCCTCATAAATAACCACTTAACAAGAAAAAACATGTCAAATTCACATGGTGAAATAAATGTTTGCACTTACTCCAAAGTAACTTTTAGGAAGACAATCTCCAGGCAGAGTTAGAATGGACACAGCACGTTGATGCTTTCGAATCACGTGGTCTGGGAAATTTTAGTATTCCTCTTATGACCGGTGATCTGATTCCTTAGGTCTCCAGTCTTTGTGTTTAAAAATGCGGGTTTACTTTTAAGTTTCAAAGTTGCCTAAATATTCTGTCCTGGTTCATTATGTTTCCAGTCTTTGTATTTAAAAAATGCGGGTTTACTTTTAAGTTTCAAAATTGACAAAATACTTTGATCTGTCACTTATAATTTTTGGAATTCTTGTCCGATCCTTCTCTCTGGTGAATTGCTAGCTTGACGTGGCGATGCAGTCTGATCTTTGTCTCTGATGTCGCTAGATTAAATTTCCATTTCTTAATTCAAATCCCAGATTCCGACGAAATTGCCAATGGAAGTCAAAGTCTATTCCCGGCCCTCATATTAATCCAATGGTAAGCTCTTTAGTATTCAATGGCTCGGGGTGTTAAATCAAAATATTCCCCGCGTGTTTTAAAATATCAAATTTTAAAATTCCAACGCATGACCTCTTTCTAATAAGAACAAACAGACACATTTACATACCTTGGAAGTATAGTGACACCAGACGGCGGAACAAGCAAGGACATCAACAAACAGAACGAACAAAGCGAGAACAGCCTTTGCTAGTCTCAGTAACATCTGGAAGTCTTCTCAGTACAATGCAAACACCAAATTAAGATCATATGAGAGCTGCGTACTTTATGTGCTTCTCTATGGCGCAGAATGCTGAAGAGTAACAGAAAAGGAAATGCCGAGACTAGCATTTCACACAATCTGCCTTGGGAAAATTCTCCGAATCTTTTGGCCGAATACCATCACCAACCAAGAACTGCTTATTCGGAGTAACCAAGAGCACATGCACACCATCATAGCTGGCAGACGCTGGAGTTGGGATGAACAGGTCCTCAGAAGGGACCCCGATTTTATTACAAGAACAGTTATGCTATGGACCCCCGAAGGAAAGCGAAGAGAGGCCGACCAAAAACAACTTGGCAGAGAACTGTGTATGCCGAGATGCGAGGAATGAACCAAAGTTGATGCACTGTACGAAGGATTGCCGCCGACCGAACAAAGTGGAAGGAGTTTGTTGCTGTCCTACAAGACGCCACTAGGCGTGATGGCCATTGACTGCTTTGACAGTCTGTTTCTAAGGATCAAAGAAGAATATTGGGAGAGGATTAGAAATTTCTTGTCACATTTTATCCCTTCCCTGATTTCTGCAAATATTTTGCCATTACCAATTACAGTGATTTAGCTCGTGCCACCAGGAAAAAGAATAACAGTCTTATTGTACTTATTACCAAATTTTTCATTCAACATATATGTAATAAAAAGAAAATAAAACAAAATCGATGCCTTGAGTTTCTGCAAATATAAAATATACTTTTCAGAAGACATAGTATAACAGAAGAACGCATAAAAACTAAGCTTCAGTTTGGTATCTTTATAAATACAATGCAAGTGTTACTTTGAACATGTTATTATCGTTTCATAAAAGAGTTTCTTCATTTGATCACATATATTCACTTCACAATTATATTTTAAGATTACTGTTAATGTCACTTGAATCAGTTTGGGAAAGAAATTTTAAACGGGCTCACAGTGTCAGAATCACGAGGTTTCCCCTACTTAGGACAATGACAGGTTGGTGACTTCTCTCAAATGTAAAATTCCTAGTCACACCACAATTAGTCAAAAACCCGTCGGAAATGTTACTGTTTTGAAATTTCTCTCGCCACAGGGGCTGAATGTACAATGAGATTGTTGGGAAGAATTATAATCTGGCTCGATAGGCCCAGTTATTGCATTTAGTATTAAAGTTCGTGAGATGAGTACTCCGTCTTTTTTTGGATGCAAACACAATGCCAGAAAGGTTGTAACTTGGAAACTCACTTATTTAAATAACAAAAAATTTTCTTCTAGGTTCTTCTCATATACTGAAAAAACGCTGGTAGAGGTTGGGCTTGACCCAGAAAACTGTATAAAGAAAAAAGAAACATACACAATACTTAAGCATAATATTATACACACATCCTATCCTACCCCCGCGTAAAATGTAATATATTTTATTCACTTCGGTTATAAATTTAAATTATAAACTACAAGCTTAAGACTTGTCTTATCGTTTAAAACGTCAGTGAAATAAATCCTAGTCATTAAAAGAATCAATCATCATGAATTAGAAATACATAAGTATCTCGTCAATATTCAATGATGAATCAGTGCATTTACTAGTTAGTTAAAATATTCTTGGACTGGTTACTAGCAATTTAATTAAATTTATTTATAGCTGTATGAGTTTTAGCTAGAAATTTTAATTTATTTGCTATTCCCTGTAACCCAGTTACTTAAAGAATATAACTGACTTATCATTTATCACTCTACACAGAAATTAACTAGTGAAATGAAACAGGCGATTCACCATTTAAATCACTCAACACTACTCGATATACAAGCATATATATATATATATATATATATATATATATATATATATATATATATATATATATATATATATATATATATATATATATATATATATATATATGTATATATATATATATATATATATATATACATATATATACATATATATATATATATACCTCCAAACAGAACTTCTTAAGACTATCCTCCAACGCAAACTGAGAAATTCTACTTAGATAAAAGTGATTTCTAGAAGCGTAGCTAGGTGTCTCTCTAAAGCTGGTGGCAGTACTGGATGAATTTCAGTTAGAATACTCTGGTATATATACATCTGGAATCAAAAACGAAAATTATAACTACAGACTCTAGCCAGATGTTCGCACCTAGAGGGATTCTACGTTCAGATTGCAAATAAAAGATCCGCTCACACGAAAGCCGAAAGACCAGAACTCATGCTCTCTCACTAGATCAAGCGTAAAGTAATTTGCTAATCAGTGTGAATTTCACGTCTCCTGCTTCGCATGGCCATAACTAGCAAGCAATGTCTTTGATCTACTCGTTAACACCGTGTATTAATTCTATCCACGAACGAATTAGGAAAAGGTAATAGACACTTGTCTGCTGTTCGTTCCCAACTTATCTTTCCTGATCACTGTTACATCGATTTCTCGATCTCTGGCGTTTACAATTAACATGAAACCGACTCGCATATGCTAATCCGGTCTACTCGTACTCTCAACATCAAAGAGATTAGCGCACAGCCCTAAACTGCGCGTGCTAACTTAGAAGGAATGGGAAACAGATAGCTGTGTGTGTGGGAAAGTAAAAGTTAACAGCAAAATATATGTAGGTGAAAAGGTCGAGTAAAAGATAAATGAGGAATATGAAAATAGATATAGAAATGTATCTCCACAATCTATCTGTTGGCTCACAGACTGCTGGTTGAGAGAAATAGTTTAAGGCAGCTTAACGATGCCTTTTACACGTGGTCTGGGGTGTTATTATTTTAGCATAAGTTCCCACTTTGACTTGTGTTTCAGTGTCCTCAAATTCCGGTGTTCCTCGTTAATCATGTTAGTGTTTTCCTGGGCTCTAAAGTCCTCAAGAATTTCAAAGAAGTCCGGTCCGATACATGAAAGCTGATCTTAGTCTTAACTCTTGCAAGGTCTGGTTGCCTTCTTGGCGCGAGATAGATTTTCACAGTGTTCTACTCTGGCGTAATTGTCAGGTTATACAGCCTGTTTTCTGCCGCATTTTTTTTGTTACGATGTTAAGCAGGGCTCCCATCGGAACTAGTATTGTGCCTTCATTCCGTATGTCTGCCAATCGTTTCAAACATGCGTCTTTTGTGGGGTAATTCCAATTATTTCATCATGGAAATTTCTGCGCGTTACTGCAGAGGTCATGTCTCCCAAATATGGAATGAAAACATCCGATCCTCTCTGTCGTGGTTGAGTTGGAGTGTAGAGTAATTGTCGAGTTGGACAATAGTAGTGAAATCGACAAGGGATAGTGGACTGGCAGAGTTATAGATTACACACACAGAAAGGTGTAAATAGGAGATGGACTTGAGACAACCTTGAAGAAGATTTACCAAAATGATCTCTCTCTCTCCAAGCCTCAACTCACTTTTTACTGTCTAAGCATCTCCTGCTCTCACTCTTTTCTCTTATCATACATAGAGATTATAGTAAAGAGCTAAAAACAAGTTACTTATGGATGGAAAGGTCGTGAACAGCGTATTAATAAAGGTGTAAACTTTCTTAAATGAAGAAAAACATGAAAATAATGCATATCATCACAACAACATAAAATTACATCAATAATCAAATATTCATCAATAGTCATCAATAACTCATCAATAACCACAATAATGCAAATACACCAACGAACACACACAGATCACCATTCATAAAACCTGTAGAACACAGAGAGATAAATAAATCGAGTGTCAGTCCGTCCGTTTTCGGGGACCATAGGAAATAGCTCCAGTAAGTGGGTTTTCGTACATATCCTCCATGGGTGATGGAATTAACCTGAATAAAATCACTGTATAGGCGCTATCATTGGTGATTCCTCTCTAATTGCGCGAGGTGGTCTGGATGACTCTATTTATCTCCTGCTGATCGAATAAACAAACTGAGCGACAGCCTGTCCGCGGTCGTGGGGCCAAAAGCTAGCTCCAGAAAGTGTATTACTTGTAGATCCTTCGTGAGGGACTAGCCTACAAAACTTTCCTTGTTGGTGCTAAACGTTGGTGACCTCTAATGGCGTGAGGGGGGCTGGAACTCTGTCTATCTTTCTTGCTGGCCAAATAACCGAACTGAGCGACAGCCTGTCTGCTTTTTGTGGGACCAAATGTGCTAGCTCCAGAAAGTGTATTACTTGTAGATCCTTCGTGAGGGACTAGCCTACAAAACTTTCTTTGTTGGTGCTAAACGTTGGTGACTCCCCTTATAGCGTGAGTGGGGCTGGAACTCTGTTCATAGATGGCTGCTCATACGTGCGAAGTTCTACATAATCCAGAAATAAGCCATGGGACGAAGTCACTTGAGGACAACTGATCCCAAGGCGTGCTTATCCGGCGCTAGAATAGGCTTTAAATCCGGTTTTGGCTGGTTGACTGTGGCTTGGCTGAGTGCCCCGTTTAGGCATACAGAGACTGGTGAATTGAATTCTGCTATATATGCTGGGCTGATTTATGTGCTGGAAGCCGTACTGCTCTGACTGGTAATCCAATAGGCGAGTAGGAAACTACTATTGCATTAGATGATTTCAGATTTAGCGTTGGCTCGTGGCATTGCGTGAGCTTAACTCCCGTGAGAGGGAAATGGCGTTGACAAAGGGTTGTTGTTTCAGGTATGGCTGTGACACTCGTGGGGCTAGATATCCTCAGAATCCCTCTAGACCGAAGAGACGGTGACATTCTTCGTCTGACTGGAAACTAGACTAGCAATTCGGTATCCCCCTGAAACTGAGACCGAAAAGAGACACCCTTTTACATCAAGCAAATAATAAATCACACTAACTTTATACAGAAAGTTTCGCTCCACTATGGGATTAAATTTATTGTAGTTATTGCTATGATAGTTTAGGGCTGTCTTTAACTATGTCTCCTGTTCCTTAAAAATATCAATTATCAACACGCGCCCGCATAGGCATAATTAGCTTTTTTAATATCAAAAAATTTTGCAATTAATCAACGCCAATCTTCCCAATGTACAGACACCTACACGGCGGCCCGCATAAGGGTATTCCTGTCAGTAACATGTTCTAAACAATAACACATAAAAAACTATTTAGGGGGGGTTTCTTCCTAAACAGAGGAGCGGCGGCGCGGGGCAAGGCGAGGGGGGCGGGAATGGAGGGAGGAAGGAGGGGGCGGGGTGGCGACACGGTGACTAGGGGGAATTAGTCAAATAAGCGGGGGATTAAAAACAGGGATAAGGGAATAATAAGGCTGGACGTAATTCGTTAGGAGAAAGGCGAGCACAGCGAATAAATAAGGGGGTGAGTACAGGGGGCGGACGGCAAGCGGGAATTTAGGTGGGAGCGCCCATAAACAAGGTGGACTGTCTAACGGCAGCTGTTGGGTGGAGGAACGCGAGGGGCTATGCTCCCAGAGGGGGGTGGGGGACACAGGGTGGGTGGATTAAATAACACGGGAGGGAAGCATATGAGCCCATATAATATATCGTAGCCCGAACAACCCTCTAATGGGGGGGAAACGAAACGGGAGGGAGGGAAGGGGGTGGGGAAGGGGGGGATCGAAACAGAGGGTTGGAAGGGTGGGGGACCACGGTGACAGGGCTAAGGAGTGAGGGGAGGTGGGACCTTCATACGTCATCAAGTCTCCTTGAATGGAGCTATAACCTTTGAGCCCTGACGGGCCCCCACACGACTTTGACAGCGAGTCGGCGGCGGTACCACAAGTACAAAGAAAATGCAAGCGGGGAGACTTCTGGAGTGATCCCAAGAGGCACACCACAAGTAAGCACTAAAAAAAAATAGCGGGGAATAATACCGAGGTCTCCCTCACACCCACACGGGGCTGTCTTCGAGGAAATGGAATCATAACTGGTGGATCATCTTCTTGGTGCGTTGGGGGAATTATATCTATCCGGGGCCGGCTGGTGACTGCAATTCTGTGAACGTGGCCGAGGAGGGTCTAGGAGCGGGGACTAGAAGTACACAGGCTGAGGCAGGCCACACAGCGCTCGCCAACTCAGAAGGGGGTGGGGGAGCTCCTATCAATCTGTTCTCCCTCGAGGAGCCGCCGGCCACTGGACTCACCAAAGCAGGGGGTGAGGGGATCGGGGGGGGGTGAAAAATGACAAATATATCAAAAAGGAGTGAATGTAAACTACTTAAGTGACGCTTTTCCCCTATTATTGCGCGCCTATTTCTATCCACGGCGTTTCATTTGCCGGGGAGGGGCTGAGGGCACGTCAGTTATTACAGTTTCTGGGAATAGCGGAAGGAATCAGCTCCTCTCCTCTCCCAATCTCAAACTAGTTTTCAGTTTTTCGGGGAGTGAACCCGAGAGCAGGATGCCGACGGAGAGCGAACCACAAGTCGGGTCAACAAAATAAGGTGTCCACACCTGGGGATGAACAAAATATTAATATCAAACAAAATGAGTACAAAGAAAATGCAATGTTCTTGCTATAATAATACAGTTGTGGCTAAATCATAAGATAGAATTATATCTATGCCTGGTGACTGCTTTCTGTGAACGTTATGGACTAGTGCCTAGCCACACAAGTAAGCATAAAATGATTCTCCCTTGCCACTGGAAATATCTATCAAAAAGGAATAAGTGACTATCTCCTATAATCCAGAGTTATTACCTGCATCTCACTATTCAGTTTTTTGAGTGAACAATCCACACCTGACAGTATCTTACAGAAATGACAGTTAATTTAGCCTATTCTTGACCCATGATAAACGTCTGTGGACTGATTCTACGCCTATTATCTGTTATTGTAAGTTTAACATTTAACCCATGATAAACCGTAACAGTTTAATCACCCTTACTAGGCCGTAGACAGCGCTACCTTATCACTGAACTAAATTACTAGGAGAAGTCCTCAGAAATGAATTCACTTTCCTAACAGATATATAAAAGCTAACATGAATATATCATATTATAATAAGATATGTCAACTCACCCCGAAAATGACTAGAACATAGGCAAACACATTCTAGTACTGTGTTAAAGTTTGCCTTATCTCATGATGGTCATCTACGGGCCAGGAATCTTCTACGAGCGTGTTTGACGTAGTAAAATTCCAAGTCTTATAACTTACAAACCATTCTACCCAGGACTCAAAGGGTACTAGCCGCTCGTGATCAAACGTTTTAAAGCGACCAGAGAAATTCCCCTGTTCGGACCACAGAGGGTACCCGCCGCTAACGAACCGTTTCTTTCACAGAAACCGTCTTTGGCTCGTTCTAACACTTTAAGCGTAACAGACGTTCTTCTGATCAGGCCAGGTGTGCTGACGTAACATTATCGTTCGCTGACCGCTGCAGGCTCGAACATAAACAACCTCGGGTCGGGTGGGGTTTGAGAAGGAGAAAACAATTGGGCCACACAGGTAGCAAAGCAAAGAGAAACAAAATGTGTAGGAAAACAGAACATTAAAGAGTAATAACATTGAGACGAGATGGAAAAATAAATTAAGTCACTGTCTACGTGACAAGTTGCCCCCTTTTTTAAAGTGCGTGAAACACGGACTAAATGACAGTAATTTATCTATTCCATAGACGTCCATTACATGTCATTGAACATCCTAAAATCATAATACAAATTCGTTTCCAACTTCTGTCAGTACTTAGCTATTGAGAGGATTGGTTACTATCATCCGAATGAACACCCTCCCTTGGTACAAATGCAAGCTAGTAACTGACTATCTGTAGCTTCTTATCTCAGATTAAAGAGCTACTCCTGAAAAAATTAACCCTTAAAAATGTTTTCCTGACTTTTACAACAATAGTCGTCAGATTTGTCAACCAAAACTCAGCAGTGTTACCATCAACCTTTACCAGCTGTCTCATGTGTAGCATGAACAATAAATGTAACTAAATATTTATGATTGCTGTGGAGAAAAAACGCTGTTCAGACTTCCTCCAAAAGAAATAGTTCGATATGTCTAGGGGAAAGAAATTCCTATAATCTGCCGAACACTAAACTCTAAGAATCAGAATAGAATCTTGTGAGAGATTCATCCTCAGAACGAGCACATATTAAATGTCGTACTAGATGCGTTCAAGAATCCAGCACCGGCCCACATTAATGTGTGCATCAAATGTAGCTCAAAATATCCCGGAAAGCCCGTCATTTGTCGTGGTTGAGTTGGAGTGTAGAGTAATTGTCGAGTTGGACAATAGTAGTGAAATCGACAAGGGATAGTGGACTGGCAGAGTTATAGATTACACACACAGAAAGGTGTAAATAGGAGATGGACTTGAGACAACCTGGAAGAAGATTTACCAAAATGATCTCTCTCTCTCCAAGCCTCAACTCACTTTTTACTGTCTAAGCATCTCCTGCTCTCACTCTTTTCTCTTATCATACATAGAGATTATAGTAAAGAGCTAAAAACAAGTTACTTATGGATGGAAAGGTCGTGAACAGCGTATTAATAAAGGTGTAAACTTTCTTAAATGAAGAAAAACATGAAAATAATGCATATCATCACAACAACATAAAATTACATCAATAATCAAATATTCATCAATAGTCATCAATAACTCATCAATAACAACAATAATGCAAATACACCAACGAACACACACAGATCACCATTCATAAAACCTGTAGAACACAGAGAGATAAATAAATCGAGTGTCAGTCCGTCCGTTTTCGGGGACCATAGGAAACAGCTCCAGTAAGTGGTTTTTTTCGTACATATCCTCCATGGGTGATGGAATTAACCTGAATAAAATCACTGTATAGGCGCTATCATTGGTGATTCCTCTCTAATTGCGCGAGGTGGTCTGGAAGACTCTATTTATCTCCTGCTGATCGAATAAACAATCTGAGCGACAGCCTGTCTGCTTTTCGTGGGACCAAATGTGCTAGCTCCAGAAAGTGTATTACTTGTAGATCCTTCGTGAGGGACTAGCCTACAAAACTTTCTTTGTTGGTGCTAAACGTTGGTGACTCCCCTTATAGCGTGAGTGGGGCTGGAACTCTGTCCATAGATGGCTGCTCATACGTGCGAAGTTCTACATAATCCAGAAATAAGCCATGGGACGAAGTCACTTGAGGACAACTGATCCCAAGGCGTGCTTATCCGGCGCTAGAATAGGCTTTAAATCCGGTTTTGGCTGGTTGACTGTGGCTTGGCTGAGTGCCCCGTTTAGGCATACAGAGACTGGTGAATTGAATTCTGCTATATATGCTGGGCTGATTTATGTGCTGGAAGCCGTACTGCTCTGACTGGTAATCCAATAGGCGAGTAGGAAACTACTACTGCATTAGATGATTTCAGATTTAGCGTTGGCTCGTGGCATTGCGTGAGCTTAACTCCCGTGAGAGGGAAATGGCGTTGACAAAGGGTTGTTGTTTCAGGTATGGCTGTGACACTCGTGGGGCTAGATATCCTCAGAATCCCTCTAGACCGAAGAGACGGTGACATTCTTCGTCTGACTGGAAACTAGACTAGCAATTCGGTATCCCCTGAAACTGAGACCGAAAAGAGACACCCTTTTACATCAAGCAAATAATAAATCACACTAACTTTATACAGAAAGTTTCGCTCCACTATGGGATTAAATTTATTGTAGTTATTGCTATGATAGTTTAGGGCTGTCTTTAACTATGTCTCCTGTTCCTTAAAAATATCAATTATCAACACGCGCCCGCATAGGCTTAATATCTTTTGCACCCCCAGGTACCTGTCAGTAAATGTTCTGACATCAAAAAACTACTTCTCTTCTTCCAACTAAACATACAGCTGAATGGATATGCTTATTCATCTTACAACATTAAGTGAATTTACATAAACAGTTTACAGCATTTGAAATTACACAGATAAATCATATGTCCCTTTTGGGGAAACAAAATATTAATATCCCACAAAATGAGTACAAAGAAAATGCAATGTTCTTGCTATAATAATACAGTTGTGGCTAAATCATAAGATAGAATTATATCTATGCCTGGTGACTGCTTTCTGTGAAAGTTATGGACTAGTGCCTAGCCACACAAGTAAGCATAAAATGATTCTCCCTTGCCACTGGAAATATCTATCAAAAAGGAAAAAGTGACTATCTCCTATAATCCAGATTTATTACCTGCATCTCACTATTCAGTTTTTTGAGTGAACAATCCACACCTGACATTATCTTACAGAAATGACAGTTAATTTAGCCTATTCTTGACCCATGATAAGCGTCTGTGGACTGATTCTACGCCTATTATCTGTTATTGTAAGTTTAACATTTAACCCATGATAAACCGTAACAGTTTAAGCACCCTTACTAGGCCGTAGACAGCGCTACCTTATCACTGAACTAAATTACCAGGAGAAGTCCTCAGAAATGAATTCACTTTCCTAACAGATATATAAAAGCTAACATGAATATATCATATTATAATAAGATATGTCAACTCACCCCGAAAATGACTAGAACATAGGCAAACACATTCTAGTACTGTGTTAAAGTTTGCCTTATCTCATGATGGTCATCTACGGGCCAGGAATCTTCTACGAGTGTGTTTGACGTAGTAAAATTCCAAGTCTTATAGCTTACAAACCATTCTACCCAGGACTCAAAGGGTACTAGCCGCTCGTGATCAAACGTTTTAAAGCGACCAGAGAAATTCCCCTGTTCGGACCACAGAGGGTACCCGCCGCTAACGAACCGTTTCTTTCACAGAAACCGTCTTTGGCTCGTTCTAACACTTTAAGCGTAACAGACGTTCTTCTGATCAGGCCAGGTGTGCTGACGTAACATTATCGTTCGCTGACCGCTGCAGGCTCGAACGTAAACAACCTCGGGTGGGGTTTGAGAAGGAGAAAACAATTGGGCCACACAGGTAGCGAAGCAAAGAGAAACAAAATGTGTAGGAAAACAGAACATTAAAGAGTAATAACATTGAGACGAGATGGAAAAATAAATTAAGTCACTGTCTACGTGACACTCTTTTGGCAATGGTTACAAATAACTTCTTACATCTGCACGGACTATTACAACATTTCCGCTCAGGTGTGTCCGATTGATAATTCATCATCATCATCATCAGTTGCCATCTCCACAACGAAGGTTGGCTGTAATGGATCTCCAACGTCTTCTGTCTCTTGTCTTGGTGGTACACTCTGATAGACTCTTTCCCGTCCATCTCTTGATGTTAACTTCCCACTTATAGCGCTGTCTTCCCCTTGCACGTTTGCCTTCAACTCTCCCTTCTGTTATGGTCTTCTGCAAGGTGTTATGCCTTTTTATGTGGCCAAAGTATTTTAGCTGTCGAACTTTGACCTCTCTCATTAGTTCTCTTTTCATACCTAGATTTTCTAGGACCTCCTTATTTGTTTTCATCTCTTTCCATGAGATACGCCCCATTCTTCTATATATCCACATTTCAAGAGCCTCAATTCTTTCTTCCAAATGCTTATTCATCGTCCATGTTTCTGCACCATACAGAAATGCAGAATATATATAACACTTTATAATTCTCAGTTTTAATTTATGAGATAACTGTTTGGATGTCAGTATATGTTTCATGTTGTTGAATGTAGCTTTGGCCATTCCTATTCTCTTCTTGATTTCTGTTTCACATCTGCCATCTTCTGTTATTATATGACCAAGATATACGTAGCTCTTGACTTGTTCCAGGATTTTCCCATTTACGCTTATCTTTAATGTGGGTTTATCGTCTGTTTTGCTAATTATCATAGTTTTAGTTTTCTCAATATTAATGTCGAGTCCATATTCATGACTTATACTGTTCACTTGCTTCACTAGTTCTTGTAACTCCTGTTCGCTTTCAGCTAACAACACGGTATCATCTGCATATCTAAGATTGTTTATTGATCTTCCACTGATGTTCAGTCCTGGTATTTCCTGTATCTGTTTGAAAATTTTTTCGGTGTATAAATTAAATAGGCAGGGGGACAGCACACAACCTTGTCTGACACCTCTTTTTATGTCTATGTATGGTGAATAATTCCTTCCCGATCTTACTATGGCAGTTTGCTCCCAATAAAGGTTACTGAGTATTCTTATATCTTTTCCATCAATACCTTTGTCTTTGAAGCATTCAATTATTTTGATAATTGCGTGTCCGTAATCTGTCCACAAACGGGTAATGTATCGCCCGGCACGCCTTAAGTAAACCCAACGCTCGGTCGCTGACCGGCTCATCTGGGTTCATGACGAATTATCACTGAGAGGAGTGTAAGATGATTTGAAAGTACAAAATATCTGCTTGATAGTAGAGAAAGTAAAGGGTTACCACATACATTTAGTACACAAAAAAACGTAACTAAATAATGCCGGAGAGGAAAAGAGATCGACCAAATTTTTCTGTGACACATTTCTTTGCCAGCGTGGCTGAGCAATAAACATAACATAATTTTTACTTTTCAAAGTCTCTGCTTCTATCGTTCAAGTGTTCCAAAATCATGTAAAATTACAGAATACTTTTCACAGCCATATAAAATGACAATAGTTATTATATGCATTAAATACATGTCAAATGTGGTTCAATAAAAACACTGCTGTATACGTAAAACTATGAGAAAAACAGTGAATAGGCTATTATTGAAACAGATGACAGAAGTTATATATTACTGATAGAAGACATACTGATAGATGACAGAAGTTAGATATTACTGATAGATGATAGAAGTTAGATATTACTGATAGATGATAGAAGTTAGATATTACTGATAGATATGTACAGTATTTCTGGCTTCACATGGAGCGTAGGGTCCAACATGTGCTAGATGGCTCAAGAAAGAATTATGAAGATCATAACGATTGTGTTTGATAGGTTTCTAATTGTTGTTTTAATTTTGCCAGGGCAGTGGCCTGATAGACCTTCTCTTTACTATAGGATCTCCTATTTGTTTCGCCCTTATCAGATCCGAGAAGGCAATGCATTGATCTCACTGCCCAGGAGACCAGAGCGGGGTATGACATTATAAGGACCACTGGTTCTGAAAAACATTTTCCATAAATTATTTTCCCTCAATTGGGAATCGAACCCGGTACCGCTAGAATTCAAGGTGGACGCAGAACCTCTTAGCCACTCCGACTCCCGAGCACTATCATTTGTAATTATGAAATAAAGAATTTGCATAGAAAATATAACAAAGTTAATGGGAGTCCAGGGGAGCTAATTCGTCTAATAGGGGGCACCATGTTCAACATTTGATATGCGACCGCCATCTAGGTATTAATTGAGTAGGGCCCAATTCTGATTCAGGAAAGAAATTAAATGTTCTGATGCTTTATTCACCTTAAAAATTGTAAGTAAAAAAAAAACAAACGAAAATGATAGTCAACTAAATGTAGTATTTATAGACCAGAAAAAGGCCTAAGATAGTGTAAATAGGAATAACCTTTGATCAGTATTAGAAGACTACGGAATACAGAAGCAGCATATTCGATAACGTGGGAGCTGTCTACTAAACATGCAGAATGTAGTAAGAACAACGGATGCATTTGATATAACCACAGGAGTTTGACAAGGATGTGTGCTGACACCATTATCGTCATACTTGTAACTTCAGGAGCAAATTCAGAAACAAACAAAGCGGATGAAGTAAACCCAGGAAGGGGAGAATACAATCCCCTGAATGAGTTACTTTTTCCAAATGACCAAAGTCCAAAGTATGAAGAACAAAGTGAAATGCAAAACCATGCACACGCTCTTATTTCACTTATAGGAAATAGAACATGAAGATAAGCCCAGCAGTGACATAAATTAAAAAAAAGATTAGTAGGCCGCTTAACAAACATGTCAAAAACATCAGGCTTAAGCCGGGTCCAGAGTTAAAATACCTAGGAAGCATTTTACAGAAAATGTACAACATGCTGGGCCGTAGATACTGGGGTGTGGGGTGGGGGTTTGGGGGTTCAAATCAGGTTGGAAACTAATTGGCAGCTAACAAATACTATATTCTTACCAATTATTTGCAATCATTCTCAAACATAGTCAATGAGCAAAGCGCAAGAGAAGAAAATCACATCGAGTGAGATTAGATGCTTAAGAGAAGACATTAATGTTACAAGACGAGACAAAGAGAAAGGACAACATCAGAAAAATTGTAGGAACTACATTCTGCATATCCAGAGACATAAATTTAAGGGGTTTCGTCATCACGTAAGAATGGAGCCATCAGAAACAAAATAAATGACTACTGTGTGTCTAGAACAGTAATAGGTATTTTTTCAGAGCACAGGAAAGACCAAGAGGCAGATAGATTGACAACATCATAAAAATCCTACAGCAACACGGGCTCACATCGGCCAGTTTGACACACTTGTCTCAAGTACGCGAACTTCGACAGCCTGCCACGCTTCTGGGTATAGGTGGAAGGAAAAAAGTAAGCATCAAGTACTGAAAGCACAATAAGATTTTAAAGATACCTTGATCATAGGAACTCGGAAAAGTTATTTAACGCGTGCATAATTAGAAGTTAATTACATCCTTACAGAATAGGACCGCCGAATGTAAATTCATTATAATATTGTGAAATGCGATATACCGGAGCAGGAGAAATATATATAAAGGCCTACATTCCGTTTTCAGCAAGCCGGATTGTGTTTTAAATTCCCGTTGCCTCCTATAGTTTTTACCGTCTCCTAATGATGACTGCAATTCAGCAAAATGGTTTATTTACCGAATTTTACATGCCCATAGTGTCAGCTTATAGAGGTTGTACTTTGCTTAATGAGCACTTCATGGGACACAAATGGGGTATTTCAGCTATGGTAGCAGTGTGACCTGACGCTCTGTCCCATCCTGCTGTGAAACACCGCCATTGGTCCATGATACTTAATGATTCAATCATAAACTGCAAAGGTCGTGGCTGTTGAGGTGGGTACAAGAGGGCTCGTGGCTGTGTCAGTTTATGATTTTTTGAAACTGTTGGGTCTGATGACAGTCGAGAACAAGAGCACTGAAGAAGCTTGGTGAAACTGCGGAAAGGGCATCATGCTGGCTGTGGAACAACCGCAATGGGCTATGGAACTCGTTACAGTAAAAGCTAGTCCCACCTGCGGTATATGAAACACCCTGCAATTTTTCTAAGTCCGCAATACATCGAGTTTTTCATTGTATTGGTGAAAGGACGGCAGCGTTAGAAGAAACAGGCGGTTCATTATATGGGGCGAAGGTAGATTTCAGAGGCCGGCTCGCAAAGAATTCAAGCCTCGTCCGCGTCACGCAGGCGTGTCAGTGGTGTGCTGCCGAACGACCGCAATAATTTGTCTTCTCTTTGTTACTTTCACAATTGCTTCCTGCTGGCGGAATTGTGAATTTTAAAGCTGCATCCAATGTGGAATGGGTTCATTTTCTACACAAGAAAACAGGAGGCTGAGACACCTGGGAGTCATGACCCAGGTGGGCCCGCCCCCCTTAGAGTGTAAAGGAGAATAATGGGCCGAAACACTTGTTCGACGGGTGGACACTCTTCTGATGATCAGATTGCCTCCTGTTGTATCGCTCTGTATAGAGTTTCATATCATAAACTAGTTCAGCTCGCAGCTGACATACTATACCAGTGTGGCCGTGATAGTGTGGGTTAAGGTTTACATTTCTTTATAGTGTTCGTATAGTGTTGATGTTAGAGGTTCAGTTCACTCCCTAACCAGTGGTCAGCTTGTGTGAGCAGACAATGTAAACACTCTGCTGTAAACAAGTGATGAAATGCACTGTTGGACAAGACGTACAGATGGTTGATGGTTTCTAACTCTCTGTTGACATACTGTACTCCAACAGCAGTAAAACGAACTTCAAAGTTTTATTTACATAAAGTAGAATCCGCTTCTCTCTTCTGCGAATTTTATCTCATAGATTTATACATTCAATTTGATATAATTCCCATTCGTACATTTTCTCAATTCATCGAACATATTCTTGTACATATCTGTCACTGATCTGCTTTCGTCTAATTTCTCCACTGCTTTGTCACCTGGGTGATCTTCTAAGAAAGTTAGTTTATCTTTATAACCTTTCACTTAGTGACCTTCTGGTGTATCTTGCTAGAAGTCTGGCCTACAACTGCCAGGGATGTTGATTTTCTACCAGTTACCTGATCACTACGTCTGTCTCTGTTTTATCTAAAAAAAATATATCTTCAATACAAAGTGCAATCATACCTGCTGTCTTGAAAAACACAAAACCTTGACAACTTGATAACATAACTCTTGTTATGGCGTGTCTGTAACCACAGTAGCCAACCACATCAAAATGGCTTGTTTTCCAGAGACATGAATATCAAAAACCTCGTTCACTAATGAACTTCCAAACTACCATCTCTCTAGCACACACTTGCTAACTTACGCTCAGCGCGTTCAAAATCAGACTGACTAATTCCCAGTCCTAACATTTTCCGTTCACTCCTAAAATGTGTTCATCCTACCACAATTTCTCGTGCGTATTTTTTTCTTGCTCACCCACCAAAACTACAAGGGACGTAATTCTAAGTTATCTCCCTTTGATGATTAGACTCCAAAACCATACACTTCTCTTCAATTCTTATTACAAAAACTTTACATGCAAATTTGTCCCACCACAATTTTGGACTCACTTAATATGCTTTACTCTAAACATAACTCCTACATCTTCTAAGTGGAAACCATGGAGTTTCCTCCCTTTGCCCATAGCACTCCTCCATACATATCACTTCCCTTCAACAAAGACGAACAGTCTTTTAACAACTCTATTCATTTTTCCAAACCATTTATCTACACTCACTTACTTTTCTAACACCAAACCACCGTTCACACCTGTAAGTGGAGCTACATCGCATTTAAAGTCAAAACAGCACAAACATTAAAATTGGACCCAACGCCCTAATATCTGGCCTTTGGCTAGGATCATGTGTCTAGACACAGGGACCGGTACAGTGACATTCATGTGTCATTAGGTCTCTGTGTGAGAACACAGAAGATCACTACAGTGACACAGTTTGTCATTGGGTCTTCTTGTGTTGGGACATGTGGTCTTGACGAGGGCCGGGTTTGGGGCGGGTGCCAATGCGACCTCATGCGAGGAAAAAATATGCGACCTCAAGCGAGGAAAAAAAAAAGAGGAAAAAAAACATTAAAATTGGAATTAGTCTATATTCAACAATTGTATATTCTCCCGAATCCAAATCTGAGAAAATTATTTGTCAGAACACATTCAAAGTATTTGTGTTTTTATTTTGTAAATAGTATTTTCTTCAGAAATTGTGCTTCTCCGACGAAGAAAATCAAGAGTTTCTCAGAATTTTGTCTTTGTTACTAATGTTCTTATAACTTGCATAGTTTTTAGTCAATCAATATGGGATATGGCACACATACTTGCCATTGGATAACATAACTTTTTTTTTAGATCCAATTTTTGATATTTTATTAAAATTTTGATTTACTGCAAAAAAAAAGTAAAATTCTGAAAAAAAATTGATATTTTTTTTAGATACAAACTTTACTGTTTAATGTCTCATGATCTACTTAAGTTATCAAAAATCCAGCCTGACCAAAGCTTTAAAATGTAATGATAAACATTACGTTTAAATTTGGTATTGATAGCTAAATAAATAAAAATAACATTAGCAAAATGAAACAGAACAATATAATCCAATATGGCCGCCGTTTCCATGGCATTCAATTATGCAATACCATTAAAAAAGGATCCCGTCACACGCCCATTGAGGCATATTGGGAATATGGTGTTAGGCCCATATTTTCTTGACCATCGGCACATTAGGGGTGATGTGGTCAGCATCACGCCGGCCGCCTTAACCTTCCCAGAGTTGCTCTGGTACCCAGTTGGGGCTGGGTCGACCGAGGAGCCGTTTGCGGCCTAAAAAAATCCCACCTCATCTGGGGATTGAACTATAGACCACTGAGCTAGGAAGCCAGTGCACTAACTAGTATGCTTCCGCGGCTCCCCAATACCATTAAACTTATCATTATACATATCTGTGATTGATATAGGTTAAGTCTGTGATTGATGTAGGTTAAGTCTGTGATTGATGTAGGTTAAGTCTGTGATTGATGTAGGTTAAGTCTGTGATTGATGTAGGTTAAGTCTGTGATAGATGTAGGTTAAGTCTGTGCATTTTCACTGAAATTCTGTGATTCCTAACGAAAACAGCATTTCATGGTAGCTCCTCTCCTTAAATCGTGATGTTGACAGATCATTTTGGTTACTATCAGTCCGTGATTAACACATTCGTTTTATCTGTTGTTGGGTTCTGCTGATGTGTAACTAAACGCCGTTAAGCAAATTTCTCAGGATTCTTTTTCTTTGAAACCTACTCGTACGTTAGAAGCACTCATCACCAGGGCTACGATTTTAATTTTAGTTTCCGAGTGCAGCGAAATCTGTGAAATAATCGCTAAATTCAGTAAGATTTTAATCCTCTAATAAAAAATAAACCCGCCCTTGGGTGTTCGTCGAAAGTCGTCTCTGCGCCAGTAGAACGCTGCCTTTTGTGCAGTGGAAATGCTTATAAAATTGATCCCGCCGTAAAAATCTAACGCGCTTTCCTAGTTTAGTCCTTGAGACTAACAATTAACGATCTGCCAGAACTGTGACACCCAACTACCATCTGAATTAACGTAAGATTTTAACTTTAACGCTACTACTAGTAGTAATTCGGACATTTTCCAGTATTGTAGAACGAAACGGCGGTAATAATTAACGCCAATAATAACACCGCCTTGCAAAACCCCTCTTCGCTCAACACGCCGTTCCATACATATCTGCACGCTGTGGGACAAGCCAGAATATATAAACACACAGACAGTTTTCAATTCTCGCCGAGTAGTGTATTTCTGACGTAACCCAGACAAGTTAGTTTATTTGAATGGAAAAATGATAGAGAGGGAGGGGAAAAGATGGCCGACTTATGGAAAAATTGTTTATTGACGATTAACAGTGACAAAACTGAAAATCTAAACGAAAAATAATATAGCCATAAAAATCATATATATAGATAGCTTAGTGTCCCCTGAGCAATAATATATTTTAATATATATGGTAGTCTAATTATTAGCCAAGTTATTGAAATAATACTATATGTCTACGAACACTACGACTGTTGTTTTTGCTCATTTATCCATAACGTTAGTTGGGGACGCAAGTTTAAAAAAAAGGCATTAGATTGATTCAAATCCGATTGGCTGGTAGAAGAGTATAGGAAGGAGGGTATTGGTTAGGCAAAAAAGCTAAATATATTTTGAAGACTCACTCCTAGAAGTTTGGAGTTTTGTTTTTTTAAATTTGAATTGAAAAGCTAGACCTTCGCTGTGATTGGGCCAGGCTAGTAATATTGGCAAAAGCTTTCAAAGCCTTGTCGCCAGTTGATACAGAAAGTTTTGTCAGTAAGCTGCGTTGAGAACAGCAGTGCTAAGAGTGAAATAATAATTCTTGGCAGTCTGGACTGGGGCAAAGCTAAACTTACGTTAATGCTAATGCCAGTCAACGTATGTTTGTGATATTTCTTTGAATTGTGGTAAGAACGAATTATTAATCTTTTTATTACAACAAAATTTGGTGTATGAGATACTGCTTGATTGGGAAGGCTTTACGACTGAGTACAGAGGTCCCCAGCAGACTTATGCAGGGCCTGTGGTGTTGCACCCAAGCAGTAAAAATTGACATGAGTTGTATAACTTAAAATGATTTCCACAGTTACCAGTGGGAAGGCTAACCCACATTATTCTATGGGAGAGAATCATTGTTGCAGAGTCAGAGGCGTTGTAGCCATTAGGGAAAAGAATAGGAGCACTGGTATGAGTTGTTATCTCAGAAGAAAATGGTTGACATGGGGTGGTCAGAAAAATCTGACCCTTTTCTTTTATTGAATTATGTCATGTATTGCTTGTGGAATAATATTGTGGATATGTTGTACAGAATCATAACCTTGTTTCAGGGTTTTTTGTTCTGGTACTAAGTTAGTGCCAGAACCCTGGTGAATTTACTTGAGAGAGAGAGAGAGAGAGAGAGAGAGAGAGAGAGAGAGAAAGTGAAACTTTACTGGACCAAGCGGTCAACCATACTATACTATACCAGGGACTGTGGCAGTCTGGTCATTCGAGTGAACGACAGGAATTGTCAGCATCATACTACTATCTACATCAAGATAAGTGTCTATGTGTCGGCACTCAAATGTTTATCCACTGACTTTTATTAAAGAGAACATAAAATATGTGATTATCCAATAAATATTCCTCAAGAGACTAATACAAAAAGAGGGGATGATGATAACACCCCACCCCCACCATTAGTTACCAGTGTTACTTAGTTTAGAGAAATACCTAAATATAATTAGATTATAATAGTTCTTTGTATCGACAGAAGATCCATTGTGTGATTAATCTTTATGTAAATAAAACCATAAAATTCCTTTTGTTGTTGGTCCTGACTCAGAAAATTCTGAATCAGGGCATAATAAATTGTAATCTAGCCAGTTACATAATATTCAGCCACAGACTTCTATAAGATATATAATTGAGTGTCAGTTTGTTTGTGGTTGTGGTATTGACTCAGTTCTATATATATATGTGTTAGACTTTAAATGTATTTGTAGTAATTTTACTTACACTACATTACACACTTTCATAACCCTAGACACTATACGTAGCTATCATACATACTAGTCAAGAATAGGTCTGATTGAGGTCATAAGGTGGTAGCAGAAAGGTACTCTGATAATTCAACCCAAAATTTATTATAATCAGGGACCTTCACAGCTGACCTCATTCAGTACACTAGAAATATCGAATGATAACATCTGTAACACCAAAATCCACCACATACATTGGGGGCTCGTCCGAGATTTGAACTTTTCATTAGGTAAATTCCCAACATCATTTGTATTGGGGTCTCGCTCCAAGGATTTGAATTTCTCATAGCACAAGCTATATTTGGTAACTAGCTTCTGGGATTTTAAACTTCTCCTAATACATGTAGAGGAATCCCAGATAATAAAGTAAAAATATATTCTTTTGTGGAATTTAAATAGTGGATATACTGTTGGTGCTTGTAGTTGTTGTTTAATTAGAGTTGATAAGTTACCTTAGTATATTGTTAACGTTGCTTGATATAACATGGCTGATTTGGTAAAGTTCAGATCTGCTGCTGTGCAGACTGCCAGAAACATGAACATGGATGGTCAAGTCTTGATTGACTATGTCACCTCAGAATGTGATAAGTTCATTGCTAGGGAAGAACATAGGTTAGCTGAAGAGAGGAGAATGAAGTTAGAAGATGCTAGGGAGATGAAGAAATTAGAGTTAAATAGAGAGGCTAATAAAGAAATAAAACGTTTACAAATTGAGGCTGACAAGGAGGCTAGGGCCTTAGAGGCTGATAGAGAGGCTGAGATCAAAAGGCTCCAGTTTGAGGAGAGAAAAATTGAGGCTGAAGAAAAACGGTTGCAAAGGGAAGCAGAAGAAAAGAGATTGGCTGCCGAAAGGGAAGCAGAAGAAAAGAGATTGGCTGCCGAGAGGGAAGCAGAAGATAAAAGATTAGAGAGGGAAGCAGAAGATAAAAGATTACAGAGGGAGCATGAGTTGCGACTAAGGGAGTTAGAGTTGCAAGGCCATGCTCCTGCAAATGGTCACAGCCCCTCTACCTCTGATGCTACTTCTAGTCAGAGGGCCTCCAACTCAGCTATGGGGTTCCACTTAGATTATTTTGTTGAGAGAGATGATGATATTGAATCATATTTAAGTAGGTATGAGGTATTAGCTACAACTTATGGGCTAGAAAAGGAAAGATGGAGCCTGAAGTTATCCCAAGGTCTTAGGTGAACAGCTTATGAAGTTTTCTCAAAAATGAGCAGGGATGACCAAGACAATTATGACATGTTAAAGCAGGCTCTTTTGTTAAGATATGAAAAGAATGGAGAAATTTTACAGTAAAAAGTTTAGAAATGCCAAGCTACTGTCGGGTGAGACCTATCACCAGTTTTTTGCATGTTTAGAGACGTACTTGGAGAAATGGACTGCTCTGGGGAAAACCCAAGATCTTAAAGAAATGATCCTTATTGAGCAATTGAGAGAGTCCATGGCTCCAGACTTGAGAAAGTTTCTCATAGACAAGGTGCAGAGAGGCTGGGTGAGTTACTTAATGTCGCTGAGAGGTATCAGGCAGCCCAGGCAGAGGTAGCTGGCGCCAAACAAAAACATGTAGACAATTATAAGGCTCCACAAAACTCTAATAGATTTGACAACAAAGATCAGGGTAATAAGGGTAAGCAAAATTTTGATAGGCCACGCAATGATTATAAAAATAAAAACCCACAATTCACTGACAGGAAGTATGAGGAAAGAAAACCTTTTCATCAAGGTAGATTATATTGTAGATGGTGTAAGAGGGAAGGACATGACACCAAAGTATGTAATAGGAAACCTGCTGGATTTGCTGCTATGAAGTTGGGGAAAAAGGAAGTAAATGTGAAACCTACTGGACAGCAGGAACCTTATCACCCCGCAGTGTGTGAGGACGTGGTATGTAATGGGGTCACCATTAGGTGCCTTTACGATACCGGTTTGGATTTTGATTCTGTTGTAAGTTCGCACTTGGTGAACCCAGATCAGTATACCACAGAAACAGTGGAGATACAAGATGCGACCAAGGACATACCACTTATGACACTTCCCATTGCCAGGATAACGGTGAAAACTTGCTATGTGGAAGGAGTAATCAAAGCAGCAGTGATAGACACACCCATCTACCCTCTAATATTGGGGTGTCGTTATGTCTTCTTAAGGGATCCCAAGAGACCTGTGGTCTTGGCAGCAGTCCAGACCCGTTCACAATCCAGACAGGAAGAAGATGAACCAATAAATACTCATACAGAAGAGACGAGGAAGGCACAGGCTGAGGACAGGACACTCAAGCCTTGTTTTAAAAAATTACCTAAATGCCACACACCTCCAAGCAAAGGGGACTATTATATGAAGAACAAATTGTTATATAGGAAGGCTGGAACTGAATCCAATGGTCACGGTCAGTTGGTTCTTCCAAAGGCATATAGGGCAGATGTAATAAGGAGCTTACATGTTGGAAAAGATGGGGACCACGAGAAAGTAGGTACCCTCTGCCAAAAGGTTTCTCAAAAATATTATTGGCCAGATGTAAAGATAGTTATTGAGAATTTTGTAGAAGCCTGCGGCATATTTCATGAGGGAACACCCACACGCGGGAAAATTGATCAGGACCTAGAAACGCCACGGGGCAAACTTAGGCCTGAAAATAAAAATAAATTTACTAATGTAGACAAAGTGGAATAGGAACCCCCTTTTCACACACAGTCGTCACTTGAATGTATTAAAATGGCAACTCTGCGTCGAGTACAAAGAGTTGTTTTAACCCAGAATAAGCCGACAATCCCTCAGTCGGAATTATGTGAACTTGGGAAAGAGAAAAGAGAGAGAAGATCTCTCACGATGAAATTAAAGTGGGGTGAAAAATCCCGGAAAAGAATTGGCAGTGGACGATTTGTGGGTGATGATACAAGGAAGAAACGTCCTCACTATAAGGCTTCCAATGTCAGGGACCATACAGGAACCATGCAAAATACAAGGGGATTGACATAAGTCTTGGGCCTGATCATGAAGGACATGTCACAGAAAGCTGAAATTTTGTATAGTGTTTATTCCTTTCTAATATAGCCACCGTCTGAATTGACACACTTCTGCCATCTCTGCTTGACCTTGAAAAAACCTTGGGAGTAGAATACCCTATTTTTCAAACTAAACCAGTCATCACATGCCAGTATAACCTCTTCATCGCTGTAAAAATGATTTCCTTTTAGCTGTTTTTTAAGATTTGGGAATAGAAACAAGGCTGATGGAGCCAAATCTGGAGAATATGGTGGGTGTGGAAGAATTTCAATATTCAAATCGTTGGCTGTTAGCTGCACAAGTCGTGCTTTGTGAGAGGGCGCGTTGTCTTGAAGCAAAGGAAGATTTTGAGTGCGCGTTATCCCTCGTTTCCTGGTCACAACCTTTCTTAGTTTTGTGAGAAGATCTGCATAGTACTGTCCATTAACTGTGTTGCCACGAGGCAGATAATCTTTCAAAAGGACACCTTTGCCGTCCCCAAAAACCAGTCAGCATCACTTTTCCTGCAGATTTCTGCGCCCTCGGCTTGACAGATGTTGGGGAGCCCGGGGTTTTCCATTGCTTGCTGGCAATTTTGGATTCGGGGTCATAAAAATGTACCCAAGTCTCATCTACTGTCACCATGGTCTCCAAAAAAATTTGTGACTGACACTTTTTGAGCAACTGTTGACAGCAATTTACCCTCGTTTGCTTCTGTTCACGTGTCAACAGTCGCGGAACCCAGCGTGCACACACTTTTCTCATGTTCAGTCTGTTGTGTAAAATTCTATAAACTGTTCTTTCATTTAGTTTTACTCTACTAGCTATCTCCACAATTGTTCTTTTCCGATCCTGGTCAATGATTTTCTTCACTCTTGTTGCATTTTCATCGTTGCACTCTGAGGCTGGTCTACCAGATCTTGGCAGATCAGCAACATTTGAGCGGCCACACTTAAACTGTTCACACCAGTTTTTTTTACCGAAGTATATGAATGACAAGAATCACGAAACACTGGGTCCATCTCCCTGTGTATTTATGTAGGTGTTTTTCCCTGAAACATCAGAAATTTTATCACAGCTCTGGCCTCCTTCTTTTCCATTGTTTTGTCAAATCTTTGGAGCAGCAGATCCGGTCAATAGGGTACATTGCGCTGTGCACCGTAGCGGGAAAACCCATTGAAGAAACAAACGCGTACTTTACACATTCAGTTCAAATATGATGAACTTTAAATGGGCCAAGTTTCATCTTCCTTCTTTGTCTCCTTCATGGTCAGGCCCAAGACTTATGTCAATCCCCTTGTAAGTCAGCAAAATTAAAGGTCCATATGTATCCTTGTTGAGGACATGGACCGATGAGAAGGCAGAAGAGACTGTTACCTCATCATATCAATATGTGGGACCCCAAGATGCAGCAATAGTGAATGCAGTCAGCGACCCATAGCTTGACTGCTTGCATCAGGAACAGCGAACCAGAGCTGATCAAGACCGTACCCCACCTCCACGTGGTGGTCCTGGAAACAGTCTGCAGCAGTGCAGTCTGGCTGAGCGAGTACTGATCGAAATGGGAAGGCAAACCCGGTCCCTAAAAAATGCCGTGCAGAAGTCGGATGTGTCGACCGAAAGGTGCAGATATCACAGCTTAGGCGCAAACAGACACAACGCAACCACCGTCCTTTTCAGGGCGAACGAGGAAGAAGGGGAAGAAGAAGATATCAATATGTGAATGAACTGACCACTCGTTTAAAGACTAGTTGGAAACTGGCAAATGATAATTTGAGATAGGCCCGAAAAAAACATGCTGCTTATTATAATAAAAAAGCGAAGGATAGGGAGCTTGCTGTAGGGGAGAAGGTGCTTCTTCTCACCTGACAAACGGACAGAAGGAGCAGGTTCAAAAGGTCTTAGAGAAACATACAGACGTGTTAACGGATAAGTCAGGGCACACAAATTTGTTGGAATATGATATGAAACTACTAGACCCAACACCCATCTGTATGAGGCCCTATTCTATTCCTTTCGCTAAGGAAAAAGCTTTGAAAGAGGAGACAGATTATTTGTTACAAGAAGGCATTATTTCTCACAGTAAATCTCCTTATAGATCTGGTGTGGTTTTGTTGCGAAAACCATCTGTGGAACATAGACTGTGCATAGATTACAGGAAAGTGAATGCTGTCACAGAAGGTCAGTTGGATCCATTACCTGATACAAATCAACTATTTGCCAGGCTGAACAAGGCAAAATATTTTTCTAATATTTTTTAGCAAAGGCTATTATCAAATTCCAGTAAAGCATGAGGTTCGACCTTACTTAGCCTTTAGCACCTCGGAAGGCCATTATGAGTTCAACATGTTGCCGTTTGGGTTGAAAAATGCCCCGAGTGTGTTTTCGAGGATGATGCGAAAATTGTTGGATCCCCTGAAAAATCCATGCATCTCGAATTTCATGGATGATATTCTTATCGCTACTGAAACATTTGAGGAACACGTTACCTCTTTGAATATGCTGTTTGATAGACTCAGAGAGGCTAATTTGACTGCTAGACCAACAAAATGTTGTATTGGATGTAAAGAGTTGGAATTCTTGGGACATACCGTACATTAGGGTAGCATGACCCCTGATCCCAAGAATCTGGAGAAATTGAAAAGAGCACCGAGGCCACAAACAAAAAAAAAGATGTGCGATCTTTTGTGTCGTTGTGTGGTTTCTACCAAAAGTACATTAAACATTTTAACTCTATATGTGCTCCTCTGACGGATTTAATGCGTAAGGGACAACCTGATAAAATTAATTGGTCAGCACAGTGTGAATTAGCATACCAAGAGTTAAAAAGAAATACTCACAAGCAGGCCGGTATTGAAATTGCCTGACTTGAATCAAGAATTTGTCGTGAGAAGTGACGCAAGCAATGTGGGCTTAGGGGCCACATTGTTGCGAAAGTCCTCCTCACAAGGTGGGGAATTGAACCCAGTCGCTTATGCAAGCCGCAAGTTGAACAAAGCGGAAAAAAATTATTCAATAAGTGAAAAGGAATGTCTAGCATTAATCTGGGCTATACGAAAATTCCAAGTCTACCTTTATGGCAGACCATTTGTGGTCCAAACGGATCATCAGCCTATCGTATTCTCATCACAGGCAAAGCATGAGAATGCGCGTTTATTAAGCTGGCCACTGCTCCTACAGCCATATTCTTTTATGATTGAATATATTCCCGGCTCTCATAACGTGGGTGCCGATTTTTTGAGTAGACATCCTTGTGATGAAAATCGGAAAGAAATGTAGGACTTCATTTGCGCTAAGTTATCTCACAGATAGTAACCTGCAATGGATGCATGTTTTAGGAAGGGAGGTGTGTAGCGATATCTGTAAGATAATCGCTTATTTCAGTAAGATTTTAGTCCTTTAATAATAAATACACCAGCCCTTAGGTGTCTGACTATTTTCATCTTCAACGCCAGTAGAGCGCTGCCTTTTGTGCAGTGGAAATGCTTATAAAATTGATCCCGCCGTAAAAATCTAACGCTCTTTTCTAGTTTAGTCCTTGAGACTAACATTTAACGATCTGCCAGAACTTTGACACCCAACTACCGTCTGAATTAACGTAAGATTTTAACTTTAACGCTACTACTAGTAGTAATTCGGACATTTTCCAGTATTGTAGAACGAAACGGCAGTAATAATTAACGCCAATACTAACACCGCCTTGCAAAACCCCTCTTCGCTCAACACGCCGTTCCATACATATCTGCACGCTGTGGGACAAGCCAGAATATATAAACACGCAGACAGTTTTCAATTCTCGCCGAGTAGTGTATTTCTGACGTAACCCAGACAAGTTAGTTTATTTGAATGGAAAAATGATAGTGAGGGAGGGGGAAAAGATGGCCGACTTATGGAAAAGTTGTAATTGACGATTAACAGTGACAAAACTGAAAATCTAAACGACAAATAATATAGCCATAAAAATCATATATATAGATAGCTTAGTGTCCCCTGAGCAATAATATGTTTTAATATATATGGTAGTCTAATTATTAGCCAAGTTATTGAAATAATACTATATGTCTACGAACACTAAGACGGATGGACTGTTGTTTTTGCTCATTTATCCATAACGTTAGTTGGGGACGCAAGTTTAAAAAAGAGGCATTAGATTGGTTCAAATCCGATTGGCTGGTAGAAGAGTACAGGAAGGAGGGTATTGGTTAGGCAAAAAAGCTAATATATTTTGAAGACTCACTCCTAGAAGTTTGGAGTTTTGTTTTTTTTTAATTTGAATTGAAAAGCTAGACCTTCGCTGTGATTGGGCCAGGCTAGTAATATTGGCAAAAGCTTTCAAAGGCTTGTCGCCAGTTGATACAGAAAGTTTTATCAGCAAGCTGCGTTGAGAACAGCAGTGCTAAGAGTGAAATAATAATTCTTGGCAGTCTGGACTGGGGCAAAGCTAAACTTACCTTAATGCTAATGCCAGTCAACGTATGTTTGTGATATTTCTTTGAATTGTGGTAAGAACGAATTATTAATCCTGTTATTACATCAAAATTTGGTATATTCCACAAGAGACTAATATAAAGAGAGTGGATGATGATAACACCCCACCCCCACCATTAGTTACCAGTGTTACTTAGTTTAGAGAAATACATAAATATAATTAGATTATTATAGTCCTTTGTATGGACAGAAGATCCATTGTGTAATTAATCTTTATGTAAATAAAACCATAAAATTCCTTTTGTTGTTGGTCCTGACTCAGAAAATTCTGAATCAGGGCATAATAAATTGTAATCTAGCCAGTTACATAATATTCAGCCACAGACCTCTTTAAGATATGTAACAGAGTGTCAGTTTGTTTGTGGTTGTGGTATTGACTCAGTTCTATATATATGTGTTAGACTTTAAATGTATTTGTAGTAATTTTACTTACACTACATTACACACTTTCATAACCCTAGACACTATACGTAGCTATCATACATACTAGTCAAGAATAGGTCTGATTGAGGTCATAAGGTGGTAGCAGAAAGGTACTCTGATAACTCAACCCAAAATTTATTATAATCAGGGACCTTCACAGCTGACCTCATTCAGTACACTAGAAATATTGAATGATAACATCTGTAACACCAAAATCCACAACACCGAGCTAAACTAAAATTATTTTGTATGATTAAAAGAAGAAGATGCAAGGCATACAAGAAAAGAAAGAAACAAGACCAAACAGAAATAATTTAGTTTCTTGCTGTTACTGGGTCAAACAAAGTTTTAAATATTTATATAACCAACATATTTATAGAATGTGTGATTCCTGTATACACACACTGCGATTTCCGCCGGTGCTACAGAGTTCGTGCACTGTGCTGAGAACCTCCTTGTGTGATCTATGGGAGGAGATCCCAGCACTGATGGAGTTATCCGTGCACAATGAAGATAGTCCATAAAAGCAAACTAAACTGAAATTCTTTATGTTACTAAGCAAAAAAGTGACGAAAAAAACAAAACAGGAAGCAGACATACAAATACAAGTACATTTTTATTGACATTTTCTGTGTCATTTTATTAACCAAAAACATGCAGTCTAAGAAACACACACATAACCCCCACCAAATTTATAAGTTTCACAGTTTCTTTTCCAAACTTAAAATCTTATTTTAAATTTAAAAAATAATTCCTTAATAAAAACACACACAGAAAAGATAGGAAATAACAACTGAATATTTTTGCAGTTTTTATGGCAAACTGAATATTTTTATACTTAATGAATTGAGTAATACAATGTAAAATAGAAACCACGTGCATATTTTCATAATTTAATTTTTAAAAAAATACACCGTTTAAGCGAGCACATTACATAGACACAGCGGCCGTGGGTTATATTACGGTGCATGTCCAAATACAGGCATACCTCGGAGTTATTGCGGGTTCGGTTCCAGACCATCACAATCAAGCGAATATCGCAATAAAACGAGTCACACCCAGTGCATATAAAAGCCTAACATCATGTTTACAATATGTCTATTAAGTGCGCTAGATCTAAAAAAAAAAAAAAAAAAAAAAAAACACAATGTACTGTAAAATTAAAAATACTTTATTGCTAAAAAAATGCTAATCTTCATCATCTGATCCTTCAGCGAATCGTAATCTTTTTGCTGATGAAGAGCCAAAATCTATCAGAAGAAGAAGGCACGTTCTAATAAATAAACATGAATAATTTTAAAAAAAGCGCAATATCTGCGAAGCGCAATAAAGCGAAGCGCAATAAAGCGAAGTATGCCTGTATAAAAGCCCCTGTGGTCTGGTTAATATATTCTCAAAGCGGATAACATTCTATCGGCTGCCAACAACGCTTTAAACACTGACAAGCTCCTTTCCACTGCTGCTGACACCACAGGAGCATACCTGAAATAAACTACGTCAGTTGTTTCCAAGTCCGCTGAAAATTCACAAAGAAAAGAAAAAGTGAAATTAATTTTAAGCGTGCGAAATTAAGCTAAGCTTTTCATATCCCCCATTTCTGTTTCAAAACTTGCTCAATTATTTTTTGCACAGCCTTTCCCACGTCTCCATTCACACTAAGTCACTCAATGTGCACCACTGACAATTCATAGTTATCGATAGTGATAACTGGTGCAACAACCACATGCTGACCCAGCACATCTATTGTCCTCTCTTCTTACAACATCTGAGCTATTAACCAGTATAAAATGACAAATGTTCTTGATAGTGTTAACCAATATAAAATGACACGTATTCTTGTTGAGGCTATTAACCAGTATAAAATGACATGTGTTCTTGATAGTGTTAACCAGTATAAAATGACACATATTCTTGATAGGGCTATTAACCAGTATAAAATGACATGTGTTCTTGATAGTGTTAACCAGTATAAAATGATATGTCTTATTGATATTGTTAACACGCAATACAGAATTGAGTTTCAGATGTTGGAAAAGAAGAGCGGGGAGGCCAAGGACGTTGAAAGAGGAAGCGTATGTTATAAAAATGTTATGGGCAAACTTAAAGAAAGCAGTTCAGAATAGAAATATGGTGCGAGTGGATAAGTGACCGGAGCTAATCCCCCCCCCCCCCCCAAAAGAACATTATTGATTAATTGATAATAACAGTAGCAATAATGATTGCAATGACGTATATAATATTGGTAATTATCTTGATGCTTTTCACGATGACACGATATTTCAGCAACACCCAACCTATGGTGGGTCGTTCAGGTGTGATGGATTTGATTTTGAAGCTCCCGTAGGTGCAGGTGAAAAGCCAGCACCGGTGCCTTATGAAATGAAACGCAAGGGACCCAGGTAATGTCACTGGATTCGGTATTTAAACACTAGTACACTTTGACACCATATATAGAATGTAGCATAATGCTGTTTAAATGTCTCTATACCTTTTAGGACATTACAGCTTTTCCCACTTGCATAATGACATAACACAACAGGAACAGGTCACTATCTTCCTAAAGTGAGGTAAAGAGTGCGGGCGGGCACTCCATTCAGAGTGAAAGCCAGGCGGAGGGTGCCATCAGGAGAGTTGAAATACTAGTAAAAGTTTTCAAACCAAATGAAAAATTCGTCGAAATAAAAAAATACCTGTAGCATAATATTATGCAGAAAGCACCAATGTCAAGCTACATCGGTCTTGTTTGATTTCAACAAAGAAAATTGAAGAGGCCAAGAAAAAAAAATGTCTGATTCACCATCTGGATCAATTTCGAAGTATGTAAATATTTCAACACCAAGTTAAACAGGAGAAAGTCCTGGCTATAATTCGCCTAGTGAATCCGAAAAGCATATACAACATGCATCTTCACAAGAGGGTTCGAATGAGAGAGAAAGAAGGGAAAAAAAGAGAAATATAGAGAGAAAGAGAGAGAGCAAGAAGTGAAGAATTGCACTTAATCGTCTAAAAGCAGTGAAATTGATGAAGAGAAAGAAACGAGCCAACAGAAGTCCACACCAATATGAGGGAGTGATGAATAACGGAAGACCGATGGATTTTCGGGTCATTCTGATCGTTTCCTGCCCATTTCCGTTTCCAAATGACCTGAGAGATGATTATTTAGGGATGGATAGTTCATGGCAGCTTAAAGACAAGGAGATACATCCAAAGAAAGAGCAGGCAGCTGACCATTGCACGGTTAAATAAGGTTCTACCTGAAGGCGAGACATGTCTGAGAACAGTATATCACAAGTATCGTCTCTATGTCACATGAGGAAACAGCTATTCCAACCACTGGAACACTCCTTGTGATTTATGGGAGGGGACTTATCTTTAGAGGAAACGAAAGAATAGTACCACTATCCTCTCAGGCCGGTCGTCAGAGGCGGCTCGACTACTGTCACATTGTGATTGAAACTGGCAGCCTTATTGTGAACAACAAATTGTAACGGAAAACACGACTTCAAGATCCCAAGACATTTTTATCACAGGCTAAGTGGACAACTATAGAGGTATCCCTATGCTAGTTTTAGAAAATATAAAGAATGTGAGTGGTTAAACCGTAGCAAACTTTATCATAACTGTCTCATTGAAAGAGCAGCTTGAATAATACGGACCAGCGTTAACTGACGACCACATCAGTTTGATAACTAGTTCCAATATTAGCAATGTCATTATAAACTCACTTTCAAACCACATCGTCAGCTTTCATATTTCTGTTCCAGGTATCCAGTGAACAATCTTCCCGACAGCTACGTTAGTCCTTGTGACGACAGTGAGTGAGCTGCTCACAAGACTTGGAAAATAATCATCTGCTTCAACAATTCTTCACTGTGGCAGAATGATAAATTATCATATATTCTTGTTCTTTATTTCTAAACACGTTTAATTTGAAATTAATGCCGAAATTTTTCTTTTTTTTTTAAAAAACATTTCGTGTTGCTCCAAAATTGCGTTACTTTCATTCTTCTTCTTCTTTGATCATTAGCCACCGACTGCCAGTCAGTGGCCATCACGCCTGGCGGCGTCTTCTGGGCAGCAACAAACTGCTCTCACTTTGCTCAGTCGGTGGCCATCCATCGTGAAGCGCCCCAGCTCTGGTTCAGTCTTTACTTCGAAAGTTCACCGCCAAGTTGATTTTTGGTTGGCCACTCTTTCGCTTTCCCCCTTGAGTCCACAGCATAGCCGTTCTTGTGATGGTATCGGGTACTCCTTTGAGAACATGGCCAACCCAACTCCAGAGTCTACCAACTATGATGGTGTGCATGTCCTCTTGACCAGTCCTAGCAAGCAGCTCTTGGCCGGTAATGGCATTCGACCAAAATTTCCCTAGGCAGATTGTATGGAAAGGCGACAATTGCGTACCATAGAGAAGCACAGAAAGTACACATCTCTAATATAATCTTAATTTATTGTTTGTGCTGTTCCGAGAGGACTTCCAGATGTTGTTTGGATTAGAAAAGGTTATTCTCGCTTTATGCATTCTGTTGTTGATGTCTTTGCTTGTTCCATCGTCTGGTGTTACTGTGCATCCTAGGTATGTAAATGTGTCTGTCTATTCCAGCTTCTGGTTCCTTATTGTTATAAGGCCCAACTGCTGGCTATACTCATCCAGTCTATCTGTTTTTTCTTGGATGTGTTGATGCGAATGTGCGAGTAGTGCAGTGTCATCTGCATATTCCAGATCTTCAAGTGTAGAACACGTCCATCGTATTCCTATTGGATTGCCCTCTATTGTCTGGCGCATCACCCAGTCTATGACTATCAAAAATAAAGTGGTTGATAAGAGACGTCCCTGTCGTGCTCTTGTCTTCACCTTAAAAGTTTAGATGCTCTGCCAACCACTACATGTAAAGTTAGCATAGAGGCAGTGTGATGATGTCATACCTTTTCCGTTTAGTTACAACTGGTCCAGAGTTTCACTTTCAGTCTTGTTACTACTAAGTGGGGATCGCTTCCAACATCTGCACCTTTTCTTGCTTTCAGATCTTGTAATGTTTGCCATCTACCAGTGATCATACCGTCGTCTTTCTTGTTTATGTACCGGCCGTTTGGTGATTCCCATGTTAATTTGTAACTTCTTTGTGTGGAAAAGGCGTTCCCCCAATGACCAAGATGTAAATGCTGCAGAAGCTTCTTAGTTTATCCCCATTCTCGTTTACACTTTCACGGCGGCATTTCCTCATTTCTCTTTCATTATATTTATAGTGTGTTCCACCTTTCGCATTGAGGTATCCTATTACTACGGTAAGATCGTGTCTAAGTTCGGTTTCCATTTCCTTATGTAGCTGTTGCTAGAATTTGTCCTTGACCTCTTCATCGCAGTCATTTTTTGGTGCTTTCATTGAGAATAAAATAAAGAAATATTAAACTTTCTCTGCAAACGACACATTGTTTTCTTTTCTCTTATGTTGTCATCGCCTGTTCAATTATGTGACATTTCGATGTAATTATTTAAAAAAGAAATAACATTCACGCCTACTTGCTTAAAGTGACAACACAAGAATGAAAATGATGACTACAAACGGAGATAAGCTAACCAAATGACAAGATTGGAGACAGGCTATTCATCTTCTGTGTAACTGAAAACAGTTGAAACACGAAAAGCAGTGAGGTTGAAAGAACAATGAATTATATTATCCTATTACTCTCTAAATAAGAAAAAGGCTCAAAGTTAAAAAAAGGAGACAGTAGTGGTAGTGTGTCCTACTTTGGACAAAGGTTGGTACTCAAAACGGTGAACCCAATAATTAAATCGGGATATATTTAATATATTGTGTTTTGTAAGCTTGGTCTTGTCTGATTGGTTAAATCATATGACAGAAGTGTAAGAAATCCGGCAGAAGAGAAAGACCATCCCTAGTATATAAAGTCAAAACCAAGGATCTGAAAGCCTCCAATTTTACTTCAAGAACACAAACTCACCGGCCTTTCTGTCGGCAACTGGAATTAGTGGGACACGAAAAGATAGAAAATGTGACTGAGATAAATTAGAAAAAAAAAACGAAAAATATCTTTTAAATGTAGCACACACAAATAAAAAGAAATTTTTTTATTAAAAAAAAAAAAATTGCTTCGTTTTGACGAGGCGAGTCCCGTTCAACCTGGTAAAAAAGGTAAAGGAACCCGTTACACGCCCATTGAGGCATATTGGGAATATGGTGTTAGGCCCATATTATCTTGACCGTCGGCACACGAGGGGTGATGTGGTCAGCATCACGCCGGCCGCCTTAACCTTCCCAGAGTTGCTCTGGTACCCATTTGGGGCTGGGTCGACCCAGGAGCCGTTTGTGGCCTAAAAATATCCCGCCTCATCTGGGGATCGAACCATAGACCACTGCGCTAGGAAGCCAGTGCACTAACCACTATGCTACCGCGGCTCCCCCGTTCAACCTAGTCAGTTATATTAGGGCGCATATCCAAATATAAAAGACGTTTAGGTCTGGATATATATATATATTAAAAAAATGAAAATGTCTCTAAAATATGTAAAGTATCAACTGATAAAACAACAATTTAATTAAAGCGACGGACACAACGCATAGATGTCCAGTGTATAGTTGATGAATACAAGTGAAAATTTAATCTACCATTGTTCCCGAGTACCCTTTAATGATAGACAGAGGCACACAACTTCCGATGGACTCATAATGATGTCTAACACACATGAATAGACCAATACATCTGCAACAATATTGGGGACAGCATTATAATGAACAAATCTAAAGCGCTCTTATAATCTCAAACAGTAAAATCACAATTCGAACGTAGAGTAGTTCAATAAATACAATTTCTTCTTCCTCATAATGGCTGATCAACATTATCAAATTAAACAACCGAGATCATAATTCCACCATGGCAGACCACATACTACTAGAAGTGGAATGTAACAGAGGTATCAGTCACATAATCTACAAAACAGTAGTCTCTGATTGGCAGGGCAAGCCATTCTACCATGAATCAAATATACTAAGTCTCGCGCTGGAAACCCCCCCCCTCCCCCCTCCCCCCCCCCCCCCCCCCCCCCCCAAAAAAAAAAAAAAAAAACTAGCAGCCATGGACCAGACACATAAAAATAATAAGGCATCTCTCTCCAAGCACGTCTACTCTTGACTGCAACCTAGTGGAGAGGAGGGTGTCTCCTGTTTCAAAATCACCATTCCGGTCATCGTTACTTCACGCAACGAATAATCGCACAGCTTCCAGCCACATGACTGGCTATACTTAGTGTTGGGATTTGCTTCGGGGTGTGAAGCAACTTTGATGGTTTGATTTTTATCATAGTTTTTACACCACGAAACACCCCCAACTGCGTACATAAAACAATCATGACGTAGAACTGTTTGTTAAGTAGGACGATGACTAAGTAAAATAGAAAGCGTTCATAACCAAGCGTGGCCCAGCCACTCACGGATGAGTGTTCACAAAAAAGCACAAGTCATGGATACGTGGTATAACCACTGTTCATTACTTCTGTGTGTTTCACGAAGTATTCAGATAGATGAATAGCGCAGTCTGCGTTTGGCCTTTGAGCAAACAGGAAGCTTTTACCTACCAAGTGTGGCTCTGCCACTTTGATATATGTGGTGGTGATAGAATTGCCCGTTATCTTTTCCTAGCATTCATGTTCATCGCCGACATTATTGCGCTATGTCTCGTTTTCTATACTTAATTAATGTTTACACTCCCTTCCCTCAATTCTTGTCAGGTCGGGACTTCATCGACCATCTTTTGCTGATTAGGGTAATAAATCACTTTCGTTTAAACCCATATTGACACCTGAATCTGTGGAGCAGTGTGCACCAGAGACCGGGTAAATGAGATAACCATTTCCGGAGAAGACGGGTCCGAGAATAATTATTCATCTTGAGAAAGATTACTTAGGAGAGATTTTGAAGTCGTGAGTGTAAACATGATCGATAATCGACAAAAGCTGGCCTTCCATATATGGCAAATTGTAAATATCACAATTATTGTTGAGATTCATACTCACGAATATTTCGTGAGAGAAAGGGAAATATACGCATCTTGCATGTGATTGGCTTGGCATTTGCGATGTAAAAATACAACATTTATGATTTGAGCCTTGTCATATAGATGATCTGCCATCAATGGTACCTATACCTTCTAGCGGTATGACAGCTTGTGTACCCTGATAATCCCCAGAGCTATGCCAGTGGGAGTTTTACTCCTGGTAGGTTCAACCAAGCTGGACTGGTCTGCGTGGGTAGGGGTCAGACAAAAGCTGGTACCCTGGTACTCCAGGTTGGGGGTTTTAGCACAGGGCCGACACCCCTGTCTATGTAAAACATCGCACATGTTACGGAAACGGCAACAAATGAAAAGAATGAACCAAAGTTGGGGCACTGTACGAAGGATGGCCGCCGACCGAGCAAGGTGGAATCAATTTGTTGCTGCCCTACAAGACGCCACCAGGCGTGATGTCCGCTGACTGCTTTGACGGTTGGCGGTTATGGATCAAAGAAGAAGATATAGATGATAGAAAACAGAACGATACAACAGGAGGCAATCTGATCATCAGAAGTAGTCCACACGTCAATAAAGTGTTTCGGCCCCGTATTCTCCTTTACACTCTAAGGGTGGCGGGCCCACCTGGGTCATGACTCCCAAGTGTCTAGGCCTCCTGTTGTCTTGTGCAGAAAATGAACCCATTCCACCTCGGTTGCAGCTTTAAAATCCACAATTCCGCCAGCCGAAGGCAATTGTGAAAGTAACAAAGTGAAGACAAATTATTGCGGTTGTTCCGCAGTACACCACTGACACACCTTGCGTGAAGCCGACAAAGCGTGAAGCCATTACGAGCTTGCAACTTGCTTTCTAATGAAAATTGCTTTCAGATGTTTCCATCTTGACTTCTTGCTGCAGAATCACAAACTCACACACGTCACTGATGAATGCTGTCTAAGTCTTCTGGATGTTTCTAGAACATGACATATAAACCGAGCCCACTGCTTGTACGAAGGCTGACGTAAATTAGCTAACAACTAAGAGCCAAATGCCACGAAGAAGAGCCCGAATCTCTCCTGTCTCACCTATATATAGCCTTTTCTAACTAGATGTCATGTGACTTACTTGTTTTCTCCTCTTAACTTCATGTGAAAGAGGATTCCTTTGTATTCTAACTCACGAGTTACTTCTCAAGCTTATCTTCTCCCGGTCATGTCCATTTGACTAGATCGACTCGTCTCCAAGTTCGTCTCATCTCACTTTTACATTATCTTCCTTTTCTCAAAAAAGATGTTCCTAAGACATATTTATTTCTATCTTTTTCTAGCGAAAAAAATGAAATTTCCCTTCTTTGACCATTGTTAACCAATGTGCATGTTAATCGAAATACCGTTTTTCATTATCACCTTTTTCACACATATATGATCAATTTGATACAAACTCCCTCAACTGAAAAAAAAATCAATTTTATCTTCCCCATCATTTCATTTACCATATACCCATGTCGAAACTTACCATTATTTTCGAGAAAAAAAAATTGCATGCGATTTTCAAATAACATGACTCCTATCTCAAAACGCATCACCTTCTATAGTTACTTCAATCTGTGACTCCTGTTTCTATTTTGGACCTCTTTCATACACAATTTTTATTATATCTCTCACACATCATTTTCGTTTCAGAAGTCCTCATATCTTACTTTACTTCTGAGTTCAATCTCCAACATAATCATTGTATTTGGAGTCCTATTTTTGTCTTTACACACACAAAACAAAATCATTATGTAATGTCTCTTTACCAAAATAATCATCTATGTTGACTACGTTACGTTTGGCTGTAACTACCGGCAACGCGTAATATACATTACGTACAAATGTGTGGTGACTCATTTAATCATCATGATGTCACACATTTATTTGCTATCCACACGATTATTCACTGAACCTATCTTCAGACAATATGCTGAGGACACCTATCTCAAAACGCTTGGACTTTCCGTATTTGCTATCTGTCTCTAACATGTTTCTTCATCTTTCCGATTCGCATGTTTATCACGTTTCATATATCTCTGTATTCATCTGTCATGCATCTCTATATTCTTGTTCTCTTTGTCACTATTACACTACTCCTTCTAGTATATTTTACTTCATCCTAGCATATTTTACGTCTAGTCCCCTATGTTTCCTTCTTCCTTGGACTCCCTGAACAACCTCAATAGCTCTTATTTTCCTTTTCCTCCTTATGATATCTCTTTTATCTCGTCTTATCCAAAAGACCACAATCTTTCTTTCCGGGCATACATATGCCGTATCTTCTCTTTCCCTCATTAATTCTCCTTTTCTTTCACGTCTCCTTTTTTGTTCCTTTCCTGAACCATGGTTTCTTCAATGCCTGTGCCATCTCCATATTGTTTCCTCATTGCCTTTTCTGCTCACTTCGTTATTTTAGCCATTTCTCTAGTACCTTCCTTGTACATTTGTGCCATCTTCCCGATGGCATCTCAATTATATCGTTATTTGTCTCTGCCATTTTCCCCATGGCTTTACTCATTAGTTCAAATATCTTCGTCACTTTCTCATTTCATTTCCTCTTTGTGTCCTATTTGCTTATCCTCTGAAGCACCATGTCGTTCAGGCAATGTCCAGACTTTTCGTGTGTTCGGCGAAGAACGACTCCACACAAGTTTCCTCTAGACATAGGAACCGCCTATATTATACTCCTGTTCTTCCTACTTCCTCCCTTTCTCACTTCCTTTAGCAATTTGCTATTGTTTCTCTTACTTGTTCATTACCTTCGCTATTTCCCTATGACATTTTCTCTGACTCCCTCTTTTTCTTCTTCCCTCACTCCTGAACTCCATTTCCACTTCTTTCTCTCATCGACTCCTATCAATACACTATCTTCTCTTTTCTTCTCTCTTTTTTCCACTTCTGCAGCGCCATGTCGCTCAGAATTCTTTATGGTCGGTAAAGAACGACTTCAAACAACTTTCTCCAAGGTTGTGCTCTAACACTGTTTCAATATTTCTTCATCAAATCCCTGATTTCTTCTCTCATTTTGTCTTATTTCCTCTTCTCTGTCGCTTCTATTACTATTCCCTCGTCTATGGGATCTCTGTTTCCTGAGTCTGTGACCTTCGTCAGTCCCCTCAGACGACACACTGTCTGAGTCACATGACACCGATACCGCTTCTGGAGTCTCTCTCCGTCTACTCCAATGATGTACTTCATTATCCATTTTCTGACTCTTTATCAATGTCGGTCTAGCATCTTCCTCTGTCTCTCTTTGTCTACCCTTCCACCTTGGGTGTACCTCTAATTGTGCTGTGTTCCTTAGCTTTCCTAATCGAACGTCATCATCTAATGATTCTTTCCCTGACGTCCAGTCTCTCTTCTGTGCTCGTCGTACATCTTGTTTTTTTTTTCTTGCTCGTCCGTTTCTGCATTTCCGTCTGTTTCCTCCTCTTCCTGAGTGTTTCTTTGTGTGATTGTTCGCTGCCTCTCTGCTTCCTGCCTCTGTTGTAGCCGGTGTGATTGTTCGCTGCCTTTCTGCTTCCAGCCTCTATTGTAGCTGCTGTGATTGTTCGCTGCCTCTCTGCTTCCTGCCTCTGTTGTAGCTGCCGCTCTTGTTCCGGCAACCTACTTTCTCTATCCTGCAATCTCTGTACTTACTTCATCAGTGGAATGTCGTCATAACTTTCTGAGTTGTCCCTGTCATTTTCAATCGTTTTATTTTCGTCTGGTTATGTTTTTCTAGGCGTTCTGTCTTTCTGCTGTTCCCGTATGCCTATACAGTGCATCTCCCTCGTCTCCTATTTCAACTTCTACCTGTCGTCTCTGCATCTGTCTCTCTCTCTTGTTCCTTTTGTTCATTTTCAAAAAAATCAGGATCTTTGGAGTGGGGTTTTCTGCTGTGTATGTATTTCCACTCTGGTCACTATCTGTCTTGCTCCTCTTCCGAGTCCGTACGACTCTTCCGTAGAAGTTCCTTCTGATGTGTAATTATCCATATCCTCTGGTACTACTACATAGTGTGTTGTTCTTTTGTTCTGTTCCTGCGATGGAATATCTAAGGGTTTCTGGGTTTGTAGTCTTAAATTGTGCACATGCGTCTTGGTGGTCTAACTTTGGTCTTGTTTCTAAATCAAGTATGTTGTTGCTGACAGACGTTGCAATACTTGAAAACCTGGAATCCATTTTTGGTCAAACTTAAAAATTCTGAAATGCTTCCTATAAAACACTGTGTTGCCAGGCTTAATCTCTTGTGTGCGGCATCTTCTTCCTCTTCTTTGATCCATAGCCGACGACCGTCAAAGCAGTCAGTGGTCATCACGCCTGGTGGCGTCTTGTATTGCAGCAACAAATTGATTCCACTTTGTTCGATCGGCAATCATCCTTCGTACAGTGCCCCAGCTCTAGTTCATTCTTTGCATCTCAGCTTCCACAGTTCTCCGCCAGGTTGTTTTTGGTCGGCCTCTCTTTCGCTTTCCTTTATCGGTCCATAGCATAGCTGTTCTTATAAAAGTATCAGGGTCCCTTCTGAGGACCTAGCCAACCCAACTCCAACGTCTGTCAGCTATGATCGTGTGTACGTCCTCCTTGTTACTTCGAATAAGTGGTTCTTGGTTGCTGATGGTATTCGGCCAACAGATTTGGAGAATTTTTCTTAGGCAGATTGTGTGGAAGGAGGACAGTTTCGACATTTCCTTCTCCGTTACTCTCCAGCATTCCGCTCCATAGAGAAGCTCAGAAAGTACACAGCTCTCATAAAGTCTTAATTTGGTGTTTGTGCTGTATTGGGAATACTTCCAAATGTTGTTAAGACTAGCAAAGGCTGTTCTCGCTTTATTCATTCTGTTGTTAATGGCTTTGCTTGTTCCGCCGTCTGGTGTTACTATGCATCCTAGGTAAGTAAATGTGTCTGTCTGTTCTAACTTCTGGTTCCTTATTGTTATTGGCTCAGGATTGCCCACATTGAATATTATGACCTCTGTGGCGAATTAATTTGCAAAATTGTAAAGCTATCTTATTAGTGCGAAATTCGTCTTGGAGACAGATCAGCGTGCCTTGTCCTATCTTAAAACTGGAAAAATTCGTAATGAGACAACTGCAAGAGCATCACTTGCACTCCAGCCATACTAATATGACATTCGTGCCATCAAATAAATAAATACGAGTATACCTGTTTAAACTTTTACGTATACATTGCAGTTCGGAGAAGTAGTAATCGCCTGGACCATCTAAAGTACTTCAGACATTCTGCTCATCAGAGCTCGGCTCAAAGATGGTCATTTACTTCAGAATAAGAGGTAAAGCATGATGCAATTATTTTAACCATTCAGGAACAAGTTTTTTTATTTTAAATTGTCATTGATGCGTCTCTTAAATTTTTTCAAAAGCAAAGCCTAAACTCTAGTATCAAGTTCATAGATAGTAGCATAGTAGCAAGTGTAAAAACGTTTGAATCGCGTTTTGACTTAGTATTTTTGTGCGATCAGTTAGCATTTCCTACTTGATTCCTAGAGTGATAACTATTGCAGGATACGTAAATTTATTGATATAAGAGTTAATTACTGTCTAGTGTTTACCTCGTTTCTTTTTATGTGTGCTTGACAAATACTGATTTGTGTTTATTATTTACTATCGGAATTCACTCGTTTTTATCGTCATATTTCTAACGCAATGTTTTGTTCCTGTCAGAGATTAACGCAAACCGTAACATCGCAAACCGAAGTGAACCAGTTTTCGCTCAACAATGTTAGCGTTATAGTGTGCTAACTTCGATAGGCGTGCTATGTCTTAGCTGCCTTTAGGGAAGAACCCACTTTTTATTTTTATATTTATTTACATTATTATGTGTCCTATCTAGCTATGACGTTCTTTCCTTTCCTTGAAGAAGGGCTTATAGCCGCAACGTTGGCTATTTCTTTGTCTTTTGTCCTCGTGACGAATTACCTGTTTTCGATTTTTTTTCATACCCATTTAATGTGCTAACAGAAGCTTGGACGTTTATTAACCTGTTATAGCCTGTTCACCAAACAATTTATGTTCTGCCACGCAGTAATTTTACCTTTTACAATAAAGTCAGAACCTCTACTTATGCGAGTCTAAATTTGAGCTGTGGCAGAAAAATTAATTCGACTTATCCGAACACTGTGTTTATCAGAATTCAACTACACGGAACATTTTAACAAAACCAAAGATACAATTTTGCCAGGACCTTCTACAAAGGCTTCTACATAAAGAAAATTCTACTCAAGAGTACTGCCGAAATGGATTGCACGAAGGCGAACATAATGTTGTTTGTAGAGCAGAAAGGTTGTGCAGGAAAAGAACAAAAAAAAAAAAGGAGGGATAGGGTGAGATTCTTCAGGAAGCCCTTCAAGTTTGCAAAGGAAATGTTTGAACAGCCACGGTCGGGAACACTAAACATCGGGAAAGAAGATCTGGAAAAACACCTTAAAATGACATATTCAGATGATCACAAAATTGAGCTGCTCAGCAGCATGGAGGGCCTCATATAGCAAAGTAAGCCAGCAGCTGAATTCAACACCAAGCCACCAACAGTGCAAGAAATTTAAAGCATTATCCAGAAAGCATGGTGCAAGTCAGCTCCAGGTCCAAATAGTGTCCCATATGTTGTGTATAAGAGACGCTCTGAAGTTCTGAAACGGCTGCTCCGTTTGCTGAAAAATGCTTTAAAAAAACCAGATTGTAAGCAAAGAATAGAGAAAAGCGAATGAAGTCTACATCCTGAAAGAACAAAATTCCACAGACATCAGTCAGTTCAGGCCAATTTCACTACTTAATGTGGAAGGGGAGATATTCTTCTCAGTGATGGCTAAAAGACGAAACACATACCTTCTGGAGAATAGATACATTGACACTACCCTCTAGAAACGAGGTATCCCAGATACACCAGTGTGTCTAGAGCATGCCACAATGATCTAGGAAGCAGTTGAAAAGGCAAAGTCTGACAGAACAAATCTCCATGTAATCTGGTTGGATCTAGCCAATGCGTATGGATCAGTTCCACATCAGATGTTGTGGCTAGCCCTGGAAATGTACCGCGTTCCACAAGAAATGTCAGCAATGCTGAAGCTGTATTTCTCAGGGTTCTCTGTCATATTCTCAGCCAGAGATTACACAACGAAGTAGATTGACCAAGAAGTTGGAATTGCGATGCGATGTACCACCTCCCCGATACTATTCGTTCTGGCTATACAAGTAATCCTCAAAGCGGCTGAAGGATTTGCAGCAGATCCAAAGCTCAGTGGAAGGTGTCACACGCCACCGCTTAAAGCATTCATAGATGACACAACAATTGTGACATCAGATGAACACCAGGCCTGAAGAATGTTAGCACGCCTGCATGAACTATTCAGCTGGTGCAGAATGAGCTTCAAACCTAAGAAGTCTAGAAGCCTATCAGGCAGGAAAGAGAAGTTATCTGAAGTCACATTCATGGTTTCCAACCAAAGAATCCCTACTGTCATTGAGGAACGTGTGAAAAGTCTTGGCTGGTTGTATGATGTCTCATTAAAAGACACAAACCAGTTCAACAGTTAATAAAATTTGCAGACAGAAGAGTACAGATCATTGACCAAAGCAGACTCTTATGAAAGTTAAATTTGTGGTGCCTTCAGTTCATCATCTTCTTCATTGATCCTTAGCCGCAGACTGTCAAAGCAATAAGTGGCCATTACGCCTGGTGGTGTCTTGTAGGGCAGCAATAAAGTGCTTCCACTTTGTTCGGTGGCGGCCATCCTTCGTACAGTACCCCAACTATGGTTTATTCTTTGCATCTCAGCCTCTACAGTTTTCCGCCAAGTAGTTTTTGGTCGGCCTCTCTTTCGCTTTCTTTCGGGGGTCCATTGCATAGGTATTCTTGTAATGGCATCAGGGTCCCTCCTGGGGACGTTTCCAACCCAACTCCAGCGTCTGCCAGCTATGTTGGTGTGCATATCCTCTTATTTACTCTGAATAAGTAGTTCTTGGTTGGTGATGGTATTCGGCCAAAAGATTCGGTGACATTTCCTTAGGCACAAGGTGTGGAAAGAGGACAGTTTCGACATTTCCTTCTCTGTTACTTTCCAGGATTCTGCACCATAGAGAAGCACAGAAAGTACACAGCTCTCATATAATCTTAATTTGGTGTTTGTGCTGTACTGGGAAGACTTCCAGATGTTGTTGAGACTTGTGACGGTACTGCCTCCCCTGCTTTGCAGTAGTGGTCCAACAGTGGCCAAAACTCAAGAATTTCTATTATAGGCTTCAATGGAGTCTATCTTTACACAAGATTACTCTTGGCAGAAATGTCGATAGGAGAGTAGTAAAGCTTCTCTCACATGGGAGTCTTCAAAAGATATTCATAAAACCGAAAACAGTGCTGGCTGTCGCTAAGCACGTTAATTCTATAATCTGCCGCCACTTTTATGAAGAATTTAGCAATGGTTGTACTAGTTCGTTAAGCCCCCACCGCTGAGTTAATCAGCGAAATTTATTATTATTATATATATATATATATATATATATATATATATATATATATATATATATATATATATATATATATATATATATATATATATATCTGTTTAGAGTGTGTGTTTTGCAACTTTGACTGAGACAAACATGTAGTACACTTAAAAGATTAACAAAATATAATAATCACTTTAGGTTTTAACATTTGTAAAATAATTTGAATAGTTATGAATCAAGAAAAGTTACTCATCACGTTGGTGATGGTAGTGTGGGGTTATAAAAAGTTCAAGTGGCAGCTTATAGGTTAACTTAGCTGCCAATGATGATTCTAATCCTCCTCCTAATGGGTAGGTTTTCTGTACACTGCTGTCACCTGTCTCTGGTCACGGTTTCTAGGGTGAAGCTTGTTTCCCAGGAAAGTTTAGGAGAGTCTTCAAAGCTGGTCTGCTGTCTAAATGCGTAAACCGCTTCTCCCTGCTTGTGCCAGAAATGGCCCTTTCTGCTGGTACCACCAATAAGCCAATCCTGGCTACATACTTGTCGTACAGATGAATAAAAGAGACGAATATTTCTCTAACACGTGTGTGGTGAAGTAGGATGTTATAAATATTTATAGGGACTTAGTGTACTGACTGAGATCAGCTGTGAAGGTATCTATATCTATTAAGAGTAGTGTATTATAGATAACCTTACTTGCTACCACATATCTATATATCTCAGTCAGAATTATTCTGGAATAATGTGATGACTACGTTATGTGTCTAGGGTATGTGTATGATGAAGTGTAAGTCACAACAACAGACAGATAAACAATTTAATTTAATCCACTACTCTTGACAACACTGTGACACTCACATACATATAACACTCTACAAGGATATCTTAAAAGAGTCACTGATAACTTTTCAAATAACAATATGTATTCATTACTGGCATGAATGAATATGTGTCCTGATTCAACTACAAGGGAACCAGGAATCACAATCAATTTAAATTACAAGTTATGTACAGAATGTATTTAATATGAATATTGTAGTGACATATATTATTACAAATATTCTATGTGTGTCAGTTGTGTAGTAGTAAAATGAGGTAATACTGGTTTGGTTTTGTTCAAGCTCTGTTGGTATTTGTCATCATGACTTCAATAGTTTGTCTTTTGGGACTAGTATTGGAGATGTTCTCAGTTCCTGATATTAAGACAATTAAATTCCCCTCTGAATGTTATTTTTACAAAGTCATTTCAAGATGAGGGGACATAATGTTGAGCTCAGCTGGCCCAATCAGCTTATCTTGCGTGATGGCGGCAGGAAAGGACTCCTCTGCTCGAATTCTCCTCTGGGCTCTGGAGACACCTCACTGATAGCTAAAAAGACCAAGGAGTATGCTGTCCGACTCTGGATTCAGCAAAGCTCTGACCAGGTGCTGCTCAGTACCATCAAGACCACGGTCCCTGAAAACAAGAAGGATGTACCTTCTACTTCATAACTAATTGACACTCTAGTTCTACACTGAGCACAATACAACACAAACATTGAGTTCAGAGCGTTAGGCCAACTGTCAGCTTCATCTGAAATACTTTATACCAGCATTACCCTCCTTAATGGTCACTACGCCTCTGCACTTCCAGCATTATTTCTGTCTAATCAATCATCCAGGTGTCAGTGTACTATTTGGCCATTCCATGCCGTTTTACTTCCCTCCGACACCCTCTGTTCAGGCTGGAGCATTATAGGCTTTATCTCCTGTTTGCCACTGAACTACACATATATCTAAAGGCATAAATTAACAATTTACATTCAATTTTCATTAAAAGATACTGAATGGTTCAAGCTTACCACAATTTCATGGAAATAAACACAGATACGTTGATTAGCAATGAATTCTGGCACAATTACTGGCACAAATTCCCATCTGCTTATGTTCCAGGCTTTTATTTAACACAAATATGAGCTGGCTTCAACGCACTGTTGCTTTATCAAGATTATTTGCACTAGTGGTCTCGAACTAACGCTCCTAAGTGAGTATATCAGCGAGTCTAGCCAATGAGGCCACGTTTCGACAAGTGTTTGAAAAAATGTTACCTTTTCACGTCTCCCCTAACAACGAAAGATAGTATTTATAGCCCGACCAATCGTGGTTAGTCTTTCATTTGTTGCGCTCCAATCAATTTGGAGTTTACATGGTAGGCTAATTCTGTAACGTAAGATTTTTTTCAAACACGTTATAAAAAAATTTTATGAGCAGAAATGATTTCATGCTGTCAGGCATCCCCAATATTTTATTTTGGTTATACTTGTTAATTCCTAGACTATTTGCGTAACGTTTTACATATTCTTTGTCAGCAAACCCTAAGGAACCCAAATATCCAAATTTAAAAGAGCTACTTGGCTGCGTTCAAAATATGTATTTTCTACCTCCTGTTTCGAAGATGTGCTGTCTGGGAAGGGTAGTGTATTTTATCACTGTCCGTCTGAAAAAAAATTAGTGCATGTAGTCTTACACGCGTGATGGCAGCATTTGTGTATCGCGCGACGCGTGTTGCCTGCGTTCCTGATTTTCAGCCCTCCCTCTCTCTTTATCCTTTAGTCCATCTGTTCGTTCGTTTTGGTAACGCAGTGTAGAAAAAGACATGAATGGAATTTAAAATTTAGGTCAACTTGCATATTTCAAGGTTTTTCTTAGAAAGGCAGCACATTTTATTGTGTGTTTGGGAAACGCGTGTATGTTGCAGAAGGCCTTTAATATCAACGTGAAACGTTACAATTTGCATACGCAGTAGAAAACAAGGGGATTTCGAGTACAGTCATTGTGACAGCACTGTTCTTTACCATTCTTCTTCCTTTATTTATTATATGTATTTATTAGGCTTTATATTTACCTAATAATTTATATATGTGGATTAGAATATTCCACGACACCTCCCCTCTTAAAACAGACATTATATGTCAGTCCTTTATTCTATATACACATAGAGAAATTTATTATTATTTCTGGGGTTTACGGTGATTCTCATCACACGGATGGCGGCTTAAAAAATCTGCTCCCAGATTGGTTTTTCCAGATATATACTCAATGCTAAAATTATAGGGAGCCAGAAGTAAAGACCATCGGAGTAACCTAGAGTTCTCATGCTTAGCCTGTGCTAGAAACGATAAAGGTTTGTGGTCTGTTTGCAACTTAAATGCCTTCCCATATAGATAAATATTGAATTTCTTTATCGCCCATATTACTGCAAGACATTCTTTTTCGCTAGTTGAGTAGTTGATTTCAGCTTTATTCAACTTTCTGCTAGCATATGCCACTGGGCTTAATTCCCCATCCAATGCATCAGATCTCTGTAATAGAGTTGCACCCAGCCCAATATTACTTGCATCCGTCCTTACTATGAATTCTTGACTTAAGTCAGGTAATTTCAAAATGGGTTTACTTGTGAGCTTTTCCTTCAATTCTTGGTAAGTCATTTCACATTGTGGTGTCCATGTAATGCGATCTGGAAGTCCTTTACGTGTCAATTCAGTTAACGGTGCACATATGGAATTAAAGTTTTTGATATACTTCTGGTAGAAACCACATAATGAGACAAAGGATCTCACGTCCTTCTTGGTTTGTGGTCTCGGGGCTTTCTGTAGTTTCTCTAAATTCTTTGGGTCAGGGGTCATGTTTCCCTGATAAACTGTGTGTCCCAAAAATTCCAATTCTTTACATCCAACGCAACATTTGATTGGTCGGGCTGTTAAATTTGCCTCCCTAAGTCGATCAAACAGCATGTTCAGAGAGTCAATGTGTTCCTCAAATGTTTCTGTTGCTATAAGGATATCATCCATAAAGTTTGTTATACAGGGATTATTCAGAGGATCCAATAATTTTCTCATCATTCTAGAGAAGACACTAGGCGCATTCTTCAATCCAAATGGCAATCTATTAAACTCATAGTGTCCTTCTGAGGTACTAAACGCTAGGTATGGTCTAACCTCAGGCTTTACTGGAATCTGATAGTATCCTTTACTCAGATCCACTTTTGAGAAATATTTAGCTTTATTTAGTCTGGCAAACAGCTGATTTGTATCCGGCAATGGATCCACCTGTCCTTCTGTAATAGCATTCAGTCTCCTGTAATCTATACAGAGTCTATGTTCTCCAGAGGGCTTCCTTAAGAGTACAACACCGGAACTATACGAAGACTCACTGTGCGAAATAATTCCTTCCTTCAATAGATAGTATATCTCTTCCTTCAAAGCTTTCTCCTTAGCAAACGGAATCGAATATGGTTTCATACAGACAGGTGTGGAGTCTATTAATTTCATATCATATTCCAATAGGTTTGTATGCCCTGGTCGGTCTGTTAACACCTCTGCATGATTATTTAGAACCTGTTGCACTCTCTCTTTCTGAGTTTTCGTTAAATGTGTACTGATTTTCACCTGTGCTGCTGTCTCACATGGGTGTAATGGATATTCAAATGATGAAAGTGGTTCCTTTTTCATCTCCATGGCGATGGACAAGGTCAACAAGTGTGTCTCTTCCTGATGTTCTCTTTCCAAATATTTCTTCAGGAGATTCACATGATAGATTTTTTCTTTCCCCTTCTTATCTATCTTATAATTTGTTCTAGATACCTTCTCTAAAACTGTATATGGACCCTGCCATCCAATTTGTAACTTATTCTGACTCCCGGGCAAAAGAAGCAGTACTTTCTCTCCCACAGCCAAATTTCTGTCTTTCGCCTTCCTGTTATAATAGGCAGCATGTTTCTTCCTGGCTTGTTTCAAATTTTCATTGGCAAGTTTCCAGCCAGTTTTCAAACGAGTAGTCAGCTCATTCACATATTGGTATGAAGATGTAATGTTTTCCTCTGCCTTTTCATCAGTCCACGTTCTTAACAAAGCTTCAAGTGGACCTTTTATTGGCCTTCCAAACAATAATGTTGCCGGGGCCATACCGGTTGAACTATGGGGTACCTCCCGATAAGCAAAAAGGGCGGCGTGCAGGTACTGGTCCCATGTATCTGGTTTTTCGTGTGCCAACTTTCTCAGGATCGACATCAATGTGCCGTTAAATCTTTCCACTTGGCCGTTCCCTTGGGGATGATACACACTACAATGGAAGTGTTTGGCCTGGAAGATCCTGAAAACTTCTTCAGTTAGTTTCCCCTTGAACTGAGAGCCATTATCAGTCAAGATTTGATTGGGAAATCCTAACCTTGTGAAAATTGTGAGCAATGCCTCTGCCACATGTTTAGAATCAATCGATGACAGGGCTACTGCCTCTCCCCACATAGAACAAGTGTCCACCAGAGTCAGAATGTAGCTGTTCCTTCTCTTGGTTCGGGTGAGAGGTCCCACAAGATCCACGGCAACTCTCTCAAAGGGTGTTCCCACTATGGGCATTTCCCCAGAGTTGCTGGTGCAGTCCAATGTTTAGGTGCTACTCGTTGGCACTCTGGACAGGATTTTACATATCGTTTGATATCTTCAGTTATTCCTGGCCAGAAATAGTGACAAGCTATTCGCTGTCCTGTTGCGCTGATTCCCATATGACCACTGAAGGGAATCGCATGCCCTAGTTCCAACACTTTAGTCCTATATGAAGTGGGAAGGACCAGCTGTCCGTGACCATTGGATTCAGATCCAGCCTTCCTATATATCAGTTTGTTCTTCATATAAAACTCTCCCTTGCCTGGAGGTGTATGAGATTTGGGCAACTTCTTGAAACATGGCTTGAGTGTTTTGTCCTCAGCCTGTGCCTTCCTCATCTCATCTGGATGAGTATTTATTGGATTATCCTCCTCCTTGTTTGACTGTGATCTGGTCTGCACTGTTGCCAATATCACAGGTCTCTTGGGATTCCCCAAGAAGACATATCTACACCCCAATATCAGAGGGTAGATTGGCTCATTTATCACTGCTGCTTTTATGATTCCTTCCACATATCGCGTTTTCACTTTTATTCGGGCGACGGGAAGTGTCATGGTAGCTACATCCTTGGTTGCAGTTTGAATCTCCACTGTTTCTGTGGTGTATTGATCGGCCTGCACCAGGTGAGAACTCACAACGGAATCGTAATCTAAACCGGTATCATATAAACATCTTATAGTGACACCATTACAGATGACATCTTCACACACTGGGGGATGGTATGGTTCCTGTAATTCTTCAGGTTTGCCCTTCTTTTCCTTTTTCCCCGATGTCATAGCAGCAAAATGAGGAGGTTTCCTTCTACAATGGTCAGTGTCATGATTGTTCATCTTACAATTTTTACACCACCTTTTTCCTTGGTTGAAAGATTTTCTTTCATCATATTTCCTTTCATCGAATTGTGGGTTTTTATTTTTATTTTCATACCGTGGCCTATCAAATTGGTGCTTACCTTTGTTTTGATCCCTAGGATCAAATTTATTAAAGTTCTGTGGTGCCCTAAAGTTGTCCACCTGTTTCTTTTTATTACCTGTTACCTCTGCTTGAGCTGCTTGATACCTTTCAGCAACATTTAGCAACTCACCCAGCCTCTCTGCACCTTGTTCCATGAGAAACTTTCTCAGGTCTGGAGCCATGGACTCTCTTAATTGCTCTATAAGGACCATTTCCTTAAGATCTTGGGTTTTCCCCAGAGAAGTCCATTTCTCCAAGTATGTCTCTATTCGTGCAGAGAACTGGTGATAGGTTTCACCTGACAGTAGTTTAGCATTCCTAAATTTTTTCCTATAAAATTCTGCATTCTTTTCATACCTTAACAAAAGAGCCTGCTTTAGCATGTCATAATTTTCCTGATCACCTCTGCTCATTTTTGCAAAAACTTCATAAGCTGCCCCACGAAGTCCCTGAGATAACTTTAAGCTCCACCTTTCTCTCTCTAACCCATACGTGGTAGCTAATAGTTCGTACCTATTTAGGTAGCTCTCTATATCATCGTCTTTCTCAACAAAATGATCTAAATGAAAATTCATAGCTGAGGTTGAGGCTCCCTGAGTAACCGTAGCATCAGAGGCAAAGGGACTGGCACCATTTTCAGGAGCATGGCCTTGAAACTCAAACTCCCTTAGTCGTAACTCATGTTCCCTTTGTAATCTCTTCTCCTCCTTTTCTGCTTCCCTTTCTGCAGCTAATCTCTTCTCTTCTCTTTCTGCAGCTAATTTCTTCTCTTCTCTTTCTGCAGCTAATTTCTTCTCTTCTCTTTCTGCAGTCAATCTTCTTTCTTCTGCTTCCAATTTCTTAGCCTCAGCTTGCAACCTCTTAGTCTCAGCCTCAGCTTCAAATTGTAACTTCTTAATTTCCCTGTCAGCCTCTAACTTTCTTTCGGCTTCAAACCTTCTTTCTTCGCGTTCAATAAATTTGTCACATTCCGTAGTAACATAGGCAACCATAACTTGCCCATCTAATCCTAACTCTTTTGCAGTCTGTACAGCAGCAGATCGAAACTTGGCCAGGTCCGCCATTGTCTATCAGGTAAATTTCTACAATGTCTAACCAACAATTTAATCTCTAAGTATATCTAATGGACAACACAGGCACCGTGAGCTCAACCTTATTTAATTCCACCCAAGGATACCTTTTAATTCTTATATTCCCTGAAGTGAATTACCCCCAATATTTATAATAGGGAAAGATTCAAAATCCCAAGAGCGAGACCCCAATATATGTGGTGAAGTAGGATGTTATAAATATTTATAGGGGACTTAGTGTACTGACTGAGATCAGCTGTGAAGGTATCTATATCTATTAAGAGTAGTGTATTATAGATAACCTTACTTGCTACCACATATCTATATATCTCAGTCAGAATTATTCTGGAATAATGTGATGACTACGTTATGTGTCTAGGGTATGTGTATGATGAAGTGTAAGTCACAACAACAGACAGATAAACAATTTAATTTAATCCACTACTCTTGACAACACTGTGACACTCACATACATATAACACTCTACAAGGATATCTTAAAAGAGTCACTGATAACTTTTCAAATAACAATATGTATTCATTACTGGCATGAATGAATATGTGTCCTGATTCAACTACAAGGGAACCAGGAATCACAATCAATTTAAATTACAAGTTATGTACAGAATGTATTTAATATGAATATTGTAGTGACATATATTATTACAAATATTCTATGTGTGTCAGTTGTGTAGTAGTAAAATGAGGTAATACTGGTTTGTTTTGTTCAAGCTCTGTTGGTATTTGTCATCATGACTTCAATAGTTTGTCTTTTGGGACTAGTATTGGAGATGTTCTCAGTTCCTGATATTAAGACAATTAAATTCCCCTCTGAATGTTATTTTTACAAAGTTATTTCAAGATGAGGGGACATAATGTTGAGCTCAGCTGGCCAAGTTAGCTTATCTGGCGTGATGGCGGCAGGAAAGGACTCCTCTGCTCGAATTCTCCTCTGGGCTCTGGAGACACCTCACTGATAGCTAAAAAGACCAAGGAGTATGCTGTCCGACTCTGGATTCAGCAAAGCTCTGACCAGGTGCTGCTCAGTACCATCAAGACCACGGTCCCTGAAAACAAGAAGGATGTACCTTCTACTTCATAACTAATTGACACTCTAGTTCTACACTGAGCACAATACAACACAAACATTGAGTTCAGAGCGTTAGGCCAACTGTCAGCTTCATCTGAAATACTTTATACCAGCATTACCCTCCTTAATGGTCACTACGCCTCTGCACTTCCAGCATTATTTCTGTCTAATCAATCATCCAGGTGTCAGTGTACTATTTGGCCATTCCATGCCGTTTTACTTCCCTCCGACACCCTCTGTTCAGGCTGGAGCATTATAGGCTTTATCTCCTGTTTGCCACTGAACTACACATATATCTACAGGCATAAATTAACAATTTACATTCAATTTTCATTAAAAGATACTGAATGGTTCAAGCTTACCACAATTTCATGGAAATAAACACAGATACGTTGATTAGCAATGAATTCTGGCACAATTACTGGCACAAATTCCCATCTGCTTATGTTCCAGGCTTTTATTTAACACAAATATGAGCTGGCTTCAACGCACTGTTGCTTTATCAAGATTATTTGCACTAGTGGTCTCGAACTAACGCTCCTAAGTGAGTATATCAGCGAGTCTAGCCAATGAGGCCACGTTTCGACAAGTGTTTGAAAAAATGTTACCTTTTCACGTCTCCCCTAACAACGAAAGATAGTATTTATAGCCCGACCAATCGTGGTTAGTCTTTCATTTGTTGCGCTCCAATCAATTTGGAGTTTACATGGTAGGCTAATTCTGTAACGTAAGATTTTTTTCAAACACGTTATAAAAAAATTTTATGAGCAGAAATGATTTCATGCTGTCAGGCATCCCCAATATTTTATTTTGGTTATACTTGTTAATTCCTAGACTATTTGCGTAACGTTTTACATATTCTTTGTCAGCAAACCCTAAGGAACCCAAATATCCAAATTTAAAAGAGCTACTTGGCTGCGTTCAAAATATGTATTTTCTACCTCCTGTTTCGAAGATGTGCTGTCTGGGAAGGGTAGTGTATTTTATCACTGTCCGTCTGAAAAAAAATTAGTGCATGTAGTCTTACACGCGTGATGGCAGCATTTGTGTATCGCGCGACGCGTGTTGCCTGCGTTCCTGATTTTCAGCCCTCCCTCTCTCTTTATCCTTTAGTCCATCTGTTCGTTCGTTTTGGTAACGCAGTGTAGAAAAAGACATGAATGGAATTTAAAATTTAGGTCAACTTGCATATTTCAAGGTTTTTCTTAGAAAGGCAGCACATTTTATTGTGTGTTTGGGAAACGCGTGTATGTTGCAGAAGGCCTTTAATATCAACGTGAAACGTTACAATTTGCATACGCAGTAGAAAACAAGGGGATTTCGAGTACAGTCATTGTGACAGCACTGTTCTTTACCATTCTTCTTCCTTTATTTATTATATGTATTTATTAGGCTTTATATTTACCTAATAATTTATATATGTGGATTAGAATATTCCACGACAACGTGTCTGGGATTTCTTTTAATTTTACAATAGATTGCCCCTTCTGATTCCTTGTTTCTTCAGTTTCATAGTCCCAGTGTTCCTTATTAAAATGTAGAGATTTCCTGTTCTTTTGTAAGTCTTATCTGGTTCTCCAATAAAAGGTCCGGTTAACAAATAGGAATTATGAATCTAGTTTTTCACTCTGGCTCAGGTCTGATGTTGTCTTGGCGAGTGAACAATCACAGAGAAATAAAACTGTGAAATTGTCAGCATATATTACTTCCAATGACGTTTTTAATCTAATCAGAAAGATCCAATCATTTCAAACAGGTCGGGGGGGGGGGGGAGGGGGAGAGCCACATTCCAAATAGTTCCTACATGGAAAATCTTCCGAAAACGTCAGGTCTCCCATATATGGTAATATGATGTCTTGCATACACTCTCACCAACACATTTGTAGACTTTTATTGTCTAAAATGTAATACATCCATGATTACTTTTTGACAAGTGACTGGAAGCGATTATATCACACTTGTATGCCCCCAGGTGTCACACAGACGGTAATGTTGGTGTAGGAAGGATGACCCGGAAGCGCTTATGTCATAAGCTCCGCCTCATGCACGGGTTATCACCAGACAAACAAATCTCGTTCTATTCACCACTCGTTGTCGCTTGAAAAGATGGTCAGACCGATATTGTGAGGAAATACTGTCGCTGACCGTCTAATAACCTGGCGTAACTTAACAAGTCTTCGTGAAGCGTAAATGCGACACAATAAGATAAGAATTACTCCCGTAGCAAATACTGCCATAGGGGAGTAGCGTGATAGAGACTTCACCATGCTATGTCCAACTGTGACGTATAATGGAAAAATAGTTCCTACATGGAAAATCTTCCGAAAACGTCAGGTCTCCCATATATGGTAATATGATGTCTTGCATACACTCTCACCAACACATTTGTAGACTTTTATTGTCTAAAATGTAATACATCCATGATTACTTTTTGACAAGTGACTGGAAGCGATTATATCACACTTGTATGCCCACAGGTGTCACACAGACGGTAATGTTGGTGCAGGAAGGATGACCCGGAAGCGCTTATGTCATAAGCTCCGCCTCATGCACGGGTTATCACCAGACAAACAAATCTCGTTCTATTCACCACTCGTTGTCGCTTGAAAAGATGGTCAGACCGATATTGTGAGGAAATACTGTCGCTGACCGTCTAATAACCTGGCGTAACTTAACAAGTCTTCGTGAAGCGTTATTGCGACACAATAAGATAAGAATTACTCTCGTAGCAAATACTGCCATACGGGAGTAGCGTGATAGAGACTTCACCATGCTATGTCCAACTGTGACGTATAATGGAAATATAGCCTACAGTGTCTGACAGTTTCGTGACATGGGGGGGGGGGGACAAATATTTGATTTCCGGTTTAAGTCTCTGTTGTCGATTAGCAACGGCCGACAGAGCGATCGTACAACCTTTTATCTGGGGGGGGGGACGGGGAACGGGGGGGGCGTAGTTTTCTTATTAATCTGCTGTGCACGGTGGTGTGAAAATTAGCATCCTCTAGAGAGCAGATAACAATAATGTATATAAACGGTGTCTTCTCAAATCAGTTATCAGTTGTCGCTCAGAATTTTTCGGAGTCTAAACACTTAGTCTACAACCATTTAAGGAAGGTGTGTTATTAGCCTTCGTGGGGATTTCATTCGGATTTTCTGGTAGTAGAAATGTGTGCTTAAGTGTTAAAATGCGTTAAGTTTTACCATTATAATTCACTGTGATTTCCTAGCGTTAAAACTAGTGAAATTTCTTCTTTTTCTTCTTCGTTCGTCCTGAAAAGGACGTTGGTTGCGTTGTGTCCGTTTACAGCGAAGCTGCGATATTTGCGCCTTTCGGCCGGCACATCCGACTTCAGCACGGCATTTTTTGGACTGGATTAGCCTTCCCTCTTCGATCCCTACTCACTCAGCCAGACTGCAGTGATGCAGCCTGTTTCCAGGACCACCACTTGGAGGTGGAGTAGGGTCTTGGTCAGTGTTCAGTGTTCTTCTGAACTAGTGAAATAAAATAACGCGTAGATATTTCTTGCCAGTTGTTCAGTTTAATGTAATTTCCATCACCCGCTTTCTTACACAAGAAGATACGGTTTAGCTGACTGAATTAATATGCTCGGCATGACTGAGAGTGGACCATAGAATTCATGTTAAATTTGGAAGATAAAAAACACTGGAAGTTTATATTCAGGATACTCTTATTTCCACGGGATGTATCACCCAGATTAGGTAAGCGTGATTGAGTGGCCACTGTATGTCAGACAGAGAGAGAGTGAATAATTTCTTAGTTACAGAAATTGTATCATCTTTGGGTTTGCTTAAATACTTTTTACTTACTGAGTTGCATTTAGTAGGAACTTTGCTCTTTTCTTTACTGTCTTTGCTGTAACATAGTGCTAACCTTTAACCTTTGGGATTATTAACTTGTTGGGTTCTTTTCTCTCAATAAGGGGGAGGGCACATGCATTCTGTTATTTTTTTGTGTATGACATTCTGATTTTATTTGATCTTTCTTTAGATATTCGATGTTGTAAAGTTTAATGATAATAAAAAACAAAAGAACTTAACTTTGTTTGTTAGTCAGACCCATACCCAATTAACCATAGGAGTTCACGTTTGTGTGTCTTGTTGTCACATAATTGTGTGTGTGTGTGTGTGTAGGTAAACTTATATTTACATATATACGGAGGTGCAAGATTGTCTTATACTAAATTATAGTCGTATAGATAGGCTGGACTAGAGAAGCTATTCAGTCCAGAGATAGATCTTCTCCTTAAAATATTCACTCGTGAAATCTATTCTCACACCTTTATTTCTCACGTACTATCACCATCCACTCTACTCAGGCAGGACCATAAATATCTTTTCAAACCTATCTAAATTTACGACACCAGCATAGAGCAAAATAGTGAAAATACAAATGAAAAGGCATGATTTATGCCAAATGAAAGCGATGAGTGAGAAAAATGAAGAAAGGATACTGCCGGAGGGCTGAAGGTGTGAGAGATTACCCAAAAAGCATGTTCAGACGTTTTGTCACAGACTAGCGAAGGTTGTTCTCGCTTTATTCATTCTGTTGTTGGTGTCCTTGCTTGTTCTGCCGTCTGGTGTTACCATGCATCCTAAGTATGTAAATGTGCCTGTCTGTTTTAGCTTCTGGTTCCTTATTGTTATTGGCTCAGGATTGCCCACATTGAGTATCATGACTTCTGCCTTCTTCAGATTGATTTTCAGACCCGCCTGCTGGCTATACTTATTCAATCTATCTGGAGTTTTTTTTTTGTGTTGATGTGAATGGGTGAGTAGTGCAATGTTATCTGCATATTCCAGGATTTCCAGTGTAGAAAGTGTTGTCCGTCTATTTCCTCTTGGACTGCCCTCTGTTGTATGGCGCATCACCCAGTCTACGACTGTCAAAAATAAAGTTGTTGAGAAGGGGTATCCCTGTCGCACTCCAGTCTTCACCTCAAAACTTAGGTTGCTAATTACAACACTGCATGTAAAGTTAGAAAAGAGGCTTTTTATAATGGAAACAATGCATGTAGGAATTCCATAAGCCCTCAGTATTTTCCATAGTCCGTCCCTGTGTATGTTCTAACAAGCTCTGTCAGAATAACATCTGAGGTCACATTCATGGTTTCAAATCAAAGAATCGTTACTTTCATTGAGGAACACGTTAAATGTCATGGCAGTTTGTATGATGCCTCATTAAAAGACTCAAAAGCAGTTCGACAGACAATAGAAATGACAGACACCAGATTCTAATGATTGAGCTGAATGTGCCATTTGAATCCAGATTGGACAAAGCAACCCTTGTCCAAAGTGGCCAAGTATAATGATCTGGCCGCGGACTCGAGACGCGATGGATTCACTTCAAGTGTCTTGGCTATTAAGGTCTCGCGGCTGCCTCAGTGCATGATCTACTGAAACTGTTGGGGTTGAGGAGACAGTCAAGAACTAGGGCCTTAGAGGTTCAGCGAAACTGCGGAAAAAGCATCGTGCTGGCTGTGGAACAACCGCAACGGGGTATGAAACTCGAGACAGTAATTTGTTTTCAACATGGGGGTTACTTTCACAATTGCCTCCAGCTGGCAGAAAATAGGAGTGAATTGGAAAGCTGCAACCAAGGTGGAGTGGGTTTATTTTCTGCACAAGACAACAGGAGGCTGAAACTTGGGAGTCATGACATAAGTGGGCCCGCCTCTCTTACAGCGTAAAGGAGATTGAGGTGCTGAAACACTCGATCGAAAAGGGGGGGGGGGGAACCGCTTCTGATGATCAGATTGCCTATTACTGTATTGCTCTCCTGTTGTATTGAGTTATTGAGTTTCCTTTCAAACTTATATACAAGTATATTGCTGAATATTTTCTTAAGTTGGAGGAAAATCGTCCACGAGCCTATTGTCATTGTTGACATATAATAAAAATGAAGAAGAGCGACGAGGATAACATGCTTGCAGAATCAGAGTAAGTCTCAACTTTTATGTAGTTGAACACCTTCACCCTCCAATGCTTCCTACATAAGAAAACTTTTCGTCTCATCTATTCTACTGCGAAGAGTAATTCTTGAGTAAAGGATCTCTACTTTTAATAAGAAAAATAATAAAAAAAATAAACTTTCTTGACTCTTAATGACTGACTACATATTTTAGACTACTACGGAAAATTAAGAAGTCGCACACTCCATATGGTCCTGCCAACATACATGAGAGGAAAGTCCCGTCCTGTGGCATATGATACTTTAAAAAAGCCAGTAATGTATGTTACCAGAATATTAATGTGATTTTGATCATCTCATGAAAATGAAACCCCATAAATTGCCACATCAGTTGAAAATCTGGTGTCAGAGCAGGAGAAGACCAAAAGGCAGATTGATAGACATCACAGAAATTCTACAAAAACTCACACAAGCCATTGCGGAACACTATCATGAACAGAATCACTTTATTTTCGAACTGCTTAAGATAGGATCGCGATATTTTTTCTGTTTTTGAGGTGAAGTTTTCATGCGGTAAAATATACGTTAATTTAAATTTTCATCTGCTCCGTTGAAGGAAGCGAATCGTCCGGCAGAGACAAGATTAATATCAGCAGCAATTATTCCAAGTTCCAGTTACTCCAAAACATGAAAACAGACATTACAGTTTCAAAGTAGATCTTAGATAGCTCACTGTTTCTAAAGTTTATCCTCACAGCACCTGAGTTACCTGTCGCTGCTTTAAACAGTGAAATTAGCCTTATCGTGTCCACGTATACCTAATTTCCCCAGCTAAATTATGATATCCGCCAACGTGAGAATTCAACACTAAAGTACGTGATTAATAATACAGAAGTAAGAAAACCAATTAAAATTGGCATCAAAAGGTCCATTCTTATTTGCATATAACTGTAGGACTTCATTAAGATACAGGGCGCCTGATAGTCTTTATTTGACGTTAGAGGCGTGGGTCATCAGCAGTTATCGATCTCTCACAGTAGGAAGCTAGAATATAAAAGTTGAGGGAACTACTCAGAATTATAATTTCAGTGTAATCTTTATGAAAACAGGTAACACTGCAGGCATCAGAAAAACAGCAAGTAGACTAATACACTTACAATGTAGTAAATAAATAGATATGTTTTTTTACGCCTGGTGTCTCATCCAGGAATCAAAATGGATGCTGAATTTTACTGCTAGTGAAGTTTTAAAACTGAGTTGTAAACGCTTAAATTTATGAGATAAATATCTCGTCATATATATATATATACATATATATGGGAGCCGCGCTGGTGTAATGGCTTCGGCGTTGTACTGGCGACCAGGTGTTCATGGTTCAAACCCGGGCGTCAGCGTTTGAAGAAATGTTTACGGCCGGAAATTTGACTGAATAACCTGAACGGCTCCTGTGATAAACCCTCTGTGGATGGGAAGGAGCGAAGCTCCTGACCGGGTTGGAAGGAAAGTCCTCAGGTTCCCCAGCCTCGCAATGACTTATCATTGGGCCGAAGGGCTGAAAACCTAAGTGCCGCTGGTTAAGAAAAAAAAAAAAAAAAAAAAAAAAAAAAAACATATATATACAGTAGTTTAAAATTTGATGAAAAATATTATAATATATTAAAGTCCTGGTATATAACACACATATATGTTTTATATAGCGTGCAATAAACGTTAGTAGATCTGATTATAACCAAACGGGCGTTCTGGGCGGCTCTTGGACAATAGTGTATTTGACAAGGGCTACTAAACTACGGCACCGCTGGCCGAATGTGGGTGTTTATTTTATCTGATCCGCCAACGAAAGGTCAACCATTTGAATTTGAAAACTATTTCTTATGTCACAGAAACTTGAGAAACAGCCAGTTTTTACAGTTTTTAGAATTTTGTAAAACCTTGTTGACATTTTCAAGAGAAACAAATAAAGATCTTTGAAAATCCATTTGACTGTGCTACTAAGGAGTTTCCACCGAATATTCAAACAAAACTGATAGATATGATAAAAAGACAAATACACAGAGAGACGTACTTCTATAAGTGGCTTCCAAGAGACCATCAGACTTATTTAAAAATGTTTTCTCAAGCATTAATTTCAATATTTGCTTTACCTGTCTCTTGGTAAAGGCATTTTTAAAGAAAACATACATAAATTCTGGTTACAGTTAAGCCCTGTCCGACTATTATTTAGAATCAATTTGATTATAAATAGGTAAAGGTGTTCCCATAGCAGATACTGCCGTAGGGAAGTCAATTGTTAGAAACTTCACTATACCAAGTCAAGCATCGAGAGGTTGGGTGACCAGCCCCCTTCTTTCTCCTTCCTTAACTCAAGAGCAAAGTCAGGTACCCATATACAGCTGGGTAGACTGGAGCGTGTCGACACCGTGAATTGAACCCGGCACCTGTGCCACTCTGTCAATCGGACCCTGATGTGATGATAGGGAACCATAATTAAAGGCCATTTTGTCACCCAAACAAAGCAACTCATAAACTGGCCCCGAAAATCTAATTATGCATTTTGATATTCAACAATACATATATTCTGATAATAAATAAATGTGTCCAAATGTTATTTCTTGATCTTGTAAATATGTGGAAAAACGTTGCTGCATGAAATAAGCCACGTGTGTACATAAATTGAAATGCCATTACCAGATACGCCAGCCAGGTTAGATAGTGAAGGTAACTGTCAATATTCAAAACGCAGTCGTGGACCACAACAGGTGGTTGTCATTGAAGGCGAGGTGGAATAATTTTAGGGAGCAGATAATTGTACAAAACATCTCCAAAGCTGCATGACGTTACAGCCAGCGACATGAAGGCACATGTCACCTTATCACTGTCTTATGGGTTAGACTTCTTAGTCAAAGTTTGTTGGAGTCTCTCATACTAAAGCCGCTTAGTTCAACTGAACAGCAGACAGTTAGACGTAAAGTGGAAACCACCGTCGTACTGCCCACAGTAAGGTCATCAAAAGAGACAACGATGTTAATATGAGTTCCAGAGGAGCAGCCAGGTTGGGTAGGGAGCTGCATCTACTTCAGATGATACTCGTTCATTATCATGCTTCGGTAAGCACATTAGAATCAAAGTTCGGTGATCAAAGAAATTTTGATTGTCAGGACACAAATCATTATCACTATATTTCTTTTAGCGCTCTATAGAGCAAGAAGCCACCATTGGGGTTAGTCCGCTTATAGGAAGCATGTATCAATCATTCCCATGCTTTTTGCAACGGTTGTGTATAGCGATTTGTTTGACATATGAGTCTGTAAGATCCTAGCACAACCTCCTGTAGTTGGCTTTTACGACAATAGTCCTTTCCTTTGTTTGTTTCATCAGATTCCACCTGGAACTACACGGTTGAGGACACTAAAAATTAACACCTCACGAAAAGCAAATGAGTTAATGGACAGAATAAGCCTTAATTTATTTGGATAATATGAAAAGGTAAGCATGTAAAAAGTGGTCTGACAAAAACAAAATAATATATTTTGTTCTGGGTGTGCGTGGGGGGGGGGGGGGGGGGGGGGGGGGGGAGAGAGAGGGTGACGGAGGGAGGGAGAAGAGAAAAAAAATGATACGACTTTATATTCAAAAGAAAAGAAAGATGAAGAGTGTGACAGAACGGCCCACACTAACGCAAGTTATCACGTTAGTATTAGAAATAAGTCGGAAGACCAAAGTACTTGAGCAAGACTAGCAAGTAATAAAAACACTAGTCAAGATAAGATAACTCTTAAAAGTTAATAGTGAGCTCCCCTTAATTAATAGGCGAAGACCTATTAAAACATTGTTGTGACACTTGAGTGAGCGTGTACAGAAAGCTTCGCACGGGCTTGAGTACTATTATAAGTTCAGTGCAGAACTAGCCTCCGAGCGAGACACATGACAGTCTTGCATATCGGTGAGTTTTCCTTTTAGAAGTTGAAAACTATCCCCTTATGGCAAGTAAAACTGTTTCTACGACCAAGTCAAGACATATTATGTTGGGGATTTGTTTACGACTACTGATATCACGGTTTGTACCTCTCGATACGTTTTTTGTGAACATTATGTTAACCTTTAACTATGAAGTTTATAGTTGAAGTACCAGTAGAAGCATACCAGTATTTACAAATGATTTTTGGACAGCATATTATTAATGTAGTCGTATTTTGTAAAGGAACAATGCTGTATTTGGAATGTGAGCGCTCTGACCGTCAATAGTCAGGATATTGAGTTGCTCCCACATTAGTTTTTCCGGGAATGTACTCTATGGTAAACTGGAATGGTTGTAGGAGCAAAGACCATCGTAATAATCTAGCATTTTCATGCCTTGCTTGTGACAGACACACGAGTGGTTTATGATCTGTCTGGATCTTAAATGATTTTCCATAAAGATAAATCTGGAACTTTTTTATAGCCCATATGACTGCCAGACATTCTTTTTCCTTCTTTTTCACTTGTTGAATATTTTTGTTCTGCTGTGTTCAACTTACGGCTAGCATAAGCTACTGGGGTTAATTCCCCATCAAGTGAATTTGACCGTTGTAATAGAGCTGCACCCAAACCGATATTACTAGCATCCGTTCTCAGAAAGAATTCTTGACTCAAGTCAGGTAATTTCAAAATAGGCCTGCTTGTGAGCTTTTCTTTCAATTCTTGGTATGCTAATTCACATTGCGCCGTCCAAATAATTCTATCAGGATTTCCTTTGCGCGTTAAATCAGTCAATGGAGCACATATGGAGTTAAAGTTTTTAATATACTTTTGGTAAAAACCACATAATGAGACAAAAGATCGCACATCTTTTTTTTTGTTTGTGGTCTTGGTGCTTTTTTTAACTTCTCCAGGTTCTTGGGGTCAGGGGTCATGTTTCCCTGATGTACTGTGTGTCCCAAGAATTCTAGCTCTTTACATCCAACACAGCATTTCGTCGGTCTAGCTGTCAAATTGGTCTCTCTCAGTCGATCAAACAACATATTCAGAGAGTTAATGTGTTCCTCAAATGTTTCTGTTGCTATGAGAATATCATCCATGAAGTTGGTGATGCATGGATTCTTCAGGGGATCCAGTAACTTTCTCATCATCCTCGAAAACACACTCGGTGCATTTTTCATCCCGAATGGCAACATATTAAATTCATAATGTCCTTCCGAGGTGCTAAAGGCTAAATAAGATTTGACTTCCGGCTTTAATGGAATCTGATAGTAGCCTTTGCTCAGATCCACTTTAGAGAAATATTTAGCTCTATTCAGCCTGGCAAACAGCTGATTCGTATCAGGTAATGGATCCACCTGACCTTCTGTGACAGCATTCAGTTTCCTGTAATCTATACACAGCTTGTGTTCTCCAGAGGGTTTTCTTAACAGAACAACACTGGAACTGTAGGGAGATTCACTGTGCGAGATAATCCCTTCTCTCAACAGATAATCTATCTCCTCCCTTAAAGCTTTTTCCTTAGCGAACGGAATCGAATACGCTCTCACACAGATTGGTGTTGGGTCTATGAGTTTCATATCATACTCCAATAAATGTGTATGCCCCGGACGGTCCGTTAACACATCTGTATGATTATTCAGAACCTTTTGAACCCTCTCCCTCGGAATTTCCGTTAAGTGTGTGCTGATTTTTACCTGTGCAGCGGTTTCACAGGGATGTAAAGGATATTCATGAGAAGTGAGTGGTTCCTTTTTCATCTCCATTGCAACAGACAAGGTCAGTAGGTGTGTCTCTACCTGGTTTTCTCTGTCCAGATATTTCTTCAGGAGATTCACATGATAGATTTTCTCTTTCCCTTTCTTATCTATCTTATAATTTGTTCTAGACACCTTCTCTAGAACTGTATATGGATATTGCCATCCAATTTGCAATTTATTCTGGCTGCCGGGCAGTAGAAGGAGCACCTTCTCTCCCACAGCTAATTCTCGATCCTTCGCTTTCTTATTGTAATAGGCAGCATGCTTTTTCATGGCTTGTCTCAAATTTTCATTGGCAAGTTACCAGCCAGTTTTAAGACGAGTGGTCAGCTCGTTCACATATTGATATGATGAGGTAATATTTTCTTCTGCCTTTTCATCGGTCTATGTCCTTAACAATCTACGTATGGACTTGTAAATTTGTTGACCTGTTTTTCCAGGCACCGGTATGGTCTTTTCCATTGGAAGCATTATAGTGATGATTTTTCGTCCTAGAATCATCATTCACAAATCGACCGCTACCAATTTTTTTCTTGGGGTTTTCTTCCCACTTTAAATTCCTTGTGAGAGAACTCCTCTCTCTTTTATCTTCCTCCAGTTTACATAAGTCCGACTGAGGGATTTTCGGCTTATTCTGGGGTAAGACATCTCTTTGTACTCGCTGCATAGCGGCCATAGTAAAACACTTGAGTGAAGACTGTCTGTGAAACGGGGGTTCCCATTCCCCTTTGTCCACTTTATTATAATTATTTTTCTTTCCAGGCCTAAGTTTGCCCCGTGGCGTGTCTAGGTCCTGATTCATTTTCCCACGTGTGGGTGTTCCCTCTTTAGGTTCTGGCCCAGGTTTTCTATAATGCTTCTATCGCATTTGGTTATTATTTTTCCACCCTGTGGAATTTTTCTTATTGCAATGGTCGCAGGCCTCGACAAATTTTCTTATGTCTTCAACCACTCCTGGCCAGTAATAAGACATAGATGTCCTTGAACAGGTGCGACCCATCCTCAGGTGTCCACCGTCTTGAACATGTGTTTGTCTCATAACTTGTGCCCTATATTTCGATGGCACTACTACCTGTCCACACCCAGATAGTCCTGCCTTATCCGCCCTGCAAAGCAGTCCATCATCTAAATAGAAGTCTCCTTTACTTGGTGGGGTATGGAGTTTTTGGAGTTTTTCAAAACACGGCTTCAGTGACCTATCTTCAGCCTGTGCCTTTCTCCACTGTTTACGAGGCATTGTTTTTGGTGGTTCCTCCTCTTTTTTAGGAGTCGACCTGACCTGAAGCGTGGCCATTACGACAGGTCTCCTACAATTTTCGGTGTTATGGTTGTCAATCCTACACCGGCTACAATATAATCTACTTTGATGAAAAGGTTTTCTTTCATCATTTTTCTTTTCATTGAATTGTGAGGTTTTATGTTTATAGTTATTGCGTGGCCTATCAAAATATTGCTTACCTTTGTTCTGGTCTCTATGGTCAAACTTATTAAAGTTTTGAGTTGCCTTTAAATTGTCTACCTGTTTCTTGTTATTACCAACTACCTCTGCCTGGGCTGCCTGATACCTCTCAGCGACATTGAGTAACTCACCCAGCCTCTCTGCACCTTTTTACATGAGAAACTTTCTCAGGTCTGGAGCCATGGACTCTCTTAGCTGCTCAATAAGGATCATCTCCTTAAGATCTTGGGTTTTCCCCAGAGCAGTCCATTTCTCCAAGTAGGTCTCTAACCGTGCAGAGAACTGGTGATAAGTCTCACCCGACAGTAGTTTGGCATTCCTAAAATTTTTTCTATAAAATTCTCCGTTCTTTTCGTATCTTAATAAAAGAGCCTGCTTTAGCATGTTATAATTGTCCTGGTCATCTCTGCTCATCTTGGCAAAAACTTCATAAGCCGTTCCTCTAAGCCCTTGGGATAACTTGAGGCTCCACCTCTCTCTCTCTAACCCATATGTAGTAGCTAAAAGTTCAAATCTACTTAAGTACCCTTCGATGTCATCTTCTTTCTCAGCAAAATGATCTACATGAAAACCCATAGCTGAGGTTGAGGCTCCTTGACTGGCAGTGGCATCTGAGGCAAAGGGGCTGGCACCATTTTCAGGAGCATGGCCTTGAATCTCCAACTCCCTTAGTCGTAACTCGTGCTCCCTCTGCAATCTTCTATCTTCTGCTTCCCTCTCTGCCTTTTTTTCTTCTCTTTCTCTTTCAGCAGCCTGTCTCTTTTCTTCTCTTTCTCTTTCAGCAGCCTGTCTCTTTTTTTCTCTTTCAGCAGCCTGTCTCTTTTCTCCTCTTTCAGCAGCCTGTCTCTTTTCCTCTGCTTCCCTTTCAGCAGCCAATCTCTTTTCCTCTGCTTCCCTTACAGCAGCCAATCTCTTTTCTTCTCTTTCTGCAGCCAACATCTATTCTTCTGCCTCCAATGCCCTAGCCTCCTTGTCAGACTCAATTTGTAACCTCTTAAGTTCTTTATCAGCCTCAATTTGTAACTGTAATTTTCTTTCTTCTGCTAACTTCCTATCTTCCCTTTCAATATACTTGTCACATTCTGAAGTTACATATTGGATCAAAGCCTGACCCTCCATGTTCATTTCCTTAGCAGTCAGCACAGCAGCAGATCGAAACCTTGCCAGATCAGCCATTTGTACTATGCAACCTTTAAAATTTCCAACTATACAAATCTCTAATTATGGCTAATAATTTCTAATGATAACCAAGAACAACCACAGGCACTGATAGCTCAACTACTATTCAATTTCTCCAAACGGAGTGCTTTTAATTTTATGCTCTCTGAGATTCCTAATATACTTGATAATATTTTAAGAATTTAAAATCCCAGAATCAAACTACCCAATATAGCTGGTGTTATAAGAAATTCAATCCCGAGGAGCGAGACCCCAATATAAGTGATATGTTATAATCCCGGACCAGGAGACCCCAATATATGTGGTGGATTTGATGTTATGAATTGTTGTAGGTATTATTATATTTGTATTAAATGAGATTAGCTATGAAGGTCCCTGAATAAACCCAATAATATTGGGAACTTTTCAGGGTACCTGTTACGCACAGATATTTTTTTCTAAAGACATTGTATAATCATTGTATAATCATTTTTCTAAAGACATTGTATAATCATTTTTTCTAAAGACATTGTATAATTAGCTTGTCTGAAATGTACACTTTAATTTTTTTCGGTCAAAGCAAGAAAACTCTACCATTACTAGATTACCATTTTCAATGATGGTTACCTTCTCTTGTGACGGAACACGTCGGTCCATATTTTTTGAACGATGTGTGACCATTCTCCTTATATGGTAGTATCGGTCAACTGTTTCTTGGAATGATTGAAACCAGTGTTGAGGTTGTTATTCCTGTCCATATAAGGCGCGATTTTATTACAGATCTTTATCTGGAATGTTCCTTTCTTCGTCTCGTTTGATTTTTGATCAGGTGTATGCGTTCTGCGCATGTCCGGACGTTAGAGGTGTCTGGGAAGTTTTCCTGTCTAAGTCGATAGAAAGTTTTGAAGCAGAGAGAACGCTTTTGCGTCTCTGTTATTCTTAATAGGGAATTATGAGCCTTATTGTGAGTAGTTTAGCTTACAAGGTCCTTCCCTTGATTATTCAAAACGCCTGGAGGCGTGTGTTTTGTGGTGTTGATTTTCGAAACAAGGTAATACCTCATTTATGTTTCAAATCTATAATTTAACATTATGTTGACAATGGTCGATCTCTGTTCGCTCACGTATTACAGTGATAGAGGTTCTTCTACTAGAAGTCACACCCCAGGTATCTTCATACCTGCAATTTATATGTACACGGGATATACTAAGCCCGAAGAACAGTTCTACGTCCTATGAACATCGCTATGTCAGCGATTGCACCTTTTGTCGAGGGTTAGACTTAGGAATGTTATAAAGGTCAGCTTGACCTGTACTCCATGTATGCCATTCTCGTGCGAACAGTAATGGACTTATTTTGTACATCTGATCATCCAGTATCAGAGAGGAGTATTGATATTTATGAATATTTATGAGATGAAGCTGAGGCTATCGTCAGCTAGGATTATCTGTATCAACTTGGAGAATGTATGCAGATTCATGAATTCAACTTTAGTATGCTGAAAATATTGAACTATTGATGTCCATGACTTTTGTAACGTACCTGTCATTTGTGGCGTCCAAATAAATGATGAAACGTCAAAGCAGTTCACCCTTTTTATGACTTCACATGTCATATTCTATGCCCAGTAACTCTGTGAACTACCTCACTAATATAGTCACAGCAACAACAACAAAAACCAGATAAGACACCCTACATCTTAGATTATATATACCTGGTGTCGATAGGGGTGGTATTTTGCCAGAGCTAAGGATTTACAACGTACTTGGACTTAAACATGCAACGTCCACAGTGGCCAGACAGTGTGGCCTGATCATCACTGAGTAAACATCACCTAATCCACCCTTATCATTATTTGGTGGCCAGAAGTTGGTTTAATCTGGTACCAGCACTCAAGGGGGTCAACAAACCCAGACAGCATACAGTATACAACCCTGCAGTTCGTCATTTTGAACTCCCTTCCTTCAATAAAATATTTTGAAACTACCCGGCGTTGCTGAATTTGGAAATATTTTGAAAGTACCCGGCGCTGCTCGTCAGTTTATCACAGTTTCCTGATTGAGAAGGACAAGTGCCGATCAAATCGATTTACTGTTCCTGATTCAGAAGGTCAAGTGCCGATCAAATCGATTTATAGCAGTTAGAAGGTCAAGTGCCTAGCATTGTAAGGAAGAAGGACAAGTGCCGAAACAACATTCAATATCAGAAGCTCTTTTCCTGCGTCATGGCTGTTTATGGGAGCAGTTGTCGATCAACGTTGGATCATTTATCCTCAGAATGCTGATCGCAACCTGTTCTGCACCGTGCTGACGTTTGGATATATAGAAGTTAAGTGGCCTGTTTTGTTTGTGAACTGTGCCCTTATACTCTAACTGAGCCTTCTATACTTTCACACACTTTTTGCTATATGTTTACATGTTATATGTTATTTGTATATTTATATGTTTATATTTCAGCGGGCTGGTTGGGAAGGTGACTATCATAAGAAATACCACGTCATAGAGGTCTTATGATAGCGTTCTTGTAGGAGCAATTTCCTTAATTGGAAATTGTTAGCAATATTTATTGCTATTTTTGTTAGTTGTGACGATATGTGCAGTTTTGTTTTCGGTATTTTTTCGCATTCTTTAGTTTAGTTTTGATTTGTTTGTATTTGTAGGTCTCCCCTTTTCTATTACTCAGTTCTTTACACCATTTTTGTTTATACATTGTGACGTCATTTGTTTGTTTACATTTTTCGCATTTGTCATCACATTCTTTGTGATATTTTCTTTTAGTTTTCGCTGTTTATTTAGTTGACTTTTGCGAATGTTTTCGTATTGTCTTTGATCTTTGTTATTGTTTATATTGTCTCTGATCCTTGTTATTGTTTACATTGTCTTTGATCTTTGTTATTTTTTACATTGTCTTTGTTCTTTGATAATGTTTACATAGTTCTTGGGTAATTAGCTTTCACTATTGTTACATATCTGCTTATGCACTATTGTTTATATAGTGCACTTATCATAACTAACTGGTGGTTTTTTGCTTATGCACTATTGTGTAGTGCAGTTATGATAAAAAACTGATGGATATATGGTTATGCACTAATTTGTGTAGTGCCCTGATGATTAAGAAATGACTTGTGATATTATTATACATTTGATAATACAAGTTTTTTGTCAAAGACTTGTTTCCCACAGAGATTGGGATAAACATTGGGATTATACGAGTACTTTGTTTAAGTCTTGTTACTATTAAGGTTGAAATAAGATAAATAATTATTTCAGGTTTTGGACTCATAATATTAGACATCATGTCTACACTTGAGTACTTTATTGAGCAAGGGAAATCCCTTGGTAAGACTGGTGATAAATTGGAAGATTATGCGACTACTCAATATGATAAAGCATTAAAGGTGGAAGAGAAAAAAATTGAAATAGAAGCTGAACAAAAGAAATTGCAGATGCAAGTGGATGAAAGGAGATTCCAAATGGAAATGGAAAAACAGAAAAGAGAAGAAGAAGGTGAGGAAAGAAAAATTCAGCTACAATTGGATGCTGAAAATAAAAGACTTGAAAAAGAGGCTGAAAATAAAAGACTTGAAAAAGAGGCTGAAAATAAAAGACTTGAAAAAGAGGCTGAAAATAAGAGACTAGAGATAGAGGCTGAAGAGAAAAAGTTACAAAGAGAGGCTGAAAAAAGTTACAAAGAGAGGCTGAAGAGAGAAAGTTACAAAGAGAGGCTGATGAGAGGAAAGCAAAAATGGAGCATGAAGAAAAACTCTTAGCTTTGGAGTTAGAAAAGTTGAAATTGTTGAACACTGGTAATGCTAATGATGCAAATAAGGTGTCAGATAAGTTCAATACAAGTAATTTTAAGATTAAGCTACCTGTATTCAATGCTTCCAGTGACAATATAACGTTTTATCTGGATAGATTCGAACGTGCATGTAAAACACATAACATAGATAAATCATTGTATGTTTATCAGTTATCAAATTTACTTAGTGGTGATACTTTGAGTATGTTAAGTATGGTAGATGAGCCTGACAAGAACAATTATGAGGTTATCAGAGCAGTCTTGTTAAAGAAGTACCAACTTAACGAAGACGGCTATCGTCTTCAATTTAAAAATATGGTGCCAGATACTGGAGTTGAATTCTCTGAATACATTTCAAAGATACGTCTTACCTTTTCACGATGGGTTGAGCTGTCAAAGACAGAACATACATATGAAGCTCTTATGGACTTACTACTTAGAGACAAGGTTATGTCTTCTGTCAATGAATCTTTTCTTTCTTTTCTTCATGAGCGTAAGCCTAAAAACATAAAAGAAATCTAAGAATACTGTTGCCAGTATGTCACTGCGCATCCTCACGTAACCATTAGCAACTCTTAAGTAAAAGAAGGTCTGCCAGTTGCTTCGGCAGCACCTTATGGCCCAAATTTCATGCGTAAATTTCAGGGTAGCCAACAAAATTTTAATAAGAAGAGTAACCGTAATTATGCTCAGAATCATAGCAATCAATTTCAGGGTGATTCTTCTTCGCAAAACTGGAGACAAGCTGATACTCCACGGTATACTACTCCTTATAATTTTAGACATTTTCACAAAGGTAGTCAATATAGAGGAAACAATTTTTCTCGGAGACCTCAAAACCAATATAATAGAGGTTCTCAACAGTATAGAAATGGTAATGACAGTTATGGAAACTGGAATTCAAACCAGGACAACAATTACAGTAGGGACTTTAATGATAATTGCAGAGGCAATAATGGTCGCGGTAGATCGCAACATAAAAGAAAGAGATATCAACAGGCAAACTCTGTACAGCAGGAGTCTCAGGGAGCATGTAAACAAAGTGATGATGATAAAAACTCTAGTGCTATCACATGTTCTGCCTTTGACTTTAGTAGGGCAAATAAATGTCCCCAATGCATAACTTTATTCGAACCGACTACCGTAACTACTTTAAGCTGTGGTCATCCTCTTCCCGCTCTTCCTGCTGCGGTCTCGCATGACGGGAGAGGTTCTCTTATACTACATAAGGGTCTTGTAAATAGTAATCCAGTCTCAGTTTTATTTGATTCTGGATGTACTACTAGTGGTGTTAGGCAATCTCTTGTAAATCCATCCTGTGCTACAGGAAAGGTCATCAAATGTGTCACATATGGTGGCACTTTGGAAAAGTATCCTACTGCCATAATACATATTTCTACTCCCTTCTTTACGGGAGATGTCCACGCGTGTCTCCTTCCAAATCCTATTGCGGACCATATTATTGGTCGTATTCACGGAGTTAGGGAATGTACCCCACAGCAGATTGCTGTTTGGGAGGAGCAAAACATTGAAGCTACCAATGCGGTGGTCACAAGAGCACATGCTCTGGATCCATCTCAAACTTCATTAACTGATAATGATGAAGTAGATAGCCAAAATAGTCACTTGATTATTTCACGTGACTCATTTATAAAATTGCAAGAAGAAGATCCTTCTTCACAAAAATTCTTCATTCTAGCAAAAAAAAGGTGATCCAAATCAGAATACTAATAGAAAGTCTTGGATTTCTATGAAGAACGGCGTACTTGTGCGTATGGTACAAGACTCGACTACGTCCACTCATTCTCAAATTCTAGTGCCTAAGAGTATGAGATTGCAAATATTGCCACATGCTCATGACTCACAATGTGCTGGACATATGGGTTTTTCCCGTACAAAGTCGAGGGTTCTTGCGGCTTTCTTTTGGCCTTTTGTGAGCAAGGACATACGAATTTACTGTCGTTCTTGCAAAGTGTGTCAGGAGGTCAAATCGAAAGGACCACGACATGCTGCGCCTATCCAGGCTGCTGACATTCCTATTCGCCCTTTTCAAAAAATGACAATAGATATTATCGGTCCTTTTAGGATTAAGTCGGCCAGAGGACATCAATTTATCCTTACATGTGTCGATATGTGCACACGTTGGCCAGAGGCTATACCTCTCAAGAGCATCTCCACTGCCGATATCGCAGACGCTCTTTGGGTAATATTTTTACGCTTGGGATTCCCCGGAGAAATATTGTCAGACCATGGCACTCAACTTATATCCGACACTATGTCACAGGTAATGTCTATGGTACATATTAAAAGGTCTCTCAGCAGTATCTATCACCCAATGTCTAATGGGTTAGTTGAGCGTTTGAATAGGACACTAAAAACCTTACTTGGGAAGATAACTGAGGATCATCCTCAGGATTGGGACAGGGTTTTACCCGCGGCTGTCTTTGCTTATACAGATGTCCCCAATGAACACACAGGGTTTTCTCCTTTTGAACTTGTCTTTGGCGTGCAACCGCGCGGCCCTATGTCTTTACTCCACGATCTTATCACTGCCGATAATATTAGCGATGAGACTCAATCTTCTTAAGAGTATGTCATTGCTCTTAGACAAAAAAATCATCGAGGCATGCAAACTAGTACTTCTTCATCTGAATTTGCTAAAGAAAAGGCAAGACAGTTTGCAAATAAAAATAGATGTGACAAAGCACTCGTTCTTCTTCCGTCAAGGGAGAACAAACTTCTTATTGCATGGAAAGGTCCGTATGCAATAGTCTCTAAATATTCCGATGTCGACTATGTTGTCGATATTGATGGAAAGCATAAAACCTTCCACATCAATATGCTTACTGAATTCCATGAACGTCCGGATTATTTGCAACCCATTTTCCAAGCAACGGACAATTCTCCAGTACCGCATGGTCATTACTCATCACTGTCCGTGATACAGGATGAGGAAACTACTTTTTCTGATGACAATCTCCCTCTTCCTGTGATCCCACTTCATTCAACGGAATCTTGGAAAAACGTTTCCGTTTCTCCTAATCTTTCCGCTGAGGAACATCGACAAGTTTCTTCGATGTTCAAACATTTCAGGATGTTCTCACTGACATTCCTGGACACACAGATGTCATAGAACATGACATAATACTAACTGACCATAATCCTATCAGAGTCAGACCCTATCCGATACCTATTCATTTTCAGTCACAAGTCGAAAAAGAATTGGATGAAATGATACGATTGGAAATCATTGAACCATCCACTTCGGCATACTCTTCGTCTATGGTTATTGTTCGAAAGAAGGATAATAACATTCGCATTTGCGTGGATTATCGCAAATTGAACCAAGTTACGAAGTTCGATGCTGAACCTATGCCTTCATTGGAAGAGCTACTAAACAAACTTTCTAATTCTAAATTCTTTACCAAACTCGACTTATCGAAAGGTTATTGGCAAGTTCCTTTAACTGAACGAGCCAAACCTTTTACTGCTTTTTCTACACCTAGGGGTTTATTCCAATGGAATTTCATGCCTTTCGGTCTTATGAACGCCCCTGCTACATTCGTACGCATGATGCGTCGAATTCTCGCATATCATACAGATGTCATAGCATACTTAGACGATATCTGTCTGTTCAGTGATTCCTGGGAAGATCACTATTTGGGTTTATACGAATTGCTGTCTACTCTTCGCGAGTATAACTTGACTGCAAAACCCTCTAAAGCCTTTATAGGATTTAGTGAGATTTCTTTCCTGGGTCATCGTGTTGGTCATGGTCTTTTAAAGACAGAGGACCACAATGTTTCAAAAATACTTAACATTTCTGTTCCTAAGACGAAAAAACAAGTGCGTAGTCTCTTAGGTTTGATACAATTTTACGGACGATTCATTCCGAATCTGTCCTCCATTATGGCACCGCTTTCTACTTTACTGAAGAAAGGATCGCCTAATTTGATCCGCTGGTCTCAAGAATGTCAATCCTCATTGGACCAGATTAAAACTCTATTTTCATCTCCACCTATCCTTAGGTTACCTACTATTGAGAAGACTTTTGTTCTTCGAAGTGACGCCTCGTCTAATGGGATTGGGGCAGCACTTATGCAGGAGTATTCTGATACTCTGCATCCGGTGATGTATATCTCTAGGAAATTAAATGCTGCAGAAAGGAATTACTCTGTTTTAGACCGTGAATTATTGGCTATGGTATGGTCAATTCTGAAGTTGCAAAGATTCCTTCTAGGCGCACATTTCATTGTGGAAACCGACCAGAAAGCTCTTACTGCTATTCAGAGCAAAAACTTGAAGAGCTCGAGGTCCACTCGATATGCCATAGCTCTTCAACCATTTCATTTCACGGTGCGAGCTATCCGTGGTTCGGATAATGTGATGGCAGACATTCTGTCCAGGTGCCCACACGATTCCACTTAATTCTTCTGTTATATATATTTCCTGATATACAGTTCACTACTATAATGACATATCAGTACATATTTTCTCACTTTTGGGAATTTATAACATTGTACCATATAATTTCCTTTTTTCTGTTACCGATTTGATCATAACGGAAGAAGGCTTAGTTAGCAATATACGGGCCAAAAGATCACATGGCCACATTTATATATTGTATTTTGATGACTGTATTAAGAGATTTAACATTTGTCTTAAAGATTTGTGTTATTGATATTTTTGCAGCACATCATTGACGTCTGCGAGATTATGTACATTGTGGACCCATAAAGTATGTCAAGTCCTATCCTAAGTTGGAGCGGATTATGTCCACATCTTCTAGTCGATTATATCCATATCTACGAGGAACAGCTGATGTATTAGTAATGATTAATAATGTACTTTTTTGTTTGAATATGTGTAATTTTATAGTGCGGTATATTAGTATATTACACCGCTGTTTCCACAACACTTCATTGTGTAATACTATGATAATATATTTAATTTCATAGATTTGTATGAGTATGATTTGGCTTGCATTATGATGTTGCCATCACTGTGGCGTATGTTGGTGGCACCTCCCTGGAATATACGTGTACACTTAGGGAAATATTTTCTCTAAGGATCTGAGATATAATCTCAGTTTCGCTCCATGCGTCGAGCTAGCCTCATATTAGGCAATATATCCGCACATCATACGTGCGTTAGGAGCCTGTTTTTTTCTGGCTCTAGGATTTTTAAAAAAAATGTTTCATTTTTTTTCCCGGGAGGATGCGGTAACGTTACGCACAGATATTTTTTCTAAAGACATTGTATAATCATTGTATAATCATTTTTCTAAAGACATTGTATAATCATTTTTTCTAAAGACATTGTATAATTAGCTTGTCTGAAATGTACACTTTAATATTTTTTCGGTCAAAGCTAGATAACTCTACCATTACTAGATTACCATTTTCAATGATGGTTACCTTCTCTTGTGACGGAACACGTCGGTCCATATTTTTTGAACGATGTGTGACCATTCTCCTTATATGGTAGTATCGGTCAACTGTTTCTTGGAATGATTGAAACCAGTGTTGAGGTTGTTATTCCTGTCCATATAAGGCGCGATTTTATTACAGATCTTTATCTGGAATGTTCCTTTCTTCGTCTCGTTTGATTTTTGATCAGGTGTATGCGTTCTGCGCATGTCCGGACGTTAGAGGTGTCTGGGAAGTTTTCCTGTCTAAGTCGATGGAAAGTTGTGAAGCAGAGAGAACGCTTTTGCGTCTCTGTGATTCTTAATAGGGAATTAGGAGCCTTATTGTGAGTAGTTTAGCTTACAAGGTCCTTCCCTTGATTATTCAAAACGCCTGGAGGCGTGTGTTTTGTGGTGTTGATTTTCGAAACAAGGTAATACCTCATTTATGTTTCAAATCTATAATTTAACATTATGTTGACAATGGTCGATCTCTGCTCGCTCACGTATTACAGTGATAGAGGTTCTTCTACTAGAAGTCACATCCCAGGTATCTTCATATCTGCAATTTATATGTACACGGGATATACTAAGCCCGAAGAACAGTTCTACGTCCTATGAACATCGCTATGTCAGCGATTGCACCTTTTGTCGAGGGTTAGACTTAGGAATGTTATAAAGGTCAGCTTGACCTGTACTCCATGTATGCCATTCTCGTGCGAACAGTAATGGACTTATTTTGTACAACTGATCATCCAGTATCAGAGAGGAGTATTGATATTTATGAATATTTATGAGATGAAGCTGAGGCTATCGTCAGCTAGGATTATCTGTATCAACTTGGAGAATGTATGCAGATTCATGAATTCAACTTTAGTATGCTGAAAATATTGAACTATTGATGTCCATGACTTTTGTAACGTACCTGTCATTTGTGGCGTCCAAATAAATGATGAAACGTCAAAGCAGTTCACCCTTTTTATGACTTCACATGTCATATTCCATGTCCAGTAACTCTGTGAACTACCTCACTAATATAGACACAGCAACAACAACAAAAACCAGATAAGACACCTGTAGCCTCGCTTTTACTGGGGTGTGAACCGCTGTCTAAAGGATGTTGATGGTGTCGTAGTGACAACGGTCCAACACGGGCGATGCTATTTGGACTTGACAACAATAACGCGAATGTTTCTTTCTTGGAACGTGAAGGAAGGACTTCAATAACAAGCAGGCACGTCAACGAGTGCCAATGTGTATAGGGACGAACTCGTTAGGTTTACTGACATCATAATTTATTTAGGACGAAAATACGTTGACGACAACAGGTTACAGTACTCCAACATGGATTCCACAGTAAACGTACATGTAGCATATATATAGGCATGGTACAGGCATAATAACTTCCTCACATAAGATCAGGGTTTGACCTTGCGTCAATGTCATGACCGTTAGGACTATTCAACCATAAAGATCTTGGAATAAATATATTGATTCTGTCCTACAATTCTGGTCGGGTACTTTAGTAGCTTGGTACCCCTGACATGGCAAATCCATACATACTTGCATATAATATAAACAACGAAGGTTATGTCCTAGTGCTTGGCTAACCTCTCTTCGTCGCCGTGACTCGTACGACGGCAATCCATATATTATTACAATCCAATAAACCGTAAAGGATGAAGCCTTGAATCCTTTATAATATTAAAATACTTTCAGTGAAATTCCCCGTTGATCCATTATAACATCCCTTTGCAGAAAGGTGCTAGCTAGATGCCAACAAAGGATGGTGACACGAAAGTTCAAGTAAACAATTCACTTCTTACCAAAACTGGTTCGGACTTACGTGTAGTGTAATCCGACAATGACTTCTACCAAGAAGACATTGTACCAGAAGAATAACTAACCCAACACACTGGGTATATATAGGAATATAGGCAACAGACTCAATGTCTGGCTTGAGATGCTGGCTTTCATTCTTTAACCTCTCACGTCATCTGCCTTGCTTGGACACAAGCGCGCACGAATCCCCCTACACCAAATTGTGCATATACGTGCGTGACAGAAGACATTTATAAAAACTAGCATCAACGTAAGTTGGTGCGTACTCACTCAAACGAAATAGAACCTGATGACTACCCGTGAGTGTTTAGAATACATAAAAGGAGGCATCATCTTCCTTCACACCGTCCGCAAAAAATTTAATTCTATTAAATTTTTTTTTCTTTCATTTAATTACCGCGGAGAGGTGAAACAAGCTTACAAATATGTATTATATACTAATAATACTAAGAATGCAAGAGAGGCATATTAATCAAAAAGAGGAGAGTGAACGAACAAAATCAAATTCAACTCAACTCAAAACAAATATGCATAAAAGCATATCATCACAATTGACCAACTTTGGTACAATGTGGAAGATATGAAAGAAAATCAAAGCATAAAAGGATGATTAATTGAACCCAAATGCAATAAGTAATAAAGAGATATGGTAATATATGAATTTAAAGGAAAAGATGAAAATGTATAAAAATTAAAAAATGAGAAGTGGCAAAAATCAAAGAATATGAATACAACACTTGAAGTCATCAACACACCTAACCGTGTCTAAGGATGAGTAGTATCATTGAATAACTACTAATGACGTATCACTATCTAAAATGAGTGATAGTTACTCGATGTAATCATTAGGATTAAAATATTTATAGTTAATTATATTAAACTAATTAAATATGTTCATTAATCACAATGTACTGAATAATGTTTCAGTTTATTACACTGCTAAAAGTTCAAATAGTTCTTGAAGATTCTAAGTTAACTTCAAAACAGTTCATAAACACGAAGATCCTTAAAAGTTTTAGTATGTTGAAATACCAAAGATTCCACAAAATATTGTTAAATAGTTCACGATATACTAATGTTTATCTAAATACACAATGTATCTTTACGCAGATAATGTCATAAATACTAAAAGTTATGTGATCATCACTGTTATATATAATTCACTGTTTTTTTTTGTGTTTTTTTTTTTTTCTTCTTCTTTCCGCTTCAAGTAATTCAACGGAATGTTACAACTTTATTCACTTGACTAAGTATGTAGAAAAAAGAATTGTCACTGATGCACAAAGTAAAGTTCAAAGAACGTCATGTTTACAAATGTGATGTAGTATGTGTAGAGGCATCCACATTTGTAGGGCGTACCAAGACGCATGATTCAGTCTCTACAAAGAAATTTGATCCCAGAAGATAACGCTGGAGTTTTGTTATAGACCACACGAGAGACAAAAGTTCCTTATCGAGAACGGAGTACTTTTGTTCAGCCGACGTAAGTTTCCTTGAAACGAACAGTACTGGGTGCAAGGTGCCCGCATACTCCTGTAGTAACACGCTTCCAATACCGTAGGCAGAGGCGTCACTGCGCAAGATGAAAGGAAGGTTCGCATTAGGCAATTGTAACATAGGAGGTTTAGAAAAGAATGCCTTAATGGTGTCCAACGCGATTTGGTGTTCCTCCGACCACCGAATCACGTTAGCCGCGCCCTTTTTTAATAACGAAGAGAAAGGTGCAGTAATAGTGGACAGATGAGGTATGAACTTAGCGTAGAACTGAACAAGACCCAATAGTGATCTCACTTGTTTCTTAGTTTTGGGAGTAGAAATGTTGAGGATCTTAGAGACATTACTGTCCTCAGTATATAACCGACCGTGACCAACGCGGTGACCTAAAAAATGAAATTTCGTGAAAACCCACGAAAGCTTTAGAAGGCTTAGCCGTTAAATTACATGACCGTAAAGTGGACAGTAATGTTTTCAATCCACTAATGTGTTCATCCCATGTGTCATTAAAGAGACAAATGTCGTCAATATATGTAATGACATCGGGACGATGAGACAGTACGCGACGCATCATGCGTACAAATGTAGCCGGTGCATTTACTAAACCGAATGGCATGAAATTATATTGGAATAACCCCCGTGGAGTAGAAAAAGCAGTAAGTGGCTTTGCCTTTTCTGTCAATGGGACTTGCCAATATCCCTTTGAGAGGTCAAGTTTTGTAAAGAAAGTAGAGTTAGACAGTTTAACCAATAAATCTTCTAACAATGGCAATGGTTCCGCGTCAAACTGGGTAAGTTTGTTTAACTTCCTATAATCCACACAGAGACGGATATTGTTATCTTTTTGTAAAGGTACGTCATGAAAAGAAGATTCTTCTTCTTGAATGACGGATAAAGAAGAATAGTGTTGGATAGGTGGTGTAGGCTCATCGGTTGCCTGAAACACTGACTGAAGATAGTCAGGACGAGTGTAATATTCCTTCAACATGTTGATATGGAAAGTCTTATGCTTTCCCATGACATCGACAATATAATCAACATCGGAGATCCTAGATATTATTTTAAAAGGACCTCTCCAAGTAATAAGGAGACGATTGTCTTTACAAGGCAATAAGACATATGCTCATCGCCAGGAAGAAGTTGGCGGAGACGTCTATATCTGTTGGCAAAAAGTCGAGCATTTTCTTTAGCTTGTTCTGATGATGTGGTAGCTAATCTACACGCATCTATTATTCTTTCTCTTAAAGAAATCACGTACTCGTAAGAAGATTGAGTTTCATCAGTGATATTATCTTCAATAAGTAAGTCGTGTAGTAACGACATAGGACCGCGCGGTTGAACGCCAAAGACCAATTGAAAAGGAGAAAATCCGGTAGCCTCATTCTGTACTTCGTGATACGCAAAAAGCGCCGCGGGGAGGACTCTATCCCAATTTTCAGGATGGTCCTGAGTTATCTTTCCCAACAACTGTTTAAGCGTCCTATTCTGCCTCTCAATTAATCCATTCGACATCGGATGGTAGATAGCACTGAGCGATCTATCTATGCCTAATAACTTCATAACTTGGGACATAGATTCCGATATGAATTGGACTCCATGGTCCGATAAGATCTTTCTAGGAAAACCTAAACGTGAGAAAATCAACCACAATGCATCTGCAACACTGGCAGAAGAAGTATTCTTAAGAGGTATGGCCTCTGGCCAACGAGTACACATGTCAATACAAGTGAGTATATGTGTATGACCTCTAGCTGATGGTTGCATAGGACCAATTATGTCAATTGACATTTTCTCAAACGGCCGAATCGGAATGTCCGCAGCCTGAATCGGAGCTGCGTGGTATGGACCACGTACTTTGACCTCCTGACATGTTGTACAGGAGCGGCAGTAAATATTGACATCCCTATGGACGCCTGGCCAATAGAATGCAGATAGCACTCTAGATTTGGTTCTGGAGAACCCCATATGGCCCGCACATTGAGTGTCGTGCGCATGGTGTAATATACGACCTCTCATCGTCGTAGGTACAAAGATCTGAGAACGTACGGATGAATCAGCATCTCGTATCACTCTCACTAATATCCCATTCTTTAAAGCAAATCTATGTTTAGATCCTGTATAAGGAGTATTACCAGTGTTATTAGACAAATGAAAAAAATTTTTCAAAGAAGCATCATTCTTTTGTAATGTCATAAATGACTCCCGTGAAATAGGAGTGTTAACATCATCATTATTACCTTGGACAGTAGGTACAGTAGGTGTATCTTGCAACATATCATGAGCTTGTGCTCTAGTTACAACTGCATTAGCAGTATATACAGTACTTTGCAAAAAAAATGGCAGTCGTATTGCTCAGCTAAATAAGCTGAAATCTAATTAAATATGCATGTTCTGCCCCAAATTTGCACTCCACTTAAGTGAGCAAACACTACCAAAAGTAAAAAAAAATTAGCGTAGAGTACAGTCCCATGATAATAGAGCAGACGACAATTTCTAATGCTAGTGGCAGAAAATGGATACAAAGACAAAGTGTATGTTAATTTCATAGCTTTGGAATGAAGGAAATCAAACATGTTCCAACATTTCTAAAACCTTGAACATTCCTGAGCAGACTGTCTACAGAGTTGTGAGTAAATTAAAAGCAGGTAATGGAATCGAGCGAAAAGAAGGTAGTGGGGGGTCAAGAATTTAGGACACAAAGGACCATCAGCGTCTCGCCAAAATCGTTCGGGCTGGGCCAATGAAGAGTGTAGACAACATACGGCAGCGCATGATCGATTTGGGAAACCCAGAGGTATCTAATGCTACTGTCAACCGGGAGCTACACAGGATGAATTACACAAAAAGCGGGTAATTTCGTCACCATTTCTCACAGAGACTCACAAACAGATGCGCTTGAACTGGTGCCACGAACACCAAAATTTGTCATGGGACAATGTGATTTTTTCAGATGAATGCTCTGTTTGGTCTTATCCTGCTCAAATAAATATTTGGACGAAAGACTCTGTAACGCCTGTGTACCAGCGACCGAAACATACCCAGAAATTCCATCTTTGGGGAGGGGTGTCAGCAAGAGGAGCCACCCCACTGTGTGTTTTCACAGGAATTCTCACGAAAGAACGGTACATCGACATACTAGAGGGACACCTTCTGCCATTTATGCAGGTCATGTACGCCGATGGGTGCACATTTCAACATGACAATGACCCAAAGCATACAGCTCATACCACCAAAGCATGACTGTAAGAGAAGAATGTGATAGTGCTGAAGTGGCCCAGCAACAGTCCCGACCTAAACCCAATTGAAAACGTTTGGGCACTACTCTAGAATCATTTAAAAAAGAGTGGACTCAGAGACGTTGAACAATTGAAGAAGGTAGCTGAGTAATACTGGGACAGTCTGACTCATAATTTCCTACAAACACTTGTGGGAAGTATGCCTCGCCGCATCCAGACTTGCCTTGCTGGAGAAGGCTACATTATATTGTACTGAAACCACTGTTAATAGATAGGGGAGATACCAATCTTCCTCTTTACATACAGTTTTTATTATTATTTGCTTCTATGAGTGTGCTGCGTTGCAAAAATATGACTGCCATTTTTTTTGCAAAGTACTGTATATGTCGCTTTTCCCAATTAGCAATTTGCTGTGGGGTACACTCTTTAATGCCATGTATCCGACCAAGTATTATGTCACAAACTGGTGACGGGAGGAGACATGCATGTACATTTCCTGAAAAAAATGGAGTGTGAATATTAATTATAGCTGTGGGAAATGTTTCTACAGTTCCTCCAAACGTGCGGCATTTAATGGTCTTTCCAGTGGCACAGGATGGGTTGACCAAAGCGCTTCTGACGCCGATCGTAGAGCAACCTGAATCGAAAAGGACAGAGCATGGAATAGAATTTATAAAACCACGATTGAAATTAAGTCTTCCTTCTCCATTGTGAGCAGAAGTAGCCGTACACACAGCTGGTAGACTGGGTAACACATGTCCGCAACGGAGTGTCGTGATCGCCTTGGGCTGGAACAGGGTTTTACATTCTTGGCAACACTTTATCTGTTCATAATCAATAGAACAAGACATTGCATTATGAGTGTTATTATTCGTATTAGTCTCTTTGTTAACTTGTGTGTCAACAATAGCTACATTAGTTTGATGGCGTGGCCCTCTGCTAGAAGATCTAACTCTACGTCGCGATCGATTGTGACTATCATTTCTAAAATTGCCATTATTATCATTTCTGCTTGTGTTACCGTATTGATTTGAATGATAGTTAGCGCTATCACTGTTATGGCTTTGACCATAAATTCTATTACGAGAATCTTGCCTATTGTTAGGATTCTGAGATTTAGATCGCCAATTTTGTTTATAAGTATCTACTTGATAATTTCCACAATTATTGTTATCCCAATCTCTTGATTTGTGAAATTGACCCCACAAATTGTTATATGGAGAAGAATGCTGAAATTGTTTCCCCTTATAAAAATTACAAGAATTGAAATTCTCGTTATTTCCCTTTTTGTAGTTTCTGTCATTACTTAAAGAGCGATGGCGTCTGCGATAATCTTGTTGTATAGCAAAAGCAACGGGAAATTCATCTTTAACCTGAGTATTCCCAAAATTCAAGTTTGGGTGTGCAGTACAGTATTGTACACAGGTTTGCTGCATTTCATTTATGCTTGAATGTTTATGTTCGTGCAAAAAAGCAAGAAAAGCTGGGTTTACCGAGGACAAAACTTTATCGCGTAATAATAAATCTCTCAATGCGTCAAAAGTTTTATCCGTCTTGGATAATTCGATCCATCTATCCAATGTAAGTGCTATTTGATCAATAAAATCGTTAAAATGTTTTCCAGTTTGTGGGAGCATAGATTTGAATTTTAAACGATATTCATTCGCTGTCATTTGATATTTAACAAGTAAAGCAGTTCTGAGAGCCTCATAGTTATTTTTATCAGCAGTAGTTGCAATATGATATACTGACATGGCTTCACCTGTAAGTAGTTCTGATAATTTTACACAGTATTGAGATTTTTTCCACGTGATAGGCCTCGCATGTTGCCTCGAACCTATGTAGATAATGAATCACATCGTCCGATGGAGGATTAAATTTTGGCAATATTAAATGAAAATTTTTAATATTCCCTTGTTTAGACGAATTTTGGCCCTCCTGAGACTTTTGAGCAATAGCCTCCTGAGATAATCGAAACTGATTAAATTCTAATTCCTTCATTTCTTTTTCATGTTGAATTTGAAGTTGATATTTTCTTGTATTTTCTTCAGCTAACAATCTCCTTTCTTCTATTTCTTTTGCTTTATGTTCTGCCTCCAATTGAAGTCTTTTGTTGTCTGCCTCAATCTGAAGTTTCTTATGTTCCGCCTCACGCTGAAATCGTTTCTCATTCTCTTCAGATTCAAATTTCCTCTTCTTATCATTTTCTTCTGCTTCAAATCTCAAATTTTCTTGTTTCAGGAGTTCTAATTTCCTCTGTTCAGCTTCTATCTCTTGAGCCTTTTTGTATTCTGATAGTGCGAATGCTTTCGCCTCGTCAGGAGCCATCCCAACGGATTTTGCCTGTTTCATAAAATATTCAAGCGACGACATTTTGATTTACTCAAATAATTATCAATTAATTTACTTTAAGTGTGTGCAATACGTTCTTGTCTAAGAACGGTACCTAATTATCACTTAAGTATACTAAATATTATTAATCAATGAAAATAATTTATACAATGAAATATTAAGAACAGACAAGAGACATAGACAATAGCAACAACAATGACAAGACGAGATAATCAAAGACGAAGAAGACGATCGCAGAGGTCAACAAAATTAAAATGTGAAAATAAAATAGAATGTCGTAAAAATTTACGATGATAACTGCGATAAAAAATTACACAAGACAATTGACAAGACAGTGTAAAAACATATGTTTTGTAAAAAAAACTCAAAGAAAGCCAGGTTAGAAGGATAATAATCACATACAAGATACATCATAAAACCAAGGTACGAATAAAAATAGCTACGAAAACAACGATTAAGACTTGACACTACAGCTAAACAGATACTATTATAAGGAGCAACTAGCGATCTGAACGTCGGCAAGGTTTCTAGCCTTGTACCGGGATTATCGCTCAATTGAAACTTACAAAAGGCGCCCTACAGAACGTCTGATGAAGAGCCCGAATTGGCTTCGAGATGGATCTCGTTCGTCAGATCAACCTCCCTACCGCCCAGAACAAACATGGAACATAAAACATGTATCACAAGAAATACTACAATGGACATATTAAAAAGCGGCTCAGCTAACATAAGACGGTGACAACGAACAGAGTAATACTTATCATTTCGTGATAAAATGCAATTTCTAGGATTGCAGAGTCTTGCACTCCGGCGCTGTATCACCGAGGAAGCTTACGTAGCACCTGGTAGAGTCCGCAAATGATTGAAGCAGTTGAGTCCATCTTGACCTTGAGTAGCCGTTAGATTTTATAACCAGTCCAGGATGTTGTCGCCTTGAAAGACTGCATTTTTCTTTTCAACCGAGTTGGATTGAGTTCGATTCCGTAACTGAAAAAATGGACATTTTCAGACCACACTGCGCCGCCATAGTTGTAGCCTCGCTTTTACTGGGGTGTGAACCGCTGTCTAAAGGATGTTGATGGTGTCGTAGTGACAACGGTCCAACACGGGCGATGCTATTTGGACTTGACAATAATAACGCGAATGTTTCTTTCTTGGAACGTGAAGGAAGGACTTCAATAACAAGCAGGCACGTCAACGAGTGCCAATGTGTATAGGGACGAACTCGTTAGGTTTACTGACATCATAATTTATTTAGGACGAAAATACGTTGACGACAACAGGTTACAGTACTCCAACATGGATTCCACAGTAAACGTACATGTAGCATATATATAGGCATGGTACAGGCATAATAACTTCCTCACATAAGATCAGGGTTTGACCTTGCGTCAATGTCATGACCGTTAGGACTATTCAACCATAAAGATCTTGGAATAAATATATTGATTCTGTCCTACAATTCTGGTCGGGTACTTTAGTAGCTTGGTACCCCTGACATGGCAAATCCATACATACTTGCATATAATATAAACAACGAAGGTTATGTCCTAGTGCTTGGCTAACCTCTCTTCGTCGCCGTGACTCGTACGACGGCAATCCATATATTATTACAATCCAATAAACCGTAAAGGATGAAGCCTTGAATCCTTTATAATATTAAAATACTTTCAGTGAAATTCCCCGTTGATCCATTATAACACCCCTTTGCAGAAAGGTGCTAGCTAGATGCCAACAAAGGATGGTGACACGAAAGTTCAAGTAAACAATTCACTTCTTACCAAAACTGGTTCGGACTTACGTGTAGTGTAATCCGACAATGACTTCTACCAAGAAGACATTGTACCAGAAGAATAACTAACCCAACACACTGGGTATATATAGGAATATAGGCAACAGACTCAATGTCTGGCTTGAGATGCTGGCTTTCATTCTTTAACCTCTCACGTCATCTGCCTTGCTTGGACACAAGCGCGCACGAATCCCCCTACACCAAATTGTGCATATACGTGCGTGACAGAAGACATTTATAAAAACTAGCATCAACGTAAGTTGGTGCGTACTCACTCAAACGAAATAGAACCTGATGACTACCCGTGAGTGTTTAGAATACATAAAAGGAGGCATCAACACCCTACATTTTCAACTATATATACCTGGTGTCGATAGGGGTGGTATTTTGCCAGAGCTAAGGATTTACCACGTACTTGGACTTAAACTTGCAACGTCCATAGTGGCCAGACAGTGTGGCCTTATCACCAGTGAAGACATCCTTAAATCCACCCTTATCAGTACCTTTCCACTACCACCTTTTTATCTCATTCAAATTGTATTTATATTAGTATGTTAATTGACTTCGTGTTGTGTCTAGGGTTATGGATGTAGAGTGTAATGTACAATAATCAACAAACATACAGATAGTTTATTATTCACAACAGCACACAGTACTACCCCAATAACATACAAACGACACTCTAAAAGGCTATATTATTTAAGACTGTGGTTGAATTTTGTGTAAATAAGATTTTTACAGTTTTATTATCCTGATTCAAATTTATTTGTAATCAGGACTGACAATTTAAAAGTGAAATCAAAATAATCATTTACATCAGTCAAATAACACAATAGATCATTTGTCCATATATATAATATTTTTCTAATATACGTCTGTAGTGTTCTCCTACTTTAAGGTAATACTGGTGGTACTACTAGGTTGTTGTTTTAAATCATGTCCTTTTGGAAATGTTTGTTTCTATTTTGTCACTTGTGGAACTATTACATATTTGTCCCAGTTTCATTCACTGTCATTAGATCGTTCTTTTAAAGTTCTGTAGTTGAGCTCTCAGGTGCCGAACGAGAACTTAACTTGGCCGTAGAATAGAGGTTGAACCTTTCCTCTGCTAGCTTGACAATCTGTTCCCTGTTTGATAGGCAATGGCCACTAGCATGGGCTCGCAGTAAACAGGCAGAGTCCTGAATCAATCAATTTTCAAGCTTTTGGTACCACATTAACGTCAGTACCCAGGACCTCTGAAATGTGAAGGTATGCATCCTTCGTAATATCTAGCATACACTAATAGTCCACAGTTAAGGACATGTACATTACAAACAAACAAAAGGATCATATCCTTATACAAACCTATGCCACCATTTTCTTTTGATGTGACAATGTACACCAGTATTCCTTTCCCTAATAGTTACAACGCCACTGCAATTCCAGCTGTAATCTCTTCCATATAATAGGATAGGTGTTATGCTCCTTATGACAATCATACATATTCTTGTAGTTTTACACCTCTCTGACAGTCTATCACATGGTGGATCAATCTTTAGGCTTTGCCTCATGTTCGCTATAGACCCACTCATGCCCAGACATATACAGTAGAACTCCATTTATCCGAACCCCAATTATCCGAACATCCAATTATCCGAACACTTTTTCCAGAAAAAAAAAAATCAGATGCCACAGTCACGTTAGACTAAAATTCTGAATCTTTTGATGCGGCAAACTTCAAATGTGTGCGAACAATTTGTAGAGAATGGGATGGCTAATGGTCGGTCGCTTACGTACAGGAAGTCAGTTAGATCATAAAGTCAGTTAATATCTGGTTTAAAAATACAGTGTACGTGTGCGTTCTAGGTAGAACACTGGCTAAACAGACAGTTCAACTTAAAATAATTGTGTCTGCTACTACAGCAGAATAATTTTGGCGTACAAGTATTTCTCTGTGCGATATGGCATCTTCCAGTAGGCCTAAAGCATATAAAAGGAACCGCAATGTTTTGTCAATTGAAACGAAAACAGAATTTATCAAGAGACTAGGACAAGGTGAAACTGTGTCTTCACTTGCGAGGATTTTCAATGTTGGGAAAGCTACCGTCTCTGACATTAAAAGTAACAAGGATAAAATTATGAGTTTTGCATCGAAATTTGATAGTGAAAATGGGTCGAAGAAACGTAAAACCATGAGAAATGCGAAAGATGTGAAATTGGAAGAGGCTTTGTATATATGGTTTGTGCAAAGAAGAAGCAAAGGGGAACCTATCTATGGTTCTCTGTTGTGTGAAAAGGCACTTCAGTTCAACAATCAACTTGACGGTCCTCCTGACTTTAAGGCTAGCCAGGAATGGTTAAGAAACTTTAAATCTCGTCATGGCATACGAGAATTGGAGATTCAAGGGGAATCTTTATCTAGCGATGCAACTGCCGCTAAAAATTTTATAGAAACATTCTTGGCTTTTTTGGAAGAAGAAGGTTATTCACTCGAGGATGTGTATAATGCCGATGAGACTGGCTTATACTGGAAATCATTGCCTCAAAAATCACTTGCATCTCAGCGCGAAGCAGCTGCCCCTGGGTTTAAAAAGTGCAAAGAGAGAGTAACAATTTTGGTAGCCGCGAATGCCAGTGGAAGTCATCGTTTACCGGTGCTAATGATCGGCAAAGCCAAAAAAACCACGTTGTTTAAAGAATGTGACATGTCTCCCATTGTGTTACAAAGCACAGAAGAGTGCTTGGATGAATAGTGAAATATTTCTTGATTGGTATACAAATCAGTTCATCCCAAATGTGAAGAGGGTGGGAGAACAAGAAAAGAAAACTGGAAAAGTAATTCTTCTACTGGACAATGCACCATCTCATCCAGAGACGGATACATTGAATGCAGTTGATGCAAATTTTAAAGTAATTTTTCTGCCTCCCAATGTAACAGCACTGATTCAACCAATGGATCAGGGTGTTATAGCAAAGCTTAAAAAGATGTACAAGAAGGAAGTCCTGCGTCGTTTATTGTTGGCTGAAGATGAAGAAAGTGTGGTGGCGTTTTCCAAAAAGCTTAATCTCAAAGACTGCTGCTATATGTTAGCTGATGCTTGGACCACCCTGTCACAAGATAATCTCAACAAGGCTTGGAGTAGATTGCTTGGGAAAAAAGGAGGAAATGAAACTACTGCAGTGGACACAAATGATGATTGTATAAATGAAGTTGTGGAACTGTTTCAAGCAATGCCCGGATTTTCGGACTGTGACAAAGATGATGCACACATGTGGCTAGAAGATGATAATGATTCTGGTTTTCAGTTTTTGAATGACGAAGAAATTTTGTCTTTTGTGCAAGAAGAAAACCAAATACATGTAGTGACCGATGATGAAGACACCTCAGAAGTACATGATGTACTTGTAGATTATGAAGAAAAACCAAAACGTCGACCAAGTCCTGAAGAGGCCTTTATAGCACTAGAAACTGCGATGGCTTGGTACGAGCAAGAAGATGACAGCTGTCCTACACAGCTTCTGCTGTTGAAGAGAATTCGGGACTTAGCAGCCAAAAGGAGACTATCCAGTTTGGTGCAAAAGAGGATTCCTCATTATTTTAAATAGTGGGCTACATCTGTGCAAGTACATATATACGTAAGTTGCGCCTGGTTTTGAATCGTTTGTAATGTTATTTTGAAAACATTTCTCTTTCTTAACAAAAATAATTAATACAAGAAGTACATGCACTGCAGTGTAATAAAAGATTTTGGTGATACAGTGATCTAATACAGTGTGGGTATTATTATTACAGTACAAGTAAATATGTTTTATAGTGTATTTTCCTTGTGATGGTTAATTATTTTTTAGAAATATGTGTACATGTACTCGATACATTATGTAATCCAATTATCCGAACATTTGATTATCCGAACGATGCTCGGTCCCATGGGGTTCGGATAAATGGAGTTCTACTGTATTATTATTTCACATTCAATTTTTACATAAAATACAGGCTAATAAATGTCAATCTTACCACAATTTTCAATGAAATATACACAGAGACGATGACTGACACAGTTTCGATCTGTTTTATTGCCCAGGCTGCTTAGAACTTGTATTTTAAAGCACAGCCTGCTCTCATCTATCACTGTTGAAAATTTTCTTAGAAATGGCGTCCTCCCCAACGCTTATTCTGACAATATCGATTCAGTTAGCCAATCGCTATTAATATCACAAGGGTAAACAGTCTTTTTCAAAAAAATATCATTCAAACTTTTCCTACGTTACTACGTTTTTTATGTTTATTCAAAGGTCAGCCAATAATATTTAGTCTCACTTCAAATGCCACCCAATCAGATTCACTGTACTATCCTAGCCTATCTGTCACCTACTTTTTTCCCAAAAAATATGCGATTCAATCTAAGCAGATATGACTTGACCTGACAGTATCTCTGATCTCTATGTATTGTTTTATCAATATTTAATTAGTTAAGGGACTATTTATATAACTAATAACATATTCTTGGTAAACAAGTCTTCAGGTACACGAATCTACGATTTTTAAGGGGTTATGTGGTTTGGTTCAAAATTCTATATTTTTTTCTATGTTGGTTGTTTATTTTTAAACTACCTCCTGTTCACTTGTTTTCTCATGTACTTACGAGATAATTACGAGAGCTTAGGTCATTCATAATAAGAGCTTAACATGTTTACATGACCGAGGTGTCCACAATTCTAACTTTTCTCATTGTATTTGGGGAAACCCCTAAGGCAAGGCTTGCCCCTGTGCTATGGGTGCTTTTAGTTAAAATCAATGCGAAACGAATTAGCATTTCATCTATCCTTACCCCTCCTCGTTCCACAATGCATTTTAGGCAAATATTTTCTTAGAACTAGGAAAAGTGGGTGTTTATGTCAAGGACGAATTTGAAAAATTGGGTACCGTTTTGTTCGGCTATTCGTTAGCAAATAATAATCTGAAGGCGTAGGCGATACTAACCGTTCTAGCAGAAAATTCTTTTGTACTTTCTTATCTTTGCCTTTATGCCCTATATTGTTATATACTAATTTAGATATTGTATTTAGAAGTCACTACAACCCCATTGAAATATTTCAATGTTTTGTTTTTCAGATGAGGTTAAAGATTTCATGTGCCAGTGCATCAATGGTTATGCCAGACTCAAATTTATTCAAAATAACCCTGCGAAACAATATTCGTTGTATTCTCGGTGGATCGGAGTCAAACGCCATGAACTTGATAAGTTTATTGCTGTCCTAATAAATATTAGGATTCAGAAAAGACCATGCATTCGCGACTACTGATCTACATTTTTATACTCCTTGGTTCGTCAGATGTTTTCAAGAAGTATATTTGAAGCATTATATCATACAATGCTTCATGCCTCTGATGAAAATTCAGAAGGAAAAGAACAGATTGAACCTTTAATGAACATGTTGTTGCAAAATGTCGGAGTGCCTTTTACCCATCCCAAAATCTCAGTTTTGATGAAATGGTAATAGGGTATAAAGGCAGATGGCAACACAAGCAGTATAATCCAAGTAAACCAAGCAAATATCACATATAAGTCTTTGGTTTATGTGATTCAGCGGAGCCGCGCTAGCGTAGTGGTTACAACACCGCTCTGGCGACCGCGTGATTCAGGATCAAACCCGGGCGACGTCATTTGAGGATTTTTCGTCGACCGGGATTTAGACTGGATTAACTCGAAACCTTGCGAGAACATTTGAATGAGTGTCGTCGACCAGGGATTGGCGGCTCCTGAGCCGACCCAGCTTTAATGGGCACCTCCGAAATCGGCGAGTATCTGTCTGAATGGCGAGGGACACCTGTCTCTGTACAAGAAAAGGGATACTCACGTAAAATCAATGTCAGGTAAGACATTAATAATAACCTGAGATTTCGCCTCGAGTAATAGCCGGCGTACGAAAAAAAAATGTGATTCAGCAACTGGACATGTGGTGAACATGTGCACATATTTTGGTTCTGATACTTCATATGATCCTGAAGTAGATGCAAACAGTGGGCAAGCTGTCAAGATTTTTCAGACCCTAATACAGCTTTTGGGTACAGGCAACCATGTATTTGCTGACAGGTATTACACCACAAGAGAACTCATTGACTTCTTACTGGAGAAGAAGCAATACTACACTGGTACTCTGAACATTATCCGGAGAAATGTTCCATTACAGCTGAAGACTCTGGGCCTTAGTTATCTGGAATCCAGATGGTATATGACAAACACAAGTGCAGTATTATGTACAGCATTTAAAGACAAAAACGCCAAGAAATCAGTTTTCCTTGTATTTTCTCAGACCAAAGTGGAGACCATAACGACACGGAAGCACATTGTTAAACCAAAAATGATAGATGAATACAACAATTCAATGAATGGGTGTGATCTCCTGGATCAAAAAGTTGGTTATTATGGTGTGCATAACAGAAAATATGTTAAATGGTGGAAAAAATGTTCTTCTGGCTGCTTGAAATAGTGCAGTTAAATGCTTCAGTTTTATACTGTTTTAATCGAGGTGAAAAGCAGTCACTACTGCAGTTCAAAAGAAATCTGCTGTTGAGGATTGTTTCTTGGTTCGCAAACATCTGGGTTTGAGCTCGATTCGGATGGTTGCACCATGGAACACCTTGGTTGAATAAATAAATGACATAGATCGCATATATCTATGCATGACGCGTGAGACATAGTAACGAGAGTCTTATGTGTGGCTTTGAGCCTTACGGCAGTGTTTAAAATGTATGGCATGGCCACTTATCTAAAGTGTTTTGAAATGTGTGGCATGGCCACTTATTCAAGTGTATACTAGTGTAGAACCAGGAAAATATATATTACGGTAATCTAAAGCCGGTAACCTAAAAGGATAATGTGTAAGGACCATTGAGTCCGAATATATATGTGTTGGTAGAATAAACCGCAACCATTGTTAGGATTAACGTAAGTCGTAATATATGAAACGCAGTTAGAATATATATATATATATATATATATATATATATATATATATATATATATATATATATATATATATATATATATATATATATATATGGCGGATAGTGCCTGGCTGTGTATGCCAAATTGAAGTAAACATATCAAAACTATGAGAACTATTAACAGAAGGATTAATTCTGTATAAATAATAATAATTGCAAGTATTTGGTTGGAATAGATATATGGATCGTTAATGGAAATGAACAGTAACAGACGTGTAATTTTTGATTGACTATGGGCTATCGATCTGTTCTTTATCAAGTGTTCTGTAACGTGAAACATTCGTGTTGTTTATTCATGATGAGATTGATGAACGATCTTAAATATATTTCGTCGTCGAAACGCGACTTGGTTTCCTGAAGTGTTCTACCAGTTCAATGTCGTTCTATGACTGTTAACCATTAAGCTTCAAGGTTAGGTCAAACTACAACACTTTGATTACAGGTTAATAATAATAATAATAATAATAAATAAACACTGTCAGACAATACGAATATAAAGTGGAGTGTAGAAAACACTGAAACGAACACTATAATAATTACGTAAGTAAAACATGAGGTTACAGCAAGAAGATACTTCGTAATGGCAGAAGAGATGAATATATAATACATAAAATGAAACATAATGTCAGCCCAACTATTCAAGCCTAGAACGCCCATAACATCTGCTTCACCAACTAACTGAAGCTTCTGCTATTTTGAGCCCACTTATTGTCCAAGAAAATGCAGCTACTAATACTGTTAGATCTCAAGCTGCTGCAACTTCAGAGTATCAGTGCGACACAAGGCATCTTGAATGTTATGCAAAAAGAGATAAGAACTGTGTCCACTGCAGCACACCTGCTAGTCGTCAGCGCTCGCATTATTATTGCACTGGATGTCCAGACCAGGCTCATCTACACACACAATGTTTTAATGACTACCAAAAAAAGCATGTGAATAGTGGCAACATCTTTTTGGAAATGTAAAATATAATTTGGTCGGTGTAAATAATGTTAGTCACAGTTGTCTGACCAACGGGCTGATCACCCGTTTGCCAGTCACTTCGATTACGGAAACAACAGCAAATGGATTGATTTGCCGTTGCCCTAAAGACGCCAATAGGCGTGATGGAAACAATGGCAAAGAAAACCTATCTGCTGTTGCCCTAAGACGCCACTAGGCGTAATGGCCACTGACTGCTTTGACGGTCGGTGGCTAAGGACGGAAGAAGAAGAAGAAGACAGTTGTCTGGTTTTTACAGAAATATGTGGTGTAGGAAAAAAATCATATAAATTATATATTTGAAGTGTTTGTGGTAAAAATGTGTTGTGTTTCAAAATGGATGTGCACTGATATTCTGAGATTTTTCTGCTATTGATTAAACTGAAGCTGATATATGTAAGTACACTGTTTTATTTATCTTTTTTACAGTTACTTTTGATCAGGTCTACACTTCACATTACATGACAGACACTTTTCCTACATCAAATAATTATTTACAGCATTTCACAACATACATCAGTCAATTTCCCTCATATTTATGTATAACATCAACACCTAGTTAAATATAATGTGTATATACTGCCTGTTTTTAAAATATAACCTGAAGAGAGAATTGCACACATTTTAAGTGGTTGTTTTTACAAACATATGTGTTTTTTAGAAAAAAAAATTGCATCTGTGAAGTGATAAAAGTTTGTAGATACGTTTCATACTACATGTGCACTGATATTCTTAATATTTTATTGCCATTCATTAATTGGGAGCTGAAGTATTTAAGTTTCAGTATACAATTTTCTTTTATTTTTTTAAACATTTTTTAATGAGGTGTACACTTCACAAGACATAGCAGACACTTTTAACATCAAATAATGATTTAAAGTTTTTCGAAAGATTTTTCAGTCAGTTTCCCACATTTTTATGTATAACATATAATAATAATAATAATAAATTCTTTAAGCGCCAAACACGGCGCATAAGGCAGAAACCAGTGCTCTCCAGGTTGTTCGTTGTGACGCCACTCCTCTTAGCTCTTGCACATTATTTAGGCCCAACGTTCTTCCTTCTCTTATTATTGTTCTTCTGAGTGTTTCTTTTGGTCTTCCTTTTTTCCGCTTACCCTCAGGAACCCAAGTGAGCGCCTGTAGTGGTATTCTGTTGTTTTGCATTCGTAGGACATGACCGATATATGACCATCGTCTTTTCCTTATATAGTCGGAGACATATTTCTGCCTAGAGTCTTCTCTTATTTGTCGATTAGTCTTGAATTCTTTCCAACTGATGTTCAATGAGTTTTCTAAGACATTTGTTCTCGAATGTATTCAGCTTGTTCTCCAATGATTTTGTTATTTTCCAACTTCACAGCCGTATGTTAACACTGAGATAACATTCGAATTAGCTTGTATGTATATTCAATGATCGTAATTTCCAAATGTTAGATAATCTATTGAAGGCGCTAGCTGCCAAAGCAATTCTAGTATGGATTTCTCTTGTTGTGTCACCATCCTGAGTCATTTTACTGCCTAAATAATTGAAACTTTCAACTTTCTGTAGTTTTTCCCCGTTCAAGATGATATCAAAGGTCTCGTTAGAAAAGTTCATAGCTTTAGTTTTGAGTAAAAAATTGCACACAGGCTTTTTTTGATAATAAGTGGTTGCCTTTTTACAAACATGATTATCTACTGCCTGTTTTTTGAAGAGAAAAATTACAGTGGTTGTATGTTGTTTTGAGAAAAAATTACATGTATGAAGTGATAGTGATGAAAGTTTCTCGATACGTTTCAAACTAAATGTGCACTGAAATTCTTAATATTTTATTGCCATACATTAATTGGGAGCTGAAATATTTAAGTTTCAGTATACAAATTTATTTAATTGTTTAAACATTTTTTTATCAAGTCTGCGCTTCACAAGACATAACACACACCTATTAATATCAGGTAATTACATAAAGCAATTCAAAAGATTCTCCAGTCAATTTCACACATTTATATGTATAATATATGTACCTACTGAACTTAAGTATTTGTCCACTGTCTGTTTTTAAAACTTCACCTGTCTGAAGAAATTGCATCCATTTTGATGCCTAGGTAAAACCCAAAAACAGCCTGGGATAGAATGAGTTAAATTTGTGAATTTACAAACAACAAAATGTAATAACCACTTAAGCTTTAACAGTTTGAAAATAATTTGAATAGTTATGGATCAAGAAAAGTTATAATCACGGTCGTGATAGGAAGTAACAGTTTTTTTACAAGAAGTTCAAGTGGTAGCATATATTGAACTAAGCTGCCAATGACGGTTCTGATGGGTTGGTTCTTTTTACACTGCTCACACTCGTCGCTGGTCAAGGCTGTCGGTTGTAGCTCGTTTCCCAGAAATGTCAGTTAGAGTCTACAAAATTGGTCCTTCGTCTTAAAGCTTAGGCCACTGTTCCCTTCTTGTTAAAGAAGACTTTTTGCTCGCATGAAAAAAAGAGACTTGAATCGACCTCTTGCACGCGTCTGGGGTGTCGTTAATTTAATAAGTTCCCTGTCTGACTTTATGTGTTTCCTTCAGTTTCATCAAAAAGCGGCTTTTCTTATTAAAAAGATAGAGATTTCATGGGCTGTTTTTGTAAGTCCTGATAAATACTCAAATAAAATGTGTCCGGTCTGAAAAAATGGAATTCTGAATTCTAGGCTACACTCTGACAAGGTCTGGTGTCTTGACAAGCGATCTTCACAGTAGTTTTGACTGACTGAAGCGTTAGGTTTTATTCACTGTCTTCCCACGCATTCGTTGTTATAAAACTCAAATGTTCAGCCAATCTGATTTGAAAATTTTGCATGACTCAGCTAATGCAAAATTTCAAACATTACGTTTCTGAAAATGGGCTGTAAACATCCGATTGCCGGGTAGGCGAACTCATAGAACTATCGATAACCTCACACGACAATGTGTGTAAGATGTAACAAATTATTACTTTCGCTAAAGTAATGTCTTATATGTTGCTTGGGCACACACAAAATTCGCCGCTTTACAACCTTGGCGGAGACGCACCCGTGCCTTATCAGTGATTAAGCAGATTGCACTGGACGATGGACGTGTTAATCTGTGTACTGATATCGGCCGGGCCTGCGATTAACAAACTTGGTTGTCGATAATATTCTCTTAGCCGCTCCTGCAAATGTTTAGTATTATCATCCACAAGGAGTGTAAGATAAACAGACAAGACTGTTGTAGTGAAACAGATATTAGGAAATTATAGTGATATAGCAAACGGACTATGCTTAACAGGGCGATAATCGGCGATCTTGATATAATTGCTATCAAGATCTGTCCTTGCCATGATGTTCGACAAAACATTGTAAAATACATCATGAAATTTACAGATTTGAAGTTTCTGCACTTCAAGAAGAGGAAACATATATAAGTGTCTCTCTATGACTCAACAGGGCGTAGGAAAAGAAGGCTCAGAGATGAATATCTTCTATCTCCATGCTATTAAATTCAACAGCCGCCGAACATAAAACTCGGATTTTACTGTCACTGCCTGCAACGGACATTAAAAAATGATCTTAATTTACGGTACGGGGCAGTAAATGAAGGTGAGATACGCAATATGTCAGTTATCTGCCTCATTATTTCAGACACAAAGATTGTCAGATACGATTTTTTTCGTGACAACAACCCGACTGAATATTATCATGGTTGAATGGAAAAAAAAATAACAAACAGTAATACGTCTTACAAGGAGAAATGACAAGAAAAACCTACGTTGCGGCCACAAGGCCTTTGTCAGGAGGGAAAGAAAATGAGAATTAAGTAGAGAACATGAAACTATAAAAATAAGAGAAAAAAACACTCCCTTATGTCCAGTCACATGGTGTAGCAAAGATGGTTGCCACTAAACCGGAAAGCGGAAGTCGATAGTACATTAAAAACAAAAACATAAGAAATAATGAAAACAAAGACTGGAAAACAGTGAGAGAAAACAAAAACAAAACAAAAAAATTTTTTATAAACATATATCTTCTTCTTCTCTTCTTCCGTCCTTAGCCACCGACCGTCAAAGCAGTCAGTGGCCATTACGCCTAGTGGCGTCTTAGGGCAACAGCAGATAGGTTTTCTTTGCCATTGTTTCCCATCACACCTATTGGCGTCTTTAGGGCAATGGCAAATCAATCCATTTGCTGTTGTTTCCGTAATCGAAGTGACTGGCAAACGGGTGATCAGCCCGTTGGTATAAACATATATAAAGCGAGGGAAAAGCGATTTAACAAAAAAAAAAAAAAAAAAAAAAATATTATGAGTGATCGCATCAAAGTAGACAGTCATAATACAACTGAGACTAGATAGAAAAGGGCGGCTCAGACAAAAGAATGTTGGGTATCAAACCGTGTGGTTTAAGGCAACCCATAAGATGGATGAGGCGTTGTTCCTGGCGAAACCAACTGTTGGCGTCCGAGGAACAGGATCTGATGGCTGTCACCTGGATGTCAGTGGCACCGTGGTGGCCAGGGCCATTGAGGTGGATGGCCACAGGTGTGGATTTCAACTGAGAGATGTCGTAGAGGTATCCGCAGAATCGGTCGCCCAGTCGTGTGCCCGTTTGGCCGATGTAAGTAATGTTGCAACGTTTGCATATAATAGCATGAATGACGTTGCGTGACTCAAGTGTGAAGCTATGTGTGATGGTGAACTTGGCCTTAGGGAACGAGACTGAACGTGTTTCGATTACATACTGACATGTCTTACATTGTGTTCGGTTACATGGCTTGGTCCCAAAGTGGCCATCGTTGACGGTTTTCAATCAGCTGTGGACTAGGAGATCCTTCAAATTATTATCCCGTCTATATGCCAGCAATGGTGGCTCACTAAGCACTTCCCGCGCCACTGGGTCAGCTTGGAGGTGAGGTAGGTGACAATACAGGATCCTTTTGACAGCAGTGCTGTGAGGGTGATAGGTCATTTTTAACTTGACTCTATCAGAGGAGGCTTTGTGGCGGGGTTTGAGAGCGTCTAGACGTGAGATAGGAAGAACACGCTCTAAGGCAGAGGTAAGAACATCCTCTGGATACTGTCTGCTACGGAAGAAGTCAACATTTCTTGTGCTCGGCATAGAAAGATGTCATCATCTTGACATAACCAACGGAGGCGGAGAAGTTGTGAGAAAGGCAAGGAGTCACGACAAGCCGGAGGATGAGAGGAAGTATAAAGGAGGTAACTGTGTGCATCGGTGGGTTTGTAGTACACTTGGTCAAAGAACTGTCCATTGAACTTAAAGGAATTGAGTCGAAGGACAAGTCCTGCAAGGCGCAGGAGAGTCTCTGTAGCGATAGAGGGGTGCGTGCGCTGGTCCAGGAAAAACCGGAGAGCTCGGAGACCATCAGAGTGAGGAATGGAAATGTAAAGCAAGCAAACATCTAACAGAAATAAACGGTAGGTACAGTCTGGGGAAAGCTGGATAGAGGAAAAAGTATAAATATTATCATCAGTGCCTCAGCAATGGCATCTGTCGTAATTGTTTCCATCGCAACCGCCTCCGGCCATCGAGTGCACAGGTCAACCTAAAATTAAACTGAATTGAAAGCTTCAATCGAACGGGGACCGGCAATGGGCCCTAAATATCAAAAACAACCTTCTAAAATGCCCGAACTGATAAGTCAGTTACTTAAAAAGTAGCATTATAAGTTTTGCTTTTATAACTCACGCTCTAAATACAAAAACTTGACATGTAATTAAAAGTTTGAGATTTTTATTGTAGCTATGCCAACAAAATTTGGCTAACACCATGTAGCAAGCTCTGGCTATTCTCAGATATCCTCCAAATGGAGACTCATATGCTGGTCGTAGTACAGTGAATCTGAGTTGTTGTTGCAAAACTATCTGATTAGTGTAAATAAGGATGTGATAAGAAACATAACGATAGAATTTTCATCTAACTACAGTATTGCTCTGATGTAGATTGTTTAACATCGCTTTTTCCCGAAAAAGTAAATAACTGTCAAAGTTTAACGTTAGAAATTGGTTGGACCTAATAGTCTAAAGTCTTTTGTTGATCTACAGGAAGAGAGTGTACAACAGCAGTGTTCAGTGGTGTTGTAGCATTATGTTGAATTACCAAATCATTAGTTTTCATTTTTGGGCCTAGAAAACACTGCAGTAACACAATCAATGTACTGAAATGACTAAGCGTGGATGTCCTCCTGAGTACACCCTTTAACATCAAGGCCAATGCAGACGATAAGGTCTGCTATGAAACAAGTACGCAGGCACGTGCTCTTCCCGAGAGAAAATGCGAATTGATAGTCACAAAAACTAATGGATAATATTCGACTTTGCAACTGAACGTGATATATTGAATTCTCCCAAAAACCCGCCTCTTCAGTGTTCATAATCTTTATTGAACAAATGAACACTCTTTGAATCATTCTTCAATAAGCTAGTTACAAAATATTTTTCTAATGGCTACCTCACGAGTCTATCACATCGTGGCACGTTACAATAAGTGGCGATTTATTCTATATTGCAAAGCTAATGGTTTACTTTCAAATACAGCTTTAACTGTATATTTCTTCCGGATTATAAAAAAATTAATCTTCATGGCTGCTGTTCTGGTTTCCCGATCTGTAAACTACAGATGCTATGATGGAAAGTCAACTCAGTAATAATATGCCTGATCGGCCGAGGCCCGGATTAACAACGACCGCGCTCTCATTGCCCCTTGAGAGTGATAAGTCAGTGAATGGGGTACAAACACCTGTTTTGAAACTTCCCAGAGAAGGTTTTGTTGTTGGAACTTGGAATGTACGCACGCTATATGCGTATGGAAAAGTCAGAGAACTAACACATGAACTTGCTAGATACTCGTGGGACATCCTGGGCCTAGCAGAAGTCAGATTGATAGGATTACGTGAATCAATAACGGATGATGGTCATAAAATTTGGTTTAGTGGAGATGAGTCCAAACATCAGCATGGAGTAGGTTTTATTGTACATAAAGATAGATTGAACTCTGTCATCAGCTGCACCCTCGAGGACTAAGGCTATTAGATTTGCCAGCAACTATAAACAACCCTTGCTTAAACTCTGAGATACAAAATTGATTTTATTCTTGTATCCAAAAGATCAAGTCCAGTATTAAAAATAGATGTTCTCAGTTAAGATTCAATTTAGACAAACTGAAAGATCCAGAAATCGCGGGAATCTTTGAGGCAACTGTTGGAGGAAAATTCGCAGCTCTCACCTTTTTGGAGGATGATATCAACTCAATCACAGAGAACATGAAAGACGTGCTCATTGAATCAGCAACAGAAATACTTGGTAAAAGAAAGAAAATAAACAAACCATGGGTTACAGATGACATTCTGAAGTTATGTGATACACGACGAGAAATGAAAAAGGTTAAGAAAGAGGTTCCTGAAGCAGCATGGCAATACAGTATGGAGAATAAAAATATTAGAAAGAAAATGAAACAGGCCAAAGAAAAATGGGTAGCTGATCAATGTGAGTCCATTAATACGGGGCTAATAAAAGGTAACAGCAAGGCAGCTTTTGACACATTAAGAAGACTATCAAAACCCCAACAGCCCAGGGTAACTGTCATAGAAGATAGCAATGGGGCTCTGCTTAATGAAAAGACAGCTGTAATGAGAAGGTGGACAGAATATTGTAGAGAATTCTTCTTCTTCTTTGATCCCTAGCCGCCGACCGTCAAAGCAGTCAGTGGCCATCACGCCTAGTGGCGTCTTGTAGGGCAACAACAAATTGATTCCACTTTGCTCGGTCGGTGGCCATCCTTCGCACAGTGCCCCAACCCCGGTTCACCCACTGCGTCTCAGCCTCCACAGTCCTCCGCCAGGTTGTTTTTGGTCGGCCTCTTTTTCGTTTTCCTTCAGGGGTCCAAAGCATAGCTGTTCTTGTGATGGCATCGGGGTCTCTTCTGTGGACATGACCAACCCAGCTCCAGCGTCCGCCAGCTACGATGGCGTGCATGTCCTCCCGCCCGCTACGAGCAAGCAGATCTCGGCCAGCGATGGCACTCGGCCAAAAGACCCGGCGAACTCCTCCTAGGCATGCCGTGTGAAAAGAGGACAACCCCGACACCTCCCTCTCTGCAACTCTCCAGCACTCCGCACCACAGAGAAGCACAGAAAGCACACAGCTCTGACACAATCTCAACCTTGTGCCCGTGCTGTACCGGGAGGACCCCCAGATGCTGCCCAGGCCAAAGAAGGCTGCCGTTCCCCCATCCACCCCGATGCCGACGTCCTTGCCTGCCCCGCCGTCCGGTGTCACCATGCTTCCCAGGTATGTGAAGGTATCTGTCTGTACCAATTGCTTATTCCCTACTGATATGGGCCCAGGGTTGCTCACACCGAGCGCCATGACCTCAGACTTCTCTAAATTGATGTCCAAGCCCACCCGCTGGCTAAACTTATCAAGTCTATCCGTTTTTTCCTGGATGTGTTGATGTGAATGTGCTAGTAGTGCAATGTCATCTACACACTCCAGATCCTCCAATGTAGAAAATGTTGTCCATCCCATTCCTCTTGGACTGCCCTCTGCCGCCTGGCGCATCACCCAGTCCATGACTGCCAAAAATAGAGTGGCCGACAAGGGGCATCCCTGTCGCACTCCCGTCCCCACCTCAAAGGCCAGGCCGCTCCGCCCAACACTGCACGTAAAGTTTGCATAGAGGCTTTTTATGATTGACACTATGCAGCCTGGAATTCCATAAGCCCTCAGTATTTTCCATAAACTGTCCCTATGTATGCTGTCAAAAGCCTTTTCAAAATCAACGAAATTAATGTAAAGCTGTCCCTGCCACTCTGAGCACTGCTCCACAATGTTCCCGAGAGTGAATACATGATCTACACATCTCCTGTTCCCTCCAAATCCTGCCCGTCCCTTCCCCAGACTGTGATCCACCGCCCTTGAAATTTTCTGTATAATCATACCGCCTAGTATCCCGCTGGGAACCGAGAGAAGAGCGACCCCTCTCCAACTATCGCAGTCCGCAAAGATCGTTTTAACCTGTGGGACTTCGCTTCTGTTTTCTTTCCCTTCATCTCCCTTCTCATCGTTATGGTGTTTAAAGTTTCCGGTGCTATCCAGTCCCGCCTCCCCCTTTCCTGGAATCCCAAGCATGATTTGCTGCTTTCTTTGTATATTGTTGAAATTCTGGTCTACATCATCAGTCAATGTCTCTTCCTGACCTCTGGCAAACCGATATCGTTTCTCCATGTCGGCCACAAAAGCCCTTCTGGTAAGGGAGTCCCTCAATCCGCCGACGCCAAACCCCCTCTGTGCAGTCACAGTTGGTGCAGCCCTTCCTAGTTTCACTTTCAGTTTTGCTAATTGTAAAGAATTATATAACTGTAAACTCGACACTGACTGTAGCATATTAAACAACATTAAGTGCGAAAACAGGGAACTCGGAAATGCAGCAATATTACGGGGAGAAGTGGAAGAGGCTATATGTTCGATGAAAGCAGGGAAGTCACCGGGTGTGGATAATATCCCAGCAGAGCTCTTGAGATATGGAGGACCAGATATAGTAAAAATCATGACAACAATTTGCCAGAAGATATGGAGTACAAAAAAATGGCCAAAAGAGTGGACGCAATCATTAGTAATACCGCTTCCAAAGAAAGGAAATCTAAAAATGTGCAAGAACTACAGAACCATTAGCCTTATTAGTCATCCAAGTAAGGTGATGTTAAAGATACTTTTGAACAGAATAAAACAGAAATCAGAAGAAATCTTGTCCGAGGAACAGGCTGGCTTTAGACCAAAAAGAAGTACATCAGAACAAAGCTTCAATATTAGATTACTGATCGAAAAACATCTCCAGCGTCAACACGATTTATACCATAACTTCATCGATTTCACAAAAGCCTTCGATCGAGTCTGGCATGAAGGCTTATGGCAAATAATGAGAAAATTTAATTTTGATACCAACATCATAGATATCATTGAAGCACTATACAAGGAGAATTTTTCAAAACAACTGTAGGAGTTCGCCAGGGATGTATCCTGTCTCCAGTGCTCTTTAATATATATCTAGAACATATTAAGCAGGAGGCTCTATACGATTTTAAAACAACCATATCGATTGGAGGCCGACCTCTTTGCAATCTACGTTTTGCTGATGATATCGATCTGATAGCTGGAACAGAATCAGAACTTCAAGACCTTACCTCTAGACTGGAGAAAGTAACAAGAACGTATGGGATGTAAATTAATATAGAAAAAAGCAAGATATTGGTGAAAAGCCATAAGAAACATGTTCCGACCAACATTATGTTAAATGGGCAAACGTTAGAAGAAGTTAACACCTTTAAATATCTTGGGTCCACTATATGTAGTGATGGAAGATCAAGTAAAGAAATCAAGACAAGACTTGAGATGGCATCAGCTGCCATGACAAGGCTGAATGTGATCTGGAAAAGTAACATCAGTTTTCCTGTGAAGATCAAATTATACAAATCACTCGTATTATCTATTCTCTTGTATGGGTGTGAGGGCTGGACACTCACTGCAGATATGGAGCGAAGGATTCAGGCTTTCGAGCATAAATGTTATAGAAGAATTTTGCGCATTTGCTATAAAGAGCACAAAACAAATGTCTATGTTAGAGAGAAGATAAACACCTATGCAGGCCACCAAGAACCACTTTTGTCAGTAGTGAAACGTCGAAAGCTTTCCTGGTTTGGGCATGTAACTCGTCATGACTCCCTTTCGAAAACGATCCTCCAGGGAACAGTCGAAGGTAAACGGAGAAGAGGAAGGCAAAGAAAATCCTGGGCTGATAACATCAAAGAATGGGCAGGACACGGTTTTTCCACACTTGTACGCATTGCTGAGTATAGAGAGCAGTGGAGGACCCTGTCTGCTGATGCTTCCACCATGGCACCCCTACGACCCATGACGGGTTACGGGTTGAGATGTTGATGAAACTACAGGATGTTAGTCCATGTGGGTGCATCTCACGCTAACACTACTAGAGCTCAGTCGCTAGTGGGAAAACTTATTTGAAAGAGAAAGAATAAGTTTGATATATGTTTATATGGGTTTCTCTGGGAAGATGCTGGCATCCCTAAAGATTATTTCTACGAACAACTAGCAGATGGCAAAGTAATAGCCGACGTCTGCAGCTGAGGTTCAAAGATGTGTGCAAAAGAGACATGAAGGCACTGATGACAAATCAAGCAACCTTGAAGGATAAACCTGCAGCTTGCACCAAGAGTAGTATAGTAGGGCGGTTTCGATTATCATTCCGGAGGATGAGCGGGATTTTATATAGGGACATATACCGATCGATAACGGGGGATGAGCGTGACTTTTATATAAGGAAAAATACTAGATCAATAATGGCGGTGTGGGTTAGTAGGTTACTAAGGGGATTTTTTTGTGATGGCATTTTAAGTGTTGTGTATGACTCAGCAGTGTGTTGTTATGTTTCTTTATTCAGGTGTTACAACATATATACAATAAATGCAATATATACAACATATACTTATATATATATATATATATATATATATATATATATATATATATATATATATATTGCAACTACTGACAGCAAACACACTTGAGACACCATTGTTGCATGCTGGTTTGGGGTATATAACGGTCTTGACGTAGACTCACAGATAGAGTGGTTGACTGGTAGATAGACGACTGGTACAGTAAGTTGCTAGATATCACAGTCATAGATACATGGTGTAAGACCTCCGGGCAACGCCGGGTACTTCCAGATGTAGATAAGGATATTATATTTGTGTGCCACTGATAAATTCGATCAGAATCCGTCGGGCTTACTGGTAGCCGACCAAGTGTGGGTGTATAGCTGTCAATGGACGCGAATGCCGTGTAGTATTAATGTAAGTCACTAATCATCCACCCACATCGCTGCACACATTGAAGTAACTACTGAAATGTCTACACACTGTTTATTGTACAAGACAGGTCACGTGAACATCCTGGCAAACAGTGCCCAGGTACATAGTAACAATTCACTGTCACGAATTACAATTTTAAAGGACATCAAGGAAACACATCGTATAACTATACTCTCCACCTTCTCTTCTCCGGCGATAAAATAGATGCCGTATAAAGTTTTTTCTCTAGGCAATATCAATAATCTTTTCGCCTTCCATGGCGCTATAACAGATGCCGTATAAAGTTTCTGGCTCTAGGCAATATCAATAATCTTGTCGCCTTCCATGGCGCTATAACAGATGCCGTATAAAGTTTCTGGCTCTAGCAAAGTAAATGTTGCTCTTACCTTCCCGGCTCTAGTAATACATAATCTAATAAACATTGCACAATAAACATCAGCCATACTATCCCAGGCTTTGGAAATAACATAGGGAGTCTCCAACAATTCTATTCCGCCAGAACATACCTCCTTTAATCACAGTTAACAAACATGGCTGACCCGCCTTGGTCAGGCGCCCAGAGCGAACAGTCACGAGATATCGCATATTAGTCCCGCTCTAAAACCAAGCATGCGCCGATCAACCCAAGACATGAGTAAAGCTCAATCCAGAATCGTCCTTACATACAAATGGTAAGTCAAGGGAGACAACAACTAAATCTGACCTGACATGCAAAAAATATAAATCTTTACATCCCCTAGCTTAAAACCAAAACTGACCTTAACAGGAATCAACAAAATAATAAAGCACAAATAAATCAACAAAAATATTGCAAAACTTGCAATGATAACTGCGAAAGGTTTACAACACAAGAAACAAAACAGTGTATAAACGAATATAACTCAAAGATAGCAAGAGAAGACAGACACTCACAAACAAATAAATCAAAAACTAAAGAACATAGAAAATATTACAAAAACAACTTAGGACATCTCAGCACAACTAAACAAAAATTGAAATGACTGAATTCGGTATAGACACGAATTCAGACACACAGTCCCTAAAGAACGCTCCCAGATCTACTGACCGTCCGAGGAGGTATTAGCAGATCTGAAAGTCCCTCCAACCAATCCCGCAGAAATATGACATATATAACATAAAAAACAAAGAAACAAGAAATATAAATTGAGTGTGTTGAGAGGAAGGCTTAATCACAACACACAAAGGCACAGCTTACAAACATAAAGCCGCTTATCTTTACAAGGAACAATCCTGGCCTCCGCAAGAACAACAACAATGAAGAACCCAAAAAATCCAGTTCTGCAGCGAAGCAATGTAGATCGATGCAGGAACTCCGGACTGACGACTTGAAGTCAGCACATCAGAAGTCCAACGTACAGGAAACACACGAGCTGGAAACACTGTATTTCTTGACTTGAATAACTTGATCTCCTGACGAAGTGCTAGACAGTTTATTGCCCCGTATTAACTGGCGACCACTTTTGCAACTACTGATAGCAAACACACTTGAGCCACCACTGTTGCATGCTGGTTTGGGGTATATAAAGGTCTTGACGTAGACTCACAGATAAAGAGTGGTTGACTGGTAGATAGACGACTGGTACAGTAAGTTGTAAGACATCACAGTCATAGATACATGGTGTTAGACCTCCGGGCAACGCCGGGTACTTCCAGATGTAGATAAAGATATTATATTTGTGTGCCACTGATAAATTCGATCAGAATCCGTCGGGCTTACTGGTAGCCGACCAAGTGTTTGTGTATAGCTGTCTATAGACGCGAATGCCGTGTAGTATTAATGTAAGTCACTAATCATCCACCCACATCGCTGCGCACATTGAAGTAACTACTGGAATGTCTACACACTGTTTATTGTACAAGACAGGTAACGTGAACATCCTGGCATACAGTGCCCAGGTACATAGTAACAATTCACTGTCACGAATTACAATTTTAAAGGACATCAAGGAAACACATCGTATAACTATACTCTAAACCTTCTCTTCTTCGGCGATACAATAGATGCCGTATAAAGTTTCTGGCTCTAGGCAAAATCAATAATCGTTTCGCCTTCCATAGCGCTATAACAGATGCCGTATAAAGTTTCTGGCTCTAGGCAATATCAATAATCTTTTCGCCTTCCATGGCGCTATAACAGATGCCGTATAATGTTTCTGGCTCTAGCAAAGTAAATGTTCCTCTTACCTTCCCGGCTCTAGTAATACATAATCTAATAAACATTGCACAATAAACATCAGCCATACTATCCCAGGCTTTGGAAATAACATAGGGAGTCTCCAACAATTCTATTCCGCCAGAACATATCTCCCTGAATCACAGTTAACAAACATGACTGACCCGCCTTGGACAGGCGCCCAGAGCGAACTGTCACGAGATATCGTATATTAGTCCCGCTCAAAAACCCCGCATGCGCCGATCAACGCAAGTCGTGAGTAAAGCTCAATCCAGAATCTTCCTTACACACAAATGGTAAGTCAAGGGAGACAACAACTAAATCTGACCTGAAATGCAAAAAATATATATGTTTACATCCTCTAGCTTAAAACCAAAACTGACCTTAACAATATATATATATATATATATATATATATATATATATATATATATATATATATATATATATATATATATATATATATATATATATATATATATATATGGTGAAGTACAGTGATTCAGCGATAAAATCATAAATTATATATATATATTAAAGTCAAAATAATAGCAGTAGAAATAAAATTAGTAAAGTTGAAACGCGCCTTCTTTCCTGTGCCAGAAAACGCATTGATTGAAGCAGGACAGAACATAGTGAGAAATCTTATCGCCGCGTTGGTATTATTACATTTATAACGCGCCTGTCAAGGGTTAACGATAAAAATTTGAAAATTCTACTATCGTAGGGTTCCAGGAAAGATAGAAAGAATAAAACACACGAATGCATAAGATTGAGAGAGCGCACACCTGCTGCCGGCTTGTCAAGTGTTAGAGGTTTGAATTAGCTACTCGGGCCAACAGTGCGAGACGAGGCCGTTAGCTTGTGTTGAAAACGAAGTCGCAAGTTTGACAATTTAAAAAACACCCCGCCAGCCAAATACATTTCTAACCGCAGACACTGTGGAAAAATATATATGTACACATACGCATAATTACTTCATATCGGGAAAAAGGAAGATCTGGGGCGATTTTTATAACATTCAAGTAGTTGAAACTTAGAAAAACAACGAACACCAAAATGGAAAATATATTGAATTCTTTATTACTAGGTTTATGATCATAAAAGTTAGCTAGTCTAAGAGCGGGTCTTGTCCTGATAAATAATATGCTTTCGAATCAAAAATCCGACAGACAGAAATAAAGTTATAGACAAAAGACGGTATTTGTTCGTACAGACAGACCAACACATGCTCGTTTGGACTTGCACTAACGATGACTTTTTTGACGCGTCTTTGAAAAAGGCAGGAAAAGGTTACATGCAGTCTGTTGTAGAAAGGGGCAGAAAAGGGGGAGAAAAATTATGGGATGATATGGTGTTGTTTTCATCTTATCTTTGGACACCCAAAAACAATGAAGATGTTAACAGATGTTGAAGGTGAAGAAGTAGGGTGTCTCTGGTCTGGTTTGCGTGGGTGATGTGTTGAAAGAATGCAGGTGTACATAGATGAATGTCCGCACCGCACCACAGTACACTAGTCACAGGAACGTCACACTGTCTCACGATGAGGAAGTCAATAAGTAATAATGGCTAGTGACGTTTCCATCATTTATTCAGGACGACCCAACGATGACATCAAATAGTATAGTCATATACAACATTGAAAGACGTCACAATAATAATGGCAAATAATGTAGCTGGCATCGAATAAACATATGGCAAGCTGTCTATCTCTTAGTACAGCTGCATAGCAACGACCCCGTCTTGAGAACGGGTCTTATATATATACATATGCCTCAATTCGTCCTAGTCCGACATCAATAAGTCAGATCCATATAGGTAAACTACTGCAGCTGCTAACATGGCGGACCCTGAGTACTGTTCACAATTAAGCCTCTGTGATGGCCCTTCGCAAAAGCCTTGCTGAAGGAGCTACCGCCGACATAGCGGAATTTAAAGTATACTGTAATATTCGTCAGGGCATAACCAACCCAGAACTGATGTCATGGAGACCTGTTAGATGCAATCTAGTCGTAAATAAATTCTACTCTGTCTAACGGCAAGTCAGCGAGCAGGAAGGAACAAAATGTCTGTCTCAAAGCTGGCTAACAACATGAATGATTCTAGAGCAATTACCTGTACTTTCGAAAAACACCACAATTCAGAACTATCTCCAAGACGATAAAGAATATGATATCGTGGGGGCACATATCATGTAGACATCTTAATACACCACAGAGCAATTCCTCCCCAACGATATGAAAAACTCGGGTCGACGTCAAAAACGCGTCCGACCCCTTACACAGTTTCTATCATGACTCCCGGGCGGAAGTCTATTCAAAACCCATACTAAGAATTCACGCATGCGTAGTTAACGCAAGACCTATCTGAGTAAAAACACAGATCGAACGATGAAAACATTCTAAGAAACAACTGACCATCAAGCCATATATGGACAGGAATAAACATCGTCGCTAGTTTCAATAATTCTTAGAAATAGATGACTTATGCGAGCCATACATGGTCCGAAAACCAAAACACCGTTTCTAAACTTAGCTCGCTAGGTTGAGAGACAGGAGGGGACAACCCACTGTTAATTACAACGTCAGTGAAAGAAATGAGTCATGGCCCTTAGACCAGACCTTAGTATTAACAACCCAGTTAAATCTGTGCGCAACAGGATGGCTTAACACAAAATATATTTAGCAGTAGAAATCTAAGAAGGAGAGAGGAAAACACTTGGTAGTGTCCAAAAATAAAGTCTGTTTTTGCATTTAATTTAAATTTCAAAACTTCTGGATTTGCTGCTATGAAGATGGGGAACAAGGGAGGAAAGGACAAACCTACTGGACAGCAGGAACCTTATCACCCCCCAGTGTGTGAGGATGTAGTCTGCAATGGGGTCACAATTAGGTGTCTCTATGATACAGGCTTAGATTTTGATTCTGTTGTGAGTAAGCACTTCGTGAACCCAGATCAGTATACCACAGAAACAGTGGAGATACAAGGGGCGACCAAGGACATACCACTTATGAAACTTCCCATAGACAGGATAACGGTGAAAACTTGCTATGTGGAAGGAGTAATCAGAGCAGCAGTGATCGACGCACCCATCTACCCTCTGATATTGGGGTGTCGTTATGTCTTCTTGGGGGCTCCCAAGAGACCTCTGGTCATGGCAACAGTGCAGACCAGATCACATTCCATAAAGGAAGAATATGAACCTATAAATACTCATCCAGAAGAGATGAGGAAGGCACAGGCTGAGGATAGGTCACTGAAGCCGTGCTTTCAAAAATTGCGTAACTGCCATACACCTCCAAGCAAAGGAGAATTTTACATAAAGAATAAATTGTTATATAGGAAGGCCGGAACTGGTTCAAATGGTCACGGACAACTGGTACTTCCCAAGATGTATAGGGCAGACGTAATAAGGAGTTTACATGTTGGAAAAGATGGGGACCACGAGAAAGTAGGTACCATCTGCCAAAAGGTGTCTCAAAATTATTATTGGCCCGATGAAAAAAAAAATTATTGAGAATTTTGTCGAAGCCTGCGGCATATTTCATGAGGGAACACCCACAAGTGGGGACAATAATAATCAGGACCTAGAAACGCCATGGGGCAAACTTAGGCCTGACAATGGAAAGAAAAATAAAATTAATAATGTAGACAAAGTGGAATCGGAACCCCCTTTTCACACACAGTCTTCACTTGAATGTGTTAGAATGGCAACTCTGCGTCGAGTACAAAGAGTGATTTTACCCCAGAATAAGCCGACAGTCCCTCGGTCGGAATTATGTGAACTGGGTGAAGGTAAAAGAGAGAGAAGATCTCTCACAGTGAACTTAAAGTGGGGAGAAAACCCCAGGAAAAGAATAGGTAGTGGTAGATTCTTGTGTGATGACACAAGGAAGAAACGTAGTCAACATAAAGCTTCTAATGTAAAGGACCTGACAAGTGCCAGGAAAAATAAGTATGTAAAATTAAAAGTCCATTTGTGATTTGTTGAGGGCCTGGACAGATGAGAAGGCAGAAGAGACTGTTACCCTTTCATACCAATATGTGAACGAGCTGATCACTCGTCTTAAAACTGGCTGGAAACTTGCAAATGATAATCTCAGACAAGCTAGGAAAAAACATGCTGCCTATTTTAACAAGAAAGCTAAGGATAGAGAATTATTTGTGGGAGAGAAGGTGCTTCTTCTACTGCCCGGCAGCCAAAATAAACTACAAATTGGATGGCAAGGTCCATATACTGTTCTAGAGAAGGTGTCTTGATCAAATTATAAAATCGACAAGAAAGGGAAAGAGAAAGTATATCATATGAACCTTCTAAACAAGTATCTTGACAGGGAAATCCTGGAAGGAACACACTTAATGTCCTTGTCGATAGCAACAGGGATGAAAAATGAACCGCTCACATCCCATGAGTATCCCTTGAAAACATGTGATACACCGGCACATGTAAAAGTCAGTAAACACTTGACGAAAAAAATGAGGGAACACGTTCGAAAGGTTCTGACTGATCATACGGACGTGTTAACAGACAAACCGGAGCACACGAATTTGTTAGAATATGACATGAAACTAGTAGACCATACACCGATCTGTATGAGAGCCTACACGATCCCGTTTGCCAAGGAGAAAGCTTTGAAAGAGGAGATTGAGTACCTATTGAAAGAAGGAATTATTTCTCATAGCGAATCTCCATATAGTTCCAGTGTGGTTTTGCTGAGAAAACCCTCTGGAGAACATCGTCTGTGTATGGATTACAGGAAACTGAATGCTGTCACAGAGAATCAGGTGGATCCATTACCTGACACAAACCAATTATTTGCCAGGCTAAACAAGAGAAAATATTTTTCGAAGGTGGATCTGAGCAAAGGCTATTATCAGATTCCAGTGAAGCCTGAGGTCAGACCTTATTTGGCGTTTAGCACTTCGGAAGGACATTATGAATTCAACATGTTACCTTTTGGGTTGAAAAATGCTCCGAGTGTATTTTCTAGGATGATGCGAAAATTGTTGGATCCACTAAATAACCCATGCATCACAAACTTTATGGATGACATCCTCATTGCTACAGAAACATTTGAGGAACACATTAACTCTTTGACGATGCTGTTTGATAGACTAAGAGAGGCTAATTTGACGGCTAGACCAACAAAATGTTGTATTGGTTGTAAAGAGTTGGAGTTCTTGGGACATACTGTGTTTTAGGGTAGTATGACACCTGACCCCAAGAACCTTGAAAAATTGCAGAGAGCACCTAGGCCACAAACAAAGAAAGACGTGAGATCTTTCGTGTCGTTGTGTGGATTCTATCAGAAATATATCAAAAATTTTAACTCTGTTTGTGCTCCTCTGACGAATTTAACTCGCAAGGGGAATCCTGATAGAATTGTTTGGTCAGCCCAATGTGAATCAGCCTACCAAGAGTTAAAGGAAAAACTTACAAGCAAGCCTATCTTGAAATTACCTGATTTGAGTCAGGAATTTGTGGTGAGAAGTGACGCAAGCAATGTGGGCCTGGGGGCTACGTTGTTGCAAAGATCATCGTCACCAGAGGGAGAGCTGAACCCAGTCGCTTATGCTAGCCGCAAGTTAAACACAGCGGAGCAAAACTATTCAACAAGCGAAAAAGAATGTCTAGCTTTGATCTGGGCGATACGAAAGTTCCAGATCTATCTATATGGTAGAACATTCGTGGTCCAAACGGATCATCAGCCTCTCGTATTCTTATCACAGGCCAAGCATGAAAATGCCAGATTATTAGGATGGTCGTTATTATTACAGCCATATCAATTTACCATTGAATATATTCCGGGGTCACTGAACTTGGGTGCAGATTTCCTAAGTAGGCATCCCTGTGATCCAAATCAGAGTATTCAGCAGGCGTAGGGAGTTGATTTTGTTTATGTGTATCACTGTTTAGAACTAGCATCAGGCAAGTTCTTAAGTGGGGAGATGTGTGGTGAAGTACAGTGATACAGCGATAAAATCATAAATTTTATATATATTAAAGTCAAAATCAGGAAAAGACATTAACTGATAATATAGACCAGAATTTCAACACCATTTCAACAATATACAAAGAATGCAGCAAATCATGCTTGGAATACCAGGAAATGAAGAAGAAAGACTGGATAACACCAGAAACATTAAACACCATAACGATGAGAAAGGAAATGAAAAAATGAAAAAAAGAAAACAGAAGCGAAGTCCCCTAGGTTAAAGCAACTATATAGCGAACAGTACAGTAAGCTGGACAAGGAAGTTAAACGCCAAACCCGAGCCAACAAAAGGAATTTCCTAGACGATCTTGCAAGACAGGCAGAGAAGGCAGCACTGAGAAATGAACAAAGCACAGTATACAAAATAACTAAATTCATCAGCGGAAAACGAGGTGCAAAGAATATCCCATTAGTAAGAGATAAGCAAGGTGATCTCATCACGACAGCAGAGAGACAGGAAACAAGATGGGCAGAGCACTTAAGAGAAACTCTGAACAAGGAACCACCAGAGTCACAATTGAATGTTCCTGAAGCTGAAAACGATCTAGATGTGAATACAGACATTCCACGAAAAGAAGAAATCATCACAGCAATCAAAGGGTTAAAGAACGGCAAAGCTCCGGGCCATGATAACTTAAATGCAGAGCTATTTAAGACAGACCCTGAGCTAGCAGCAGAACTATTAGAACCACTATTTGCACAAGTCTGGAAAACGGGGACAACTCCATCAGAGTGGAACAAAGGAATAATTGTCAAGTTGCCCAAGAAGGGAGATCTTGCAGACTGCAATAATTGGAGAGGAATCACTCTTCTCTCAGTTCCCAGCAAAATACTAGGCAGGATAATTATACAGAGAATTTCAAAGGCAGTAGACTACAAACTGAGGAAGGAACAAGCAGGATTTAGAAATAATAGAAGATGTGTAGATCATATATTCACTCTCAGGAACATTACAGAGCAGTGCTCAGAATGGCAAAGACAGCTTTACATTAATTTTGTTGATTTTGAAAAGGCTTTTGACAGCATACATAGGGACAGTTTATGGAAAATACTGAGGGCTTATGGAATTCCAAGCTGCATAGTGTCAATCATAAAAAAGCCTCTATGCCAACTTTACGTGCAGTGTTGGGCAGAGCAATCTAACCTTTGAGGTGAAGATAGGAGTACGACAAGGATGCCCCTTGTCAACCACTCTATTTTTAACAGTCATAGACTGGGTGAAGCTCCAGACAACAGAGGGCAGCCCAAGAGGAATAAGATGGACAACATTTTCTACATTGGAAGATCTGAAATATGCAGATGACATTGCACTACTAGCACATTCACATCAACACATCCAGGAAAAAACGGATAGACTTAATCTTCTTCTTCTTCTTCTCGTTCGCTGTTGTTTAGAAATGTCTACACAAGAAGTCCGGTTTTCTGGATGTATGTTGCTGTGGTTGAAAGTTCTTCAAGACTCCCAAACAGCTTTGTGTGGATGTGCGTCTCTGTGGGCCAATGTTCAGTTCGCAATTGACTAAGCATGTGGCAGTCTTGCAGGATGTGTTCGGCTGTCTGTGCTGCCTGTCCACACGTACATAGGGGTGATGGGACCAATCTCAGTCTGTATAAGTGACTGTTCAGTCTGTTGTGTCCTGTTCTCATACGGAACAGGATCACCTGTTTTGCTCGATCAAGATATTGATAGTTGTCTCTTTGTTGATCAATTTTCCTGATGGCCTTGATAAGGGTCTTCTTTTCCTGGAATGTGATTGTTTGTTCTTTTTGTTCCTGTGTTGCTCCCTCTTTTGCTAACATATCTGCTCTCTCATTTCCTGGTATGCCACAGTGTGATGGTATCCACTGTAGCACTACCCTTCTTTTGATATTTACTTCGCATAGGACTTTGTTTAATTCTGGCAGTTTATCACTGTTGAGGGCTTGCAGAACTGACATTGCATCGGTAAGGAATACAACCTGCTGACATTGGCTTATTGTGTTATTTATTATTCCTGCAGCAATGCTTATGGCCTGTACTTCAGCAGCATAGTTTGAACAGAATATTCCAGTAGGTGAACAGGTGGATTCATTTTCTTTGTCTGGATAGACCACATAAACTCCTGCGCCTCCGTTCTTCACTGCTCTGGTTGCAGATCCATCAGTATATACTTGGATCCATGCTTCTCTGGGGTATAGTTCTTCAATCATGTCACATGCTGCTATTTTCCTTTGGAGAGTATTTAGCTCTCCCATGGGGCAGGTGGTAGTTATGGAGGTCTTAATACTGAAATTTTGATGTTGTTCCCATGGGGTTGGGAGGAGTGTGGGAGTTATTTCCTTAGTGATGTCTGGTAGTTCATCCTTGTATGTTCTAATTAGTTTTTTGGACCGATGCACAAAACTGCTTCTCTTCAACCTCCCACTGGCTAAATCTCCAAATCTAGCTTTCATTGGACGTGCGGGCATGCTCCTGCACTTCTCTGCTTGGATCAGGGTCTTAGTGTCTCGTCTGTATAATAAAGGTGGAATGCCTGTGATCCCTTCCACCTCATCTACCGGCGCGGCCCCCATGGCACCCGCGATCAACCCAAGCGCCTGATCCCGTACTCCATCCAAGGCCCGCAGGTGCGACCTGGCCGCCGCAGACCATGCCGCCGATCCGCACCCCAATACAGGTCCCATTGCACCTGCACACACCCCGCCCCCCAGTGTTGCCTCGCCAGCTCCCCAACCCGATCCAGCCACCCTCCTTAATAAGTTTAGCCAGCAGGTGGGCTTGAACATCAATTTAAAGAATTCTGAGGTCATGACGCTCAATGTGAGCAACCCTGAGCCCATATCAGTAAGGAATCAACAATTGGTACAGACAGATACCTTCACATACCTAGGAAGCATAGTAAAACCAGACGGCGGGGCAGGCAAAGACATCAACATAAGAATGAATAAGGCAAAAACAGCCTTCTTTAGCCTGAACAACATCTGGAAGTCCTCCCAATACAGCACAAGCACAAAATTAAGATAATATCAGACCTGTGTGCTTTCTGTGCTTTTCTATGGTGCAGAATGCTGGAGAGTTACAGAGAAGGAAATGTCGAAATTGTCCTCTTTTCACACAATATGCCTAAGAAAAATTCACCGAATCCTTTGGCCGAATACTATCACTAACCAAGATCTGCTTACTCGTAGCAAGCAAGAGGACATGCACACCATCATAGCTGGCAGACGCTGGAGCTGGGTTGGTCATGTCCTCAGAAGAGACCCCGATGCCATCACAAGAACAGCTTTGCTTTGGACCCCTGAAGGAAAACGAAAGAGAGGCCGACCATAAACAACCTGGTGCAGTACTGTGGAGGCTGAGATGCAAAGAATGAACCAGAGTTGGGGCACTGTACGAAGGATGGCCAACGACCGAGCAAAGTGGAATCAATTTGTTGTTGCCCTACAAGACGCCACTAGGCGTGATGGCCACTGACTGCTTTGACGGTCGGCGGCTAAGGACCAAAAAAGAAAGAAGAAGAAAGTCAAAATAATAGCAGTAGAAATAAAATTAGTAAAGTTGTAACGCGTCTTCTTTCCTGCGCCAGAAAACGCATTGATTTAAGCAGGACAGAACATAGTGAGAAATCTTATTGCCGCGTTGGTATTATACTCGCTGCCGTTGCCTTCTCTAACTCAAGATCAGAGTCAGGTACCCATTTACAGCTGGTTAGACTGATGCGTGACACCTGTTCCTTTCCTCGCTGCCGTTGCCTTCTCTTACTCAAGATCAGAGTCAGGTACCCATTTACAGCTGGTTAGACTGATGCGCGACAGCTGTTCCCTTCCTCGCTGCCGTTGCCTTCTCTAACTCAAGATCAGAGTCAGGTACCCATTTACAGCTGGTTAGACTTTGAGTTAGGGAAGGAAAGACAGCGAGGAAGGAAACTGGTCTCCCCAGTTAGAGAAGTCAACGGCAGCGACTTCCCTTGTTTCCTGTGTATTGTTAACTTGTAGAACTGATTCAATACCGTTTTATTGGGGGGAGGGTGGGGGGAGGGGGGGAGGGCGGGTCTGTCGTTCCCAAATCACAATGTGAAATCAACCTTTTTCAGTCAAGAAAAAGTACGGTTCTCAGTTTTTGTAATAAATTTCCACAATTTGATTTTAGCGGTGAATTAACGCACAAGAACCGAGGTTTGAATTAGCTACTCAGGCCAACAGTGCAAGACGAGGCCGTTAGCTTGTGTCGAAAACGAAGTCGCAAGTTTGAAAATTTAAAAAATACCCCGCCAGCCAAATACATTTCTAACCACAGACACTGTGGAAAAATATATATATACACACACGCATAATTACTTCATATCGGGAAAAAGGAAGATCTGATGCGATTTTTGTAACATTCAAGTAGTGGAAACTTAGAAAAACAACGAACACCAAAATGGAAAATATATTGAATTCTTTATTACTATGTTCATGATCATAAAAGTTAGCTAGTCTAAGAGCGGGTCTTGTCCTGATAAATAATATGCTTTCGAATCAAAAATCCGACAGATAGAAATAAAGTTATAGACAAAAGACGGTATTTGTTCGTACAGACAGACCAACACATGCTCGTTTGGACTTGCACTAACGGTGACTGTTTTGGCGCGTCCTTGAAAAAGGCAGGAAAAGGTTACATGCTGTCTGTTGTAGAAAGGGGCAGAAAAGGGGGAGAAAAATTATGAGATGGCTTAACACAAGATATATTTAGCAGTAGAAATCTAAGAAGAAGAGAGGAAAAAAACTTGGTACTGTCCAAAAATCAAGTCTGTTTTTGCTTTTAATTTCAAATTTCAAAATTGTCGTTCGTTTATTGGCCAAAGCCTTTCATATTATTAAGAAAATTCAACGGCTTGACGCCATTTGTAGAAGATAGTTCCGAGAGCAGGACGTTGTGATTTTTGTGAAAAGTGATTAACCTTATTAAAGCAAATATATATGAAAGTATAGGCATCACAGTCCAGCCAGCAGTACATCTGGAATCTGCTATTCAACGTACCTGTGTTTTTTTCATTTGAATTCTGGTAAGACCGACATTATTCATATATATATTTTGTTTAAAAATGTGAGTGAGAGATGCTGCTTTCACGACTAAGTAATCAGGTCCCAAGCTTATCTATGCAGGGCTTGAAGGAGAATTAGGATATAACACATTGCCAGTTTTGTAAATGCACATGTCTTGTGAAATAAAATGTTTTCTTAGGTGACCAGAGGGACACAGCTCACCTATCCCATTGAATGGTAGAAAAGAAGGATTAATAAGATTATTGCAGACGCAGTGCCGCCTTTGTAGGAGAGACATGTGAACAACACTGGTACACTGTGGAATGGATGTGCTGGATTGGTCCATTGGATATGACCCAGCTCTTTATTTCTTGTGTATGCTCTTTTGTATATAAAACACAGTCTAAATAAGATATCACCCAGGAGACATTGTTTTATTATTACATGGTCTTATCTGGCACTAGTCCGGTGCCAGAATTCTATGTGAAAGCTGTAGAGGAGTTGTGGAGGCCAGTAGTGATAGGGGTCGCCAGTTTCTCCCCTATTACTTTTGGAGCAGTGGTCATTCGGCAGAAAGAATTCAGACAGTTCCAGGGGGCCAGATAAGTGAAATATCTGGTACCCTAACAGTACATCAGCTATAAGAGCAGCATAGCCATGTATTCAAGAAATAAAACATTTCCCTAGTGCAATTAACAGAGACAGTGCATTTTAAAGAGACTGGGAGTGATTATAAAAATCCCAAACAGCCATCCAGTGTTAGAAACCAGTAATAGACAGATTTTAGTAACACCATTAGTATAATTTAACAGTATTTGTTTGGACACTTGTCCCTGTGGGTCTAAATTTACATTTGTATATATATCTTGAATTCTTTTCATTTTTAAAAGTCCTGACCAGAAGAATACTAGGTTCAGGACCAAATAAATCATACAGAAAATTATTAATTGTACAAAGTTATCCGAGGTGTTATTTCCTTTAATCATAGCCTTTAATACTTGTTTGTGTAGAGGTGTATTATTGGTAAAGTACCATCACACCACACTTGCATATCCCTAGACATTAGACGTAGCTATCATTCATACTAGTCAAGAATAAGTCTGCTTGAGGCCATAAGGTGGTAGCAGAAAGGTACCCTGATAATTCAACCCTAAATTTGTTAGAATCAGGGACCTTCACAGCTGGCCTCATTCAGTGCATTACGGAAAAATGTCAACATCATTTCATAACATCAAAACCCACCAATATATATATATATATATATATATATATATATATATATATATATATATATATATATATATATATATATATATATATATATATATACATACAACATTCATACAATATATATTTTACAACATGTAGACAACATTTATACAAAGGCCAAGGTTTTTTAATAAAGTTAGTATTAAATATATTTAATGATCTCTTTTAAAAGAATACGAAATGTCAATCTAAAGCTCTAGTTTCAGGCGCTTATTAACTCTTTTCTTTTGCTTCGATGGTGGTGGTTGTAGATTAAAGACATCGTCCGGGTGATTGTCTAGGGTAGGAGTTGATATAGGAGTACAAGTGTTTTTGTTGTAAAGAGGACACCAACTCGGTTCTTGAAATATTGGTTGATAACAACTGGAGTTGATATAGTGGTCAAACGTGTTACTGGGGCTAGTAGTAGGACAGGTATCGGTTTTTGGTAACTGTAGTCGGTCGAATTTGGCGAGGATTTCGCCCTGTAAAACCAGCAGATGTTCAAATTCAGGGCAAATCAACGTAATGCTGATTTTGGTAGGAAACTTTAGCGTGATTCACCAAAGTATTTTCTCACGTGTAGTAAAGGCTGGCCTCTGTAAAAACTTACAGACGCAACCTTCAACACACTCTCCAACGGTTTAAGCATTTCATCACTTCTACGCATGTACACCCAGTTTGTGGGAACGGTGCCGGGGGTACTCATCTTCAGTGAGGTATGATCGCCAGTGTCTGGGCGTTGGTCTCCCAAGTGTCTGTTTATATGAAGGAAAACTAGGTTAATCTGGTTTTTGAAGCGTGTCCACACTTGTTGCGCGCTAACATGGGGCTGGTTAGTCGAAAAAGTAATCGATCGTTGACGTGTTGTCTATGTGAAAACGGCAGCAGGACCCGCCGCATAGTACCGCCGCGAGCTTTTAACAATACGAAATAAATTTTGTAGAGTCCACAAACGTTGGTAAATACATCTTGTAAATTTCTAGAATTGTAGTTAAAAGGCCAGTTAGAGTTTCTCGCTATAAAATTAACGAGGTCCGGGTGTCCAGGTGGTAGTCGAAAAGAATCAAAATATTCAAAAGTTCCACATCCATTATAATATAGAGCGACCCAGTTGTCATCGGGTCGATAGCTAGCGTCAGTGTTGATGACGAAAGCAGCCGTCTTAGTCGGATCGATACGCCGAGGTAATTGGTAGCGAGCTAAAACTTTAACGACTCCAGTCCGTTTAACAAATATGTCCGACAGGAGTATTCCACGTATCTCGTGAGTATTCATCGTTTAATCGGCGTACTCTATCAAAACTTGGCGCGATTTCGATATTTCCATTATCGAGTCTTGCTCGGTGTAGACGATAACCTGTAATGGTTCGGGTGTGCTCGCGGTGAATTTAAGTTCTATTGCGAGTGGTCCCGACTTAGCCATCTCGAACTGGTCACCGTCCAGTTAACTGGAGGTGAGGTCAAACGCGTATAAGGCGTAACCATTCTTAAAATGTCTATATTCAAGATCATTGCCGGCGTCTTTTCCAATCAGCCCCATGGCTAGATTAATGCCAAAGAAGGCTCTCACGTACTGGTTGTGATAATAATAAATTAACAAAGGCTTGCCACTAACTGTTCTTCCATCCGCGCTTACATTTAAATATATCATACCAAAATTAGCGAAATTGAACGGATTAGCGTTGTACGAACCGTTAAAAGCGGTCGAAGTGATTATGCAAATCACTATCCGTGTCGGCGTTTGACTGAGAAATAGATTATCCTGCATGTGTGATAACATCCCTTTACGAATAGAGAAAGTTTTTAGCACAACTCGTGTCAAAGGTACTTGGCATTACCTCGCATCAAGGCTTTCTCGTGAGCTAAAGAGACGGCTGGGTTCAACTTGGCTTTCCGGATATTCAGGGCCGCATAAGTTATAATCGATTTATAACCACCAGTGTTGTCGTGTACTAGCATGTTGAACACATCTTTAGACGGCGTGAGTTTCACTTTGACGGTCACACCATTTAACATATAGCGATCTTGCGCGAAAATATCTGCGTGTAACCGACCCATCATATTGATGTCCTGAGAGCCACCAGCTATATTTCGACGTAGCCTTAGTCCGTTGTTATTATCACCCTGTGTTTCCACAATAGAGTTTTGTGCGTCTTTGTACACTGGAGCCGCTGTCATGTGACCGCGCTTGGCTTCCTGCCCGTAATTCAACGTGGTTTCCATGTAAGCTCTATAAGGATAGGTGTTCTCGCTGGGTGTAATCAGCGTGTCATTCAGGGAAACGTCGACTTGGGAGAATATACTGTGCATGTAATAGTTGACCGGTGCCACATCAGCATTAGGGGTTAATTTGTCGCCATTGGCTAACGTGATTTTGGCGCTCACGTGCAGAAAAGTGTTGAACAAATCTAGATATTCTTCACCGTTTCCCGATATTACAAATTCCACAGGGGCTCCGACCGCTAAGGCGGCCAACGGATGTATCTCCACAAATTGACCATCTTCTACGGCTGTTTGTGTTGGTGGCACGCTAAACAAATCTAGACCACTGTGAAGACACTCGCACGAGTTGGGGTGAATAATCGATATCATTCAAATATATCAGAGTACCGTTGCTTGTTCTTCTAGGAATTAGAAGGGCGAGATCGGGTAGTTCGTTTTATTCTTTTCGGTTCACCAGGTGGGGCAGCCCTCGCCTTTCTTGTTCTTTTTCTTCTAATACCGCTACCCGATTGGTTAGTGGCGAGGTGGTCAACCGCGCCCTGTAATAAACGCTAACCCGATTATCTGGCTCGTTCACGAAATGATTCTCCTACGTTTCTTCCGGCTAACGCATCGCTCGCGACGAGTAGACCGGTTCCAACCCCTTCTCTGAGTAAAACTTTACCCCCGTTTTAAACCATGGGAGAACCATGCGACCGAGCCCGCTGAAAAAAAAATTTCCCTTAAAATGTCCTCTTTGACTTCTGCCTCCGATAAACACTGGCATCCCGTGTCCGGCTTGATTGCAGTAAAACTCGTCGTACTTTTTGGGGTTTCGTCGTATTGGTACGTGTCTAACCATTTGTTCTATTCGAAATCAAACCGTCTGTGAGTTCGGAAATGTAGCGTCAGCACCGAAGCTCCACTAGTGAATGGGATAGTCTTACCGTAGTCATTAGTTAAATATTTCCACGGTGTCAAACGAAAAACGACTCAGGGGTACGTAGTGCGGTTTGTGTTCACAAAACTGGGGTGGCCACGTCTTCTATGTCCATCATTCTTGATATCCCGCTAGCTGTTTGGAGGAAATCAAGCTGTTGAATGACCAGTTATAACCGAACCATTTGTCTAAATACTCTTTAACACCGCTTACACCTCGTCGTTCATGCAAAATGGACTCGATTCGATAAACTTTTTAGTCAGCGACCCCGCTTCAGGTCTTTTTTGTAAAAAGACCCTTTTAATTTCTCACCACCATCGTCTTTAAAGACGTACGTTACCGGCATTGTCCTGTTTAGTCGGCTGACCGTAAACAGTTCTTCTGTCCACGAAGGCGTATAACTTTTTATAAAAGTTTGTCTGGTTTGAACGATTCTTTAAAATAGAGTTTTCTTCCGGTAACGTCAGCGGTCGAATACAACGTATGCCACACCTTTTCTTGATTGGCTGGGTTAACTTGCGAGTTCGCCATCCGAATACTCCGATGAAACGAATAATTGTAGTTGCGGATAAGTTGCTTTATCACGTAGACGTATTGAAGACTGTTAATGTTGGTAAAGTAACGCCACAATTTTTCTTTGAGCGTCCGATTAAATCTTTCCACTATAGCGGCCTTGATATCCTCATTCTCCGTAGTGAAGAAATGTACACCCTCTACTTTAAGGAACTTTAAGAATGTCTTGTTGATGAATTCACTGCCTTTGTCTGTTTGAAAATTTATCGGTTTGCGACTGTTAAAAATTCTCTTCACCGCCTCTGCTAAGGCTTTCCCAGTTTTTGTTTTACAGGAACCACACACGCAAATTTACTAAACATATCGATACACGTCACTAGATAGGAAAAGCCATCGTTAGATTTTTTTAAACTTCGCAAGACTATACTGTCAGTCTGGAACTGTTGATCGATACCACCCGCGAAGGTCGCGCGTCTCTTAAATTTTCTACGCACCTGTTTGTATAAGTTGCAAGTATCCTGATGGCTTAACCAATCTTCAGTTTTTTACGAGTAAGTTTTGTGCTACGCTGCAGGGCACCCGCACCTCCATAGGCCCCTGGTAGCGTCGGCTCGTAGTAATGGTGTTTTAAAATCTTATTCACACTTTTGGCCATGCTTCCCACTTTGTATTTTTAGTCTTATTCTTTTTCCTTCTTCTGCGCGAATACGACGACCCTATTGTACTCTGTTGCTGTCAGCCACCTTTTTTGGATTACTCGTAGCGGGTGTGACACTTTTGTTTCGACTAGGCGTCTCGGCTGTGATTTGTTTGGTCGGCGACTGAAGATTTTAGTCCGTGACCTCGTCCAACTCTTAGTATCCGGCAAGCCCCATGAAGTGGCGCGGGTTTAGTACCAATTTTACGGCTCGCCAGTTCAAGTGGCGCGCGACGGTAACGATAGATAAACAGCGCGTAAAAACGCCGTTTTAGCTCCCGTATAGTAAGAGTTAAGTACAGTTGGCGAACCTTGCACATCGATAGGAGGCATCGAGCTCGGTGCACTAGGTGGGGACTTGATGTCCAGTACGCCTAGAGGCATGTGACTGTACTGTTCTAGTCGAGTCAGATACCACCGTAGGGTTCTTTGATATAATCTAGCTTTGTCGCCCACTGGTAAATCTTCTCGGTCCAAGACTTGCTGCATTTGACTGTCCCAATCTCCTAGGTTATCTCTTAGAGCATCGGGGGTTCTATAAGGTTTTTGAGACTCTAACCAACGAGGGTCCATCAAAATCATTTTTTGGCCATCTTTTCACACACCTAAGACACCTTTTAACTCGCTTAGCTCAACAAAGCGCCTATGAAACCACCTTTTTGTAAAACTTGTTTTCGCCGTCTGAGCGACAATTTCTTTTGGGTGAGCGCTCTCATAGTGGTTTTGTAACAAGGCATACGCCTCTTCTGAGGGGGTGTAAGTGGAACGTTACCTTTTAACACGTTGTGACAACATTCGCAGAAAATCCCTGTGAGGTCGGGTGACGCTTTTTTCATAACGGCCTTGATCGCTAGGGGTTTGGAATGGCCAGGAACCGCAACATTTCGGCGTGACGTTTCACCTTTTCCCCCATCTTGTTATTTGGGGATGTATACAACCTGTGTTTCGTCGGAAAATATATTGCTGCGCAATCTCAAAGCATCCTGTGTTGCCTGGCAAAGGTCGAAGTCCAAATAACCATGCGGAACACCGGTCGCGTCTTTAAAACTTTCTTGGACGTACGAAGTGCGATCTGGGTACATCTGCTTGGCTAGATTCGTAATCTGCGATCCGTCTCGGGGTTTTTTGAAAACCACCAAATAATGAGAATTCAAGCTGATGGTTCTTTGTTCTTGCCAAATAAATTGTGTACGATGTAGATCACGCTAATATTGCGATGGTGGCTACCTTTCGTGAATAGTTTAGTTATTCTATCATCCGTCTCACTCATAAGATCATCTATAACGAGCAGTCGTCTCCTATCACCTGTCCATTGGTCCATGTCCGGCAGTCCTTCCATAAACTAGACTCCGGTCATCGAATTATACATTGGCTGCCATTCCCCATAACATCAGATACGATCATCGGGCGTGGGAACCACCGACTCGCCTAGATGTTGCAAAAACCGACGTACAAAGACAGTTTTCCCACTTCCGGTAGGTCCAGCTATAAGCGCTAAAGAAGGGTGTTGCCAGTTGGGGTCCATGGCAAGAAATGCTAGATACACTCTTAAACCGGTATTATATTGTTTTCAACTACCCAATGTGAGAATCCCTACAACGACCAGCACATTCAAATCTGGTTGGTAATATTGTTTTCAACTACCCAATGTGAGAACTTCTGCAACAATCAACGCATTCTAAAATTGGCTCGTTACTTACTCGGCTCATCCAAGCAAAAAGAAGTTAAATTTTGTGAAGACAACACTCGTGAAATTATCGATTGCACACGCGCGCGCGCGATCCGCCAGTGACAAACAGGGAGAATTACTTTCTGTTTGAAATACCTTATTTATTGAGACATTCTAAGACACCATCATTCCGTAAACAGACTTCCAGAAGGAAAGACAACTGTATTAAAAATATTGCGTGCATTATATTTTTCCCGCCTTCTGTGGCAGACGAACAGTTGAAGACAGACACTTCGACAAGTCCTTTTCTTACAACCAAACTATTGCAGCATATAAGGTAAGTGTATATATCTACTATGTTTTATATATACGTAGATTAAATACGCGCCCATTACACGAAATTGGAGACAAGCTGCGCTGTGTGGTCGTCGGATGTTTATTACACGGGCTATGTAACGTTCTCCATGTGAGAAATTTTGCTCGGGTTCCGTTTTATAAGACTGTAGACAGAAATTATCTTAGATAAGAATATTATAGAAGTTTTGTTAAAAATCAGAAAACTCTGTGAAATATATTAGGTTCATTAATGTATTTGGCTACATCCGTTGCAAAAATTTCTTGAAGTTCTTGAATATTCGTTTCAGCGTTATATAAATTCTCGTTAAGCCGTTTGTTTAGACGAACTGCTAGTGTAAACACCATAACGAGTCTCCCCCATGTAGACAGATAATATCTTCGATAAGAATATTATAGAAGTTTTGTTAAATGTAAGTCTCTTTTTTTTAAATATATCCTTAATTATTTTTTATCCTATTCAGAAACTAGTTTTATTTCTCTAGCACTATCTACACATCTCTGTCATACTTATTTCTCTATTTAAAAAAACACATTAGTAGAAATAAATTACTTGTATAAACCAATATATATATATATATATATATATATATATATATATATATATATATATATATATATATATATATATATATATATATATATATATATATATATATATATAAACATTATTATGTGCCGGTTGGTGTAGGCGTTCATGTCCCTCGATCTCCAGTAAGCTTGAGCACTTCTATTGATGACTTTCCTCCAAACCCAGTCAATCCAACATCACCTCTATTTGTCTTCCTCTATCGTTGATCTTCCCCGTCGTGACGATATTCTCCAGTGTCTCTCTTCTCCTTATACGGTACGGTTACTACAAGATTAAGTGGTAACAACAAAAACATATATAAAAACACAATTAAAACAGCTTGGTAGAATCCTTCTAAATTCTTACGTTATTTTTATGTTTTGTCGTCTAAATTCTTACGGTAGTTTTTATTCTCTTTCACAGATGGCTTCGCCTCAGTCAGAGAGACGTTGACATACTTGTTTGGAGTGTGGTCGAGTTTTCACCCAGGCACGCAATCTCACCCGACATTTGGATGCAGCTCACGGGCGACAAAGACACGCGTGTTCTCTGTGTGGTGAAGTATTCACACTAGTTGCTAATCTTAAACGCCGTACAGAGAATGAGCACCGACCCGTCTCAATTACTCGCACTGAAGCATCAACGTTACCTTTAACTAACCTGGTATGTGCTGTCTGTGGGAAGAATTTCAAACGTCGTGATAATTTATTACGGCACATTGACGCCGCGCACTCCCTGACTCCATGTCGATGTGAGATCTGTAAGAAAACCTTTACTCGAGCTGATAGTTTACGGGTCCATATACAGCAACAACACTCTCTGTGACTATGCGGAATCCATCATCATCAGGAGCGCCCTTCACATTATTTTCAACAACAATTCCCTCCACATCATCTCAACACTATCGGCAGACACCCTAAGCAGGAGCTCCCTCTTCATTATCTTCAACAAAGGGATCTTCATCAGCTGCAGTCCAGGAAACCCCCTCGTCTTCAGATTCATACAAACGCCCAAGGACCAGCCTCCAAGGGCCTAGTAAAAAGGCTCGCCTGACCTCTGAGAATGACAGTTTACGAGACATACCGTCTGACGTTAGACAGATCTACACAGACAGCAGGTCAGCAATAAACACACACACACACCAACATCAACAAATACTTGTCCACATTCCACTTTATCCATAGGCCAGACACCGCACACACAATAGATTGGTTTTTCCTTTTTAGACCCATCTTTAACACGAAAACAAAACGCTTCAAGATTAATTAGTCACCACACCTTTTTAGGCACCGAGAAATCAACACCCTGCGCTTCTACCACGCATTACACAATAACGCGTGTGTCTTAGACACACCTCATCTAGTTAATAATATTACAGATTTCAACACGTTTGTCTCAAACTTACACGACACTGATACTCTTAACTATGCACTTCACAACAGACCCAACACTAAATATTATGTAGAGACAATACCAGCCACATAATTCTACATTTACCGCATACAAGAATACCCGATAGGCTGTTGTTTACGGGATATTCCAACATACATTACCGACAATAAAGCTGTTAATACATTACAACACGACTCACACTCAAAACCTTTTACAGATAACTTTTGTTTTTTAAAGTTTTTAGCGGCGTTTAGAGGGGCTCTCGTTACGAACGTTAGAAAAACCACGCGCCGGCTCCTAAAACAGTAGCATATAAATCAGGGCATTGACTCCCTAGTCGATTTTATCGGCGTGAGTTTAACCCAAATCCCCTCATTAGAAAAATGTTTCGGTGTAAATAAAGACATCTTCGAATTTGACGACAAACAAACCCTTTCCCCAAAACTCAGAGGTAGTAATCTTTATAAAGAGACGATGCGGCTATTAACGTATAAAAACCATTTCATGTACATAGTAGATATAGATGCAGCGAGCCACGCTTTTTCGTGTCTGAAATGTGGAAAGTTATGGCAGGCTTATTATCGACTGACGAGACATGAGAAAACGTGAACCGTTGATAAAAGAGTAGAAATATTTAAGGGCGGGGTTTATAATTCACCGGAAACCATTTGGGAATCGCTCGCCGCGCACGGTATAAATGTCGATACGAACTTCGTGTATCCGTATCGCACGACTTTTGATTACGAATGTTTTTTCTCTTACGACAATTTACCCACTGGGGGAGCTTAACTACCTTTTTTGTCGAAACCAGTCCCTCTGTCTTGTTCGGTAGCTTCCAATGTCTCTGGGCTGGAAGCGCCTGTCTGTATTATCGCAACAGGCGATCCTCAAGCCTTGGTCAATAGGATGCTTGATCATCTGATCCGAATCGCCGATGCCGCTTATGCGATCTTTCGTGAGCGATTTGACGAGGTTTATACCCAACTCGGCGATTTGGAGAGACACGTCACCAGGCTCGTTGAGTATTTGCGAGAGCTCCCTGTTATAGGTTTCATCTCGGGGAAATATGACATAAATGTTATAAAACCGTACCTAATAAAGCATTTCCTAGACCGTGACGACCCCTTTAAATATTTAGTAAAAAAAAATAATAACTTTATGTGTATCACTACCCCGCAGTTAATTTTTTTTTAGATATAACCAATTACCTAGCTCCAGGTTTCAGTTATACCAAGTACCTCGCAGCCTATAAAGTTAAAGAAACTAAAGGGGTTTTCTGTTACGAATATGTAACCGATTTGTGTAAATTAAATGAAACCCGGTTACCGCCACACGAGATATTTTTTTCCTCCCTAAAAATTGTAATATTTCTACTGCCGAGTACGCTGAGTGTCAAAAGGTCTGGGTCGATAATCACATTGCCACTCTGTGCGATTTTCTGGAGTGGTATAATAATAAAGACGTGGTTCCGTTCTTAATTGCGTTAGAATAACTAGTTAGTTTTTACGCGAACCTAGGCGTAGACATGTTTAAAGACACCATTTCGGTTCCGGGGTAACCTTAAAGTACCTCTTTAGTACACTACCGTCAAATATAGCTTTTTCTTTATTTTCGAAATGGGAGCAATATTTACATAACACTCTAAGACAAAATATGGGAGCCGCGGTAGCATAGTGGTTAGTGCACTGGCTTCCTTGTTCAGTGGTCTATGGTTTGATCCCCAGATGAGGTTGGAATTTTTTAATCCGCAAACAGCTCCTGGGTCGATTTAGCCCCAAATGGGTACCAGAGCAACTCTGGGAAGGTTAAGGCGGCCGGCGTGATACTGATCACATCACTCATAGTGTACCGACGGTCGAGAAAATATGGGCCTAACACCGTATTCCCAATATGCCTCAATAGGGCGTGTAACGGGATCCTTTACCTTTTTTGCCTGAGACAAAATATAGGGTGGGGGGGGGGGGGGGTCAGTTGATAATATTTCATAGGTTTCACGAAAACGACAAAACGTACATTAGAGGCGATCAGACTATATGGGTTCAGAGCGTTAAGGGGTATGATGCCAACGCGCATTATTTGTGGGCGCTAATGCAGAAAATGCCCAGTGATTTTCCCATTAGAAGAAAAGAAGGAGGATGGCTTTAGGTCCAATAAACTTAATAAATACACCCTCCAGAGTCGCGACTGGTTGACTTGGGTATCGCACGCGAATAATGTGTCTTTGAAAACGCAGTTCAACGGTCGTGAAATGGCTTTGGGACGTAGACACATTAGAGTCGATGGCTGGGACAAAGATTCTGGCACAGCCTACCAGTTTCATGGATGTCTTTTCCATGGTCATCCTAACTGCCCACTAACCACCGGTCGTGATATCAACCCCGTCAATAAGAACCCCTTCACTGAGTTGTACGAAAAAACGCGAGAAATTGGCGGTTACTTGAAGACCGAATGTGGCGTCAACCTGATAGAAATGTTGGAATGCGAGTGGCAGCAACTCAAACGAGCTGATCGATCAATCGGTCGTTTTCTGAGCAAGACATTTCCGAGCCTGAAACCATCGTATACCAAGTGTAGATATCCGCTAACGTAACAACAAATTATCGCCGCCGTTAATGACGAGACCTTATTTGGGTTAGTATAATGTGACATACGAGTACCCGACTCCCTAAAGGACAATTTTTTCGGAAATGACGCCAATATTTAAAAACATTAACGTGAGTAGAGACGAAATTGGCCCTTTTATGCGTGATTATGCGGAAAAAAATAAGCTCTTGGCCACCCCTAGACGGACATTGATCGGTAATTACGTGGGGCACAAAATTCTGTTGGCGACGCATCTGCTTCGCTGGTATCTGTCCAAGGGCTTAGAAGTCTTACTTACTTAGTCGTTCCCCTTTTACCGTGAGGTGTAGAGGTTTTAGCTTAGAAGACACGCATATATACCAGATCATCGAGTATACGCCTGCGACTTGCTTTAAACAATTTGGGGATACCGTTTCCGAAGCGCGACGACAAGGGGATAGAGACGACATTTACTCAATTACTAGTGAAACTATGAAATTGTTAGGGAACGCGGCTTACGGCAACACGTTGACCAATAAGGCGAAGCATATAGAGGTATCGTACACGACCGAAGAGGGGACGTCTAAATTAATAAAATGTATCCCCGTTTTAAAAAGATGAATTTAGCAACGGACGATCTTTTCGAAGTAGAGATGGTTACAAAGAAAATTAGTTGGGACCTACCTGCGCAGATATGGTTTTTCGTCTACCAGTATGCTAAACTGGGAATGCTCGAGTTTTATTACAATTGCCTAGATAGGTTTATAGACAAGGCCGACTTTCAGTTTTGCGAGACTGATACTGATAGTTTATATCTCGCGCTATCCACGCAGACTCTAGCGGATGCCGTTAGACATCACCTACGCCAGGAATTTTATACCGTATACGATAGATGGTTCCCCGTCGAAATGTGCCCCGCTCTTCGAACTGAATTTATTACTAATGAGGGTAAGCTCGTGTTTGACTATCAGATATGCCGCGACAAATAGTTATACGACAAGCGAACACCTGGACTGTTTAAATTAGAATACGAAGGAGATGGTATGGTATTTCTATCTAGCAAAACATACCACTGTTTCGGGAGTTATGACAAGACTACCACTAAAGGGCTCAGTAAACAACACAACACACTAGATAAACACACTTTTTTGTATGTTCTCAACACACAACATTCACGCGGGGAAAACATGCTGCTGAGTCATACGCAACACTTAAAATACCATCACACAAAAATCCCCTTAAACACCTACTAACCCACACCGCCATTATCGATCTAATATTTTTCCTTATATAAAAGTCACGCTCATCCTCCGTTATCGATCGGTATATTTCCCTATATAAAAGTCACGCTCATCCTCTAAAATGATAATCGAAACCGCCCTGCTATACTACTACTAAGTACCGATGCTCGCTACGGCACCATCTCAGTTTGAGCATAAACAGAAGCTCTCACAACAAGCAGTAGTGAAAGGAACATGGCAAAAGAAATCCCAAGGTAAAAAGCAGCTGATGGCGATCACCTCATACTTCCGTACATAATTACATACAATCTCTCATCTCTTAATGCTTTTTGTCTTCCTCTATATCTTTGTTCATTGTCTTCTTAAAGGCTGACTAGCTGCTGATCGGCAGTATAGTGTTGCCTATATCCTGCCCTCCTTGACCATCTTACTGTACGCCTTACAGGTCTCATAATTACTCTTGTTTGCTTTCCGTTCGGGCCCAAGTAACCCATGATTGAGGGTGATAAAACTACGTAATGAATGTGTGATTCTCCGACATTATAGACAACCTCGCAAGATAACTGTCGTCATCATTGCCTTTGTGCCCCTTACCGAGCATGCAGTCATCGCAGTGGAATGTCACTTTACATTATGCCTGCCAAAAGAATTAGCTTCCTCTTGCAGCGGGTTATTTTTCTTTAGGGAGAATGATTTCATGATGAGGTTGCAGGCCCCTTGTACAGCCTGATATCTGTCGCGTGGTACGTGATGCCTAAGAGGGCAGTAGATGCATTCTTTCTCTGTACCTTCAGTGATCCCCGGGTACAACACAGTGTAAGATATATGTACATGGTTATAAATCGCATAGCGTAAATACTTTTCATGTCTATGATAATTCAACAGTAAAATTACTGTAATAAAAGGCGATAATAATCCTACGACAAGAAATAATTTATAACAACTTTGCACTTATACCTGAATGAGTGTTCATTGTGCCATATAACTTAATTTTTATAACTCTCTAGATTTATTCATTTGCTAGATAAGTTAATTTTATTGTTCTATAGTTTTATTATTTTATTTCCAGAGTAAAAGCCCGTCATATAATGGAAATTAATTTCAAAAGCACCAATACTTAACGACATTTTCATTTATTCAAATACTTGTGGAAAAATAATGTTAGGTGTGAACATTCGATTGTCTCCTTAGACCTAAGGGTCTTTTATATTTGGACATAATATAACCGACTAGGTTGAACGGGACGCGCAGGCTTTTTATATTTTGCGAGCACCTTGATTTTCTGTAATTTTAATCGGTCGGATAGTTAATAACATCACTGGTATCTTCAGATACTATTTGATCGGAACTATACATGATCTTTAGCTCACCCGGAAGTTTTATGATTTCTCTTCTCAGATCTAAAGCCTCCTTATTCTTGGTGCACAAAATGACTCCGCTGGAGGAAATAAACATCCCTGGACATTAAGTGTGGGCATGTATACATCTCTAAACACTTGTATTGTATACGAAGATACATATTTTAACAAATTCGCTGCGATTGTCTCTTCATCAGATTCAGTTCACTTACGTGGTGAAAGTAAGAATAGGTATCAACATTTTTTTTCTACTTTTGTTTTTTTTTAATTTCGTGCTAAACAAAGTCTGAACATGCACGCCGTTCACATGGTGCATGCACACCGTGCTTTGCGCACTTTTCTTTGGCGAGTGTTACTATTTTAACGGAAAGAATGACAGAATGAGCTGGAAAACTATATATAATAATAATAAACGTTAAATTGTCCGTAGTACTCAAGTGAGAGCAAGAATCAAAAAAGGAAAACGTTATATTGAACGGGAGAGAAAGGATTAATACCAAATGAAAGTCATTTGCCTCCTCAAGCCCTCGGTCTCGGCAGATGGTCAACAATGTAGGACCTAATGTTTGATTAGATATTTCATATAACATTATTCAACACGTTTGTGCTTTATTGACATCTGGGTTTTACTACAGTTCACGGTACTGTGACATAGCTATTTAAAGCAGAATTTATTATTTGATTATTTCTTAGCTATTGAAGGTATAATTGCTTTATTGGTTGGATTGTTTACGTGCAAATTTGTTTTTTATTTTACCTCATTAGTACTAATATATAGCGGTCTTTTAAATTTTATGTGTCGCATGAATCAAATTTTTTGGTTCATATTTTTTTTTTTTTAAAGTAAGTATTAGAAAGTTTTTTTTTTAAATTTATGTTGTTTTTGCTTGTTATTTTTTAGTGGCATCACCGGCACAGACAACCTGTCTGTTTACTGGAAGGCTAATTGTCATTTCCAGGGCCGTGATCTGTATGTAGGGTGCTAATTGATAGGAGAATATCTCTCACTTTACTTAAGCGTTGTCAAGGAGTGTTTTGGGTTTGTTTGCGTGTATGAAATGATCCTCTGCTCCAGTGGGAGTCTAATTGGCATGTTAACGTGTTGTGAGTTGTGGATGCTTGCGCTGGGGTATTTTTACCACAAACGATATTGTGATATAGAATTCAGCCCAGCAGCAAGCTTGTACGATTGAAAGATGCTCAGTGAAATGTGTAAGAGTTTCAAGTGTTTTCGTGAACATGAATGGAAGTAGACGAATGGACAGAGATTTGTTTTGGTAGACAGTAGACAGCGAGTAGCGTGGAAAGGAGGAAGGTGGATGGCTAGGAAAAGTGTGCAATTAGAGGGTCAGTGATGTTTTAAAGCGGATTTGTTTATGAAGTAGCCTGTTGATGTAGTCTTTCTGAGTACCAGAATGGTTATGAAATACTACGGATTTGATATGTCTCCAGTGACCGTAATGACCATACGCTCACTGTGGCTTGTTTTGCTATATAAGTCTATGGAGATTGAACTAGCTGTTGGGATTGTTTTATCATAAACTATTTTTGTTGCTTAAGCAATTACATTTCTAGATCGATCCACCCACATAAACTCTACCCGTCACATTCTGGGGGCTCGGACGAGACTTCTCGTCGATTTGGATGTTTCAGGTGAATCCAAATTTATACAGTAAAGTGAAGTTATCCAAGTACATGGGAATGGTTATTTAATCAGTAGTTATTTTCAACGCAGGCAACCTTTGACTAGAGAACGCTAATTGAACGCTGTAACTTATGTTCAAAATTTTCAAAATGGTATAAAACGAAAGGAGTCAAGACGACGTGACTTTTATTCTTCAGTTATTTGATCATTGTGGTTTTCACTTTATTAACATTGTATGAGGATGATGCAACACGTGTTGAATGAATGGATGAATTCTTTCATTATTTCATTCTAAAGGTGATAACAGTGTTGCCGATATAAATTTTGTATTGCCATAGATATTGGATTTAATTCATTTTAAAAAGCTGGTCCGTTCTTTATTATTAATTAGATAATTAGTAGACATTTTTTTGTAATCAGCGTAATGAGAACTTTCAGTCATTGTGAACGGTTGTTTGGTTTTGATAAAGGAAAAGAGTGTGGAAAAATGGTTTAAGAAATATAAATAGGTTTAGTTACAGATTACTTGTCATTATTGCAGGGAGATAAGATGAGAAAAGTAAGGCTTTGTCATAAGGGAGGAAACTTTACATATTTCGGGTGGTAGGAGAAATGTTTAATTTAAGTTAAATAGATTTAGAATGTTATCAGTTATGGGTTAGAAAATTAGCATATGACGAATTTGTTGTAAGCATTAAAGAAGTTATGCTATTGAGGTAAAACATTCAAAGGGGGATAATGTAAGATTATGTCCTTTGCAGGTTTTAGTGAGTTGTGCTCACAAATAAAAAAAGTATGCACGCACGTGAAAAGTTCAGATATGTGAACACAGTTCTGGGAAAACGAATAATGTTAGAACGGGGATCGGGCAGTCGGGTTTGAGACGCGGTATGCGTAGGAAGGAAAAAGGGTTTTCTCCCAAGTGTTAAAGTTAGACTTGAGAAACGCGCTCAGCGTAATAGATGTGTGAGAAAACATACTCAGTCTCAGATGATTAGCAAGAATTATGCTGTGAGAAATAGAGTGTATAGAAAACGCTCGGTACATTATGTACCATAAATTTGGTGTACAGCAGTAGTTTTATTGTGATAGTATTTTATTCAGAGGACATGATAGTTGTGAAAGAAAAGAAAGTGTATTTCGTTTGAGAACAAAACCAGGTACGTTGAACACTTTTATATATCAATAACATGTGTAGCTCAGCAGACCAGGTCTGAGCAGAGAAGAATAATAGACGAAAATCTTGGCAAAGTGACAGCCCTGGCGGTAAGGCCAGTTTTCTCTCAGTGAGATATACCAAGAGACATATGAAAAGAAAAACATAGAAAAAAAACAAACAGTCAGCACGGAAGAGAGACAAGAAATTTCTACCTGAAGAATTAAATGACATTGTGATAGCTGAAATAAGCAAATAGTAAGAAGACAAGATATTGCAGTTTTGAATATTGAATACTTTTGTTTTTGAAGAAGCTGTCGTTATGAAAGACTGCAAACCTTGTTAATAAAGTTTGACCTTTGACATCTTCACTGCTATTACTCGGGTGAATTCGTTTGAATCAACAGAGAGCATGAGAAAGTATTTTTGTCAGTCTGAGAGAACGAAGTTTGTAACATTTACCTTACTAAACACTATCTACTGAGAGGGCAGTGGTCCGAACCTTCAAATACGATCCACGGCCACATCATTTCTCGGTGTCAATTTTAAGTGCATCGTCTTTTATAATATTCTCATCTTTTAATACTAAAGTCTGACTTTGATTCCTTGTCTGTTTAGTATTCAAATGATATTTCCTGACTAAGGTCTATATAAATGATTACTTTCCTGCTTTTCCTTCAAATATACAGTTGTTCTATGAAATCTCCATTTTTGAGATTCACTTCACAAGGTTTACCTTGCTATACCATGTCGGATTTAATTGTCGATGCATCGTCTAGCATAATTCAATAATAGGAAAACTGTATGTTGTATGGTACTGAAAGATACATGACGTCCCTCGAGAATGTAGAAATGTGTAAACCTGCTTGGACGGTGATGGTATGGCAACTAACATGGTTTCTACTGTGAGTTTATATGGATTGTCTAGTGACACTTACTCAGTTCATTATATTTCTTTATTAACTGTTCATGCGACACAAAGCAGCTTAAACGCCCAACGAACCTGCAATAATTCATCTTCCGATGTTTTATCACAGAGATAACGTCCGTCTCAGTACGTATTGAGAAAGGTGACCGCACTTACTGAAACAAATGGAGAAGAATTATTTTCCTATCAGTTCCCCCCTCCCCCCTCCCCTATAAAATATGCAGAATAATTATTCAAAGAATTTGGAACGCAGTAGATCAGGGTACGTAGCCAGTCGATTCAGATCTACTGGTAGTTTCCAGTGGATCGTTTTGAACATCTTTAGCAAACGAGAACGAAATACTTTTTAACTTAGGGACATTTCGGACTAGACCTCTCCCGCTGGCATTTAAAATAGCGGTGTCCCCGCAATCAAAGATACCTTTTACGCATTCCCAACATAAATGATCGATCCTGCTACAAAAATGTGTTCGTGAACTGCATGAGAGAAACGCAATGTTTTCTTTGTAAGGTTAATTTTTCCTCCCGCTTAAATTACGTAGACACACACATACAACACACACACACACATATATATATATATATATATATATATATATACATATATATATATATATATATATATATATACAAATATATATATAAATATATATATAAATATAAATATATATAAATAAATATATATAAATAAATATATATAAATAAATATATATATATATATATATATATTTATTTATATATATTTATTTATATATATTTATTTATATATATTTATATTTATATACTACTCGTCAAAAGTTAAGGGCCACCCTATTATTTTCAATACACTTTTATATAAGCGCATAGAATGATTAAATGAAGGAAGTTTTTAGTACAAATGGGTGCAATATCTTCCTCTGACAGTCCTCTGTGCACGTTAAGCATAAAAACCACTCACCGACAACCATGGCGATCACGTGCAATTTGGTTTGCTGACCATAAATTCACATTTTTAATCTGTTTTTTTTAAACTTCAGTACAACCAAACAGGTGAAGTAATCGTGCTGATTGACATTCCACGTGCAATGGCGACTTTTCGTGAACAGAGTTCACTCTTAATTTGTTTTACAATCAGCAGTCTTAGGGTAGTTTCATCACTTGCAAAAACCATGCCACCGAGAAGAAGTCTTGACACCTTGCAAAGAATGAGGGCTATAGCGTGGGTTGAAAGTGGTTTATCTGTCCTTGAGGTTGCTAGACTGCTTGCAGTGTCACACTCTACTATCCAAAGAATTTTGGAGAGATTTCAGGCCACAGGAAGTGTGGAGGATCGCAACCGGCCAGGTCGCCTTAGATTAACCAATAGACATGATGACCGGTACCTCTTGTTGTCAGCCCTGCGCCATCGAACAGTGACTTGTTCCACTCTAAGATGTCAGCTGAGACAAACTGTAAACGTTCATGCCAGTTAGAGCACCATTCGCAGACGATTACATGAATTTGGACTGGCTGCTTGACGTCCTGCAGTCAGAATCCCTCTTACTCCTGCTCATCGCAGAGACCGTGTTGTTTGGTGTCGCGAGCACATCCGATGGACACGGCAACAATGGAGTCATGTTCTCTTCACTGATGAATCTCGATTCACTGTGTTATTCAATGATGGCAAGATTCGAGCTTGGTGACGACCAGGAGAGCGATTTACTGATGACACAATTCGAGAGGTGGACCGTTATGGTAGGTGTTCTGTCATGGACTGGGAAGGCTTCTACAGACACGGCAGGACCCCACTCTACATCATCCAAGGCAACTTGACCGGCCCAAGATACCAGAACGAAATCTTGAGACCAGTTGTTCAGCCTGCTCTGGAGGCCATAGGTGGTAATGCCATCCTACAAGATGATAATGCTCGACCCCATCGAGCTCGTGTGGTGAATGAGTTTATTCAGCAACATGGATCATCAGGATGGCGTGGCCAGCTCATTCACCTGACCTTTCTCCGATTGAGCACTTCTGGGATGTCCTTGGTCGAAAATTGTCAACAAATCACCCCCTGCCAATGGATGTTGCACAGCTGACTGCATTTCTGCTTCAGGAATGGCAAGCTGTTTCTCAGGACACTTTTCGGACCCTTGTGGACTCGATGCGTCTACGTTGTCTTGAATGCGTTTCTGCAAACGGTGGTCATACCCGATTTTGAAATGTCTATTAGTCCAATATCTATTGTGTGACTTTTGAAAAGGTGGGTGACACACTTCACAGCTTCATTGCGTTTGAATGTGTGTTTCCATTTCTTTGCGTGATATGTCAATTTGGTATTCAATAAATGCCGTTTTGACTGATACCAATTACGTTTATATTAGATTTGTTTCATGGTTTCAACCAAGGTATTTCTAAGTGGCCCTTGACTTTTGACGAGTAGTGTATATATACTGTTCAATAAAAGAAACGCAACTTTTTTGGTGTTACTTTTATAAAAGATATTCGCTGATTGGACATCAGTAAACCTATCGACTGTGTCCACCTGGTCATTAACTTCTTGTGGTTACCCGATTTGTACTCACCTCATGATTCGTGAGGTCATGAAAGAGGTCAAGGTCAAAACAACATTTTGGACAAAAACTCGTGACAGGTTCATGAAAATCCTGTGAAACTTACTGAACACAAAACTCTCTGACCATATTATTGAATGCTTCTAAAAGATTGACGCTCCTCGAATAAATTCAGTTGAAAATTCAATGCGCAAGTATGGCTCATCTCACTATAGAACAACGACTCATCATCATTGGACGTTTACAGACTGGACAGTCACAAAGTGTAGTGGCCAGACAATTTAATGTGGTTAGAATCACCATTAGTCGCCTTTGGAGGCGATTACAAGAAACTGGCTCAGTGGCAGACCGGTCGCGCAGTGGAAGACCCAGAGTCACAACTCCTGCCGAAGACCGATTCATACGGCTGCGTCACCTCAGGAATCGACTTCCATATGCGTCCTCCACAGTCCAGTCAATGTCAGCAGCTCGTCGAATTTCAGATCAAACGGTCAGGAACCTGCTGCACGACTCTGGTCTTTGGGCTAGAAGACCCTACAGAGGTCCTGTTCGTACGGACCGGCATCGCCATAACCGACTGCAGTGGGCGAACCAGCATCGTCAATGGACCGTTGGGAATGACTGGAGACGGGTTTGGTTTAGTGATGGATTATTTGTTGTGCTCCAGCGACATGATAGACGGAGAAGAGTTTACCGCAGAGTCCATGAGCTATACGCCCAGAACAGCGTTGATGAGGCTCCTCCACATGGTGGTGGAGGTGTACTGATGTGGGGGGCGATATACTTCATGGGAAGAAGTGACCTGGTGTAAATTGAAGGACGCCTGAATGCCCAACGATACGTCGCTGAAATTCTTCGTCCTCACGTCCTTCCACTTCTGGCTGCACGAGGGTCGATTTTTCAGCAGGATAACGCTCGACCTCATGTGGCACAACTCGCCACCCTGTTCCTTGCTGACAACAACGTCCAGACCATTCCGTTGCCAGCCATGTCATCAGACATGAACCATATAGAAAACTTATGGGATGAACTCGACAGACGACTCCGCCAGCAAGACGTGGCTCCAGCCAATCTCCGACAGTTGTCTCTTGCACTGCGGGAAGAGTGGGCAGCCATCCCACAACAACAGATCCTACGGCTAATCGGATCCATGTCAAGGAGATGTCGTTCTCTGATAGAGGCCAGAGGAGGCCATACACCTTACTGAAACGGAGGCCTCAGTCGCAAAGAATAAAAGTCCAAACCAAATTTAATGAACATCATTTCATTGTTAAAGTCTGAAAGTTTCTTCATGCCAAGATTGAAACATTAATTCCGTAAAATAAAATGTTGGTACTGGTCACAAAAAGTAGGGGATATTTTAAGATGGTATGTATTATTTTACAAAAGAGTGGATTTCGTATTTTAATGGCTCTACGGACATATCGAGCACGCTCTTCTCCACTCTCACGTGCAATATCATGTTGACCTTGTGACTCGTGATGAGTAAGCCAATCCCTAGAACAGAGGTAGGGGCCCATCCGTAAAGTTCACACATTATTCTTTTTCACAAAAATGCGTGTATCTCGGGTTTGATGAACACTACTCACCATGGACAGGTATAAAAAGACTCTGCAACAGATAAAATTTCTTTTCTTTGTCATGGAACGTTTGACAGAACAGCAGAGATGGAAAGACATAGGCATGTTGCAAACCGGAAGTCAGCAAGTGGATGCTGCTCAGAACCTCAATGTTTCACAGTCAGTTGTCAGGAGACTGTGGAACAGGTATCAAAATTTCCGCAGTGGCTGATCTGCCTCGGACTTGCCGCCCAAGAGTCACTACACGCCGCCAAGATCAACTTCTTGTTACTCAGACCATCAGAACTCGGACTCTAAATGCTACTCAACTTCAGCAACACCTTCAACAGACCACTGGGATCCGGGTCTCAACTCAGACAGTACGAAACCGTTTGCACCAAGTGCAACTGGCCTCACGCTGACCGTTTGTAGCTTTGCCCATGTCACCACAACACAGGCGAGCAAGAATGGATTGGTGCCAACGTCATCATCGGTGGACCAATCAACAGTGGGCATCAGTGATGTTTTCTGATGAGTCCCGTTTCGTTTTGGATTTTCATGATCGTCGAATACGTGTCTGGCGACGGCGAGGTGAGCGTTACCAGCCTCCTGCAACTGTTGCACACAACCGTTATGGAGGTGGCAGTGTAATGGTGTGGGCAGGCATCTGTATGAATGACAGGACCGACCTTCACATATGCCAGGTCAATATAACAGGGCTCTACTACCGTGACAACATCATCGAGCCTATCGTTGTGCCATTTGCTCAACGGCACGGACCAGATTTCATCTTCCAGGATGACAATGCACGTCCTCACCGTGCTCGCGTCGTCCAAGATCACCTTCAGATGCAGCATATCCGAACGTTACCGTGGCCGCCGATGTCCCCCGACCTGTCTCTTATTGAGCATTTGTGGGACCTCCTGAATAGACGCGTCCAACAACGTCCAGCCGCTCCATAGACTCTTCAGCAGTTAGCCCAGGCCCTTCAGCAGGAGTGGCAGAGAATTCCTCAAGACAACATCAGAAGGCCTCTTTGCAGCATGAGACGTCGTTGCAATGCATGTTTAGCGGCAAACGGGGGCCCTACACGTTTTTAGAAATATTGGAATATTTTTGTGAAAATGAAGTACCTACCCCGCCTTGGTTGCAAGTGCGACTAAAATCATGTGAGTAAAGCCATGACACTTCTTATACCGCAAATGTCTTGTTATGATGCTCAAGTTTACTGGTACGAAGGAATAAATGAACTAATTTGAAATATATTGTCTTTGGATAACTTTTAAATTCAATATCCCCTACTTTTTGTGACAGGTATATAGTTATCTACCCTTCCAAGGTGGAGATGAAATTCTTTTCTCACCTTAGACGCCGAAAGAAAAACATCAGGAATGTGTATATTTCGATGGATAGTACCATGCTGTGTTAAATTATAGAATAAAAGATACATCAGAGTATCTAGTGGTGTAGATATTTTCCTACAACTGACCTCGAAACCCTCGAATCGGTCGGTTGGATAGGAGGGTTGATCAGAGAGTTAACAAGTCACTATCGTAAAACAAGCGATTGTTACCGAAACAGAACCAGGCTCGACAGTAAACATGACTCATTCTAATATCTTGGGGGCTAAGGAGATTTTTAAAATTGGATACTGGAATGTAAGAACTATGTATCAAGACGGAAAATTGGAAGAAGTAATTCAAGAAATGGATAATTATAAGCTGGACTTATTGGGTGTCAGCGAGTGTAGATGGACGGGGAAGGGCATAAAATATATTTCAGAAGAAAAAAAGCAAATTATATACTCTGGTAGTAATTATAATCGTCACACAGAGGGAGTAGCCATCTTAATGACACAGAAAGCAGCAGCATCGCTTATCAGCTGGGTACCTATTAATGAGAGGCTAATATTAGCTAGATTTCAGACAAGATTTTTCAAGCTCTCAATTGTACAATGTTATGCACCAACTAACGACGCTCTCGATACCACAAAAGATGACTTCTATGAAGCACTTCTAAGTACCATCAACACAATACCCAAGCATGACATAATAGCAGTCATGGGCGATTTTAACGCCAAAGTAGGTGACAACAACGACGGAGTACAAAGATATCTCGGTACTCACAGCATAGGCTGTATGAATCAAAATGGCGAAAGACTTCTAGAACTTTGTGAAATATCAAACCTCGTTGTGGCAGACACCATCTTTCCACATAAGAATATCCACAAGATAACATGGAATTCACCTGATGGCAGAACTAAGAACCAGATAGATCACTTCTGCATAAGCGCAAAATTTCGCTCATCAGTTCAAGACGTCAGAGCATACAGAGGTGCAGAGATCGGAAGCGATCATAACCTCTGCATAGCTAAACTGAGAATTAAACTGAAGAAGTTATACCAACCGAATAAAAATAGAAGAATAGATGCACACAGACTGCAAACAAATGATATAAAGGAGGAATATAATGTCAAAATGAACAACTATTTCGATGCTTTAGGCAAAATTGACAACAATGTCACCACCAAGACAATCGATACTAAATGGGAACAACTGAGAACAGCAATGACAGAAGCAGCTGTAGCGACCACCGGATACCTAGTACATAAAAAGAAAAAATGGATGAGAGAAGATACTTGGGATAAAATACAAGAAAGGAAAACAGCAAAACTTAAACTACTAGCGGCAAGTACACATAATGCAGTTGAATCTTGCAAACTAACTTATAACTTGTTAAATAAAGAAGTGAAGACAAAAACTCGAAGAGATAAAAGACATTTCATCAATGAACTGGCCGTAGAAGCTGAAAATGCTGCAAGAACTGGTAATAGTAGGTGCCTTTATCAAATTACAAAACAACTATGTCACCAGCCTACTGCTATGGAAACACCGGTTAAAGGTAAATTAAGGAATTCAATACCAACAGAAAAAGAACAAATGAAGAGATGGGCTGAGCACTTCATGGAGGTGCTAAACAGACCACCACCAACAGTAACACCTGATTTTAATAATGAAACACCCACAACCACCTTGCCAATAACTTGCGATGAATTCACGCTGGACGAGATCAAACAAGCCGTTAAAAGATTAAAAAATTTTTAAGCTGCTGGAGTTGACGAAATTGCAGGGGAAATGATTAAAGCAGTTAATGACAACAACCTCTTGAGAATTTTAGATATTATAAATGAAGTATGGAGAGAAGAACAACCACCACAACAATGGAAAGACAGTATTATTGTAAAGTTACCGAAGAAAGGTGATCTATCAGACTGTAATAACTGGCGTGGTATATCTCTATTATCAGTACCTGGAAAATTATTATGTTGCATGATGTTAGAAAGACTTAAATTGCATGCTGACGAAAAGATCAGAGAAGAACAAGCTGGTTTCAGGCCGAAACGATCATGTATTGATCAAATATTCACACTAAGAACAATCATAGAAGAATCAGTGGAATTGCAATCGCCACTTATTATCACCTTCGTCGATTTTCAAAAAGCCTTTCATAGTCTACACCGCCCATCATTGTGGAAGATACTTACAATCTATGGTTTTCCAACAAAATATGTGAATATAATCAAAGCGCTATATGACAATGCAAGATGTTGTGTTAGAACAAATAAAGGGAATACAGAATGGTTTACAGTAGAAACAGGGGTGAAACAAGGCTGTATTATGTCACCACTACTTTTTGGAAAAGCTATTGATTGGGTTATGAGAAACTATACCCACAATGAACAATTAGGTATAAAATGGACAAATGGAAAATTCCTGGGGGACCTGGATTTCGCAGATGATTTAGCATTCTTAAGTTCAACACCCAGACAATTCCAAGAAGCAGTAAATAATTCGTGTCATCTCTCGGTTAAAGTAGGTCTCCAAATAAATGCCTCTAAAACTAAAGCTATGAATTTTTCTAACGAGACCTTTGATATCATCTTGAACGGGGAAAAACTACAGAAAGTTGAAAGTTTCAATTACTTAGGCAGTAAAATGACTCAGTATGGTGACACAACAAGAGAAATCCATACTAGAATTGCTTTGGCAGCTAGCGCCTTCAATAGATTATCTAACATTTGGAAATTACGATCATTGAATATACATACCAAGCTTCGTCTGTTTAATTCAAATGTTATCTCAGTGTTAACATGCGGCTGTGAGAGTTGGAAAATAACAAAATCATTGGAGAACAAGCTGAACACATTCGAGAACAAATGTCTTAGAAAACTCATGAACATCAATTGGAAAGAATTCAAGACTAATCGACAAATAAGAGAAGACTCTAGGCAGAAATATGTCTCCTACTATATAAGGAAAAGACGATGGTCATATATCGGTCATGTCCTACGAATCGAAACAACAGAATACCACTACAGGCGCTCTCTTGGGTTCCTGAGGGTAAGAGGAAAAAAGGAAGACCAAAAGAAACACTCAGAAGAACAATAATAAGAGAAGGAAGAACGTTGGGCCTAAATAATGTGCAAGAGCTAAGAGGAGTGGCGTCACAACGAACAACCTGGAGAGCACTGGTTTCTGCCTTATGCGCCGGGTTTGGTGCTTAAAGAATTTATTATTATTATTATTATATATATATATATATATATATATATATATATATATATATATATATATATATATATATATATATATATGAATATATATATATATATATATATATATAAATATATATATATATATATATATATATATATATATATATAAAAGTTAGTTGCTTATCCTTTACAGGACGTGGCAATCAACCCCAGCTTTTATTGGCTGTTTTGTGATTTTTCTTGGCAATTTTTTCATTCAGTAGTTTGCCATTGCTTTCTGAACGGTACGGCGCTTATACCATTGTTTAAAATCCACACAAAGCGATATGCTACCAAACCGCTTGCAGCAGGTTTCGAACCTGGTATATCTGGATTATGAAACTGCGATATATATATATATATATATATATATATATATATATATATATATATATATATATATATATTATATATATATATATATATATATATATATATATATATATATATATATATATATATATATATATATAAAAACAGCTTGATCTACAATTGCCCAACCTCGTGCCACCGAAAGTTATTTTGGGAGGTACGCTCCTATGGTCAGAAATGACTGGCAGGGAAGATATATATATATATATATATATATATATATATATATATATATATATATATATATATATATATATATATATATATATATATATATATATATATATATAATAATAATAATAATAAATTCTTTAAGCACCAAACACGGCGCATAAGGCAGAAACCAGTGCTCTCCAGGTTGTTCGTTTTGACGCCACTCCTCTTAGCTCTTGCACATTATTTAGGCCCAACGTTCTTCCTTCTCTTATTATTGTTCTTCTGAGTGTTTCTTTTGGTCTTCCTTTTTTCCTCTTACCCTCAGGAAACCCAAGTGAGCGCCTGTAGTGGTATTCTGTTGTTTTGCATTCGTAGGACATGACCGATATATGACCATCGTCTTTTCCTTATATAGTCGGAGACATATTTCTGCCTAGAGTCTTCTCTTATTTGTCGATTAGTCTTGAATTCTTTCCAACTGATGTTCATGAGTTTTCTAAGACATTTGTTCTCGAATGTATTCAGCTTGTTCTCCAATGATTTTGTTATTTTCCAACTCTCACAGCTGTTTGTTAACACTGAGATAACATTTGAATTAAACAGACGAAGCTTAGTATGTCTATTCAATGATCGTAATTTCCAAATGTTAGATAATCTATTGAAGGCGCTAGCTGCCAAAGCAATTCTAGTATGGATTTCTCTTCTTGTGTCACCATCCTGAGTCATTTTACTGCCTAAATAATTGAAAGTTTCAACTTTCTGTAGTTTTTCCCCGTTCAAGATGATATCAAAGGTCTCGTTAGAAAAGTTCATAGCTTTAGTTTTAGAGGCATTTATTTGGAGACCTATTTTAACCGAGAGATGACACAAATTATTTACTGCTTCTTGGGATTGTCTGGGTGTTGAACTTAAGAATACTACATCATCTGCGAAATCCAGGTCCCCCAGGAATTTTCCATTTGTCCATTTTATACCTAATTGTTCATTGTGGGTATAGTTTCTTATAACTCAGTATATATATATATATATATATATATATATATATATATATATATATATATATATATATATATATATATATATATATATATATACTAAAACACATTAAAAACGCACCACTATTATATATACTGATGCCGAGAAGCTGGAAAAAAAAGTGTGGGAATGGATTTTCCCTGTGTTTGTCATGAGGTAGAGAGCAAATGGCTGCTGGAATGGGAAGTGCATGATTCAACCCACGGGTGTGTGTACAGACTACATGAAAACAATGAAAGTTACACGTGCAACACCATTCCCAACAGCGATGACCCTGAAAATGTGTACGCGTTGTGGCATTATACTCGGTATAAAAAGGCCGTTGAGAGAAAACACCCAGTACACGTGCTTGAAATGCCACGACTATCTGAAAACGACTGCCAACGAGCCATTGGTATGCTGGAGACCGGAATGAGCTCGCGGGCCATTGTCAGAAGCATGCATTGCCACCACAGCACTATTGTACGTCTTAATGAACGTTACGGAACCACTGGCAGTGCCCGGGATAGACTTCGGAGTGGCCAACCACAAGTTACTACCCTTGCGCAAGATCGTCATATTGTGCTGAGTCCCCTAAGGAATCGTTCTCTCCTGGCAAGTCAAACAGCAAGAGCAATAGTGGGTAGACGTGGGCAAGTCTCTCGAATGACAGTCATACGACGACTCAGAGATACAGGCCTTACTGCAAGACGACCTTATGTTTGGCCAAACTTGACTCACAGACATCGTCAGCAGTGCCTGCAATGGGCAGAGCGACATGTCACTAGACTGCAGTGGAAAGCTGTCCTATTCACAGACGCGAGTAGATTCAACATATCCTTTGCTAAAGGACGTATGCGGATTTGGCGACGGTGTGGAGAGCGCTTTGCAGATTGCTGTGTTTGTCAGTACAACCGATTTGGAGGTGGCAGTATTCACATTTGGGGAGGATTCAGTTTTCACCATCGCTTGCCTATTCACGTCTTCCGTGGAAATGTTAATACTGTGACATATCGAGATGAGGTTCTGGATGCATTGGTTGCTCCTGCGTTCACAAATTATCCAGACTTGCAGCTTCTCCAGCAGGATAACGCACGTGCGCATACCGCATGCATTACGCAGCAATATTTACAGCTGCAGAACATTGTGACGATTGATTGGCCTACCCTATCACCAGACATGTTCAGTATAGAACATCTGCGGGACGAGCTTGGACGCAGAGTATACAGGCAAGGTTCTCCAGCTAATCTGCAACAGCTCGAAGCTGCTCTTACACGTGAATGGGACTTGATTCCGCGGAATTTCCTTCAGAGACTTGTGCATTCCATGTGGAGTCGCTGCCAAGCTTGTTTGCTGGTGGACATACCAGATACTATGGATAGTGTGAATGAATTTTTTTATTGGTTGCATTTTTGGTTTTCTCTCTTGCCTGCACAGAATGCAATGAATTTCATAACAATCAAATGTACAAATTAATGACCAGCATGGATTCATACGAAAATGAATAAAGATTCCAAATATGTAAACTTTTAAACGCTTATATTTACATTTCACACTCTGTTCCTGGATTATACAGGTGGTGCGTTTTTAATGTGCTTCGGTATATATATATATATATATATATATATATATATATATATATATATATATATATATATATATATATATAATATATATATTTATATGTGTGCTTCGGTATATATATATATATATATATATATATATATATATATATATATATATATATATATATATATATATATATATATATATATATATCTATATATATATATATATATATATATATATATATATATATATATATGTACTTCTGCTTGGCGTAGAAAGCCGGAGAGAATCAGAAAAGAAAACATCCTAACTTTCCTCTTTACATGCGACCTGCCAAAGAAGCATTCTTTGACATTTCTGGCTGAACACAATCATCAACAAAAATCTGCTAAATCGGAACCACAATAAAGACAAGCTCACCATCATTGCGGGTAGACGCTGGTACTGAGTTACCAGAACTGTCATGCTATGGACTCTACAAGGAAAGCAATCGCTAGGCCGGCGAAAAGCAACCTCTTGGAGAACTATATAGGCAGAGATGCGAAGCATGAACCAGAGCTGGTCACCACATGAAGGATGGTTGCTGATGAAGCAAAGTGGAGACAAAACAGAAAAATTACCGATTATTTAAGTGCATTTCATGGTCAGTACTTTTTTCTCTTTTCCTGACATGTATCATATATTTTGTATTTTCATTCTGTCACGCTTGTTAGTAAAAATTCGTCCGTTTACCTGCCCATCCCTGCAGAGATAGTAGCAGGTGATACAATAGTGAAACGGCAGTCATGTTGGTAAATTTTCGTGTTCCAAACCTTGGCAGCGACTGATTAACACTAAAATCGCCCTAGCGTATTTGTTTCAGCGCTTATAACGCAAGGGTGCGTATGTTGACGAGGTGGTAAAGAGACGGGGTTTGCGTGCTCAAGCGAGAGATAACAAGATTACTCGTATGTGAGACACCTTATGGACAGACATGAATGACACAATCGTTTCCTGTCCGACTATCACGAAGACATTACTTTATACGAAAGTAATAAGTTGTTAAACCTGAAACACTTTGTTGTACGAGTTTACAAATGTGTTGGTGAGTTTCCCTGCTAGGCTATCGGATGTTTTATTACCATATATGGGAGACGTGACCTCTACATAATACACATAAATTATTCCATGTCAGAACATTTGAATTTCCCCACAATCTGTCTGAGAACGATTGGCGTTCTGATTAGCCTCGTAACAAGCAAATGCGGGGGCAGACTTGCAATATAATATGACAATTTTTGCAATTCAATTTCACTGTGAGGAACTGCTTGCCAAGAAGTTAGAATTCAGAATTCCATTTATCAGGTTGGACTTTTATTGGAGTATTTTGGAAGGACTTACACAGTCCAGGAAAAGCTCTACCATTTTAATAATGAACGGGAATCTGCGGAAACTGAAACACACGGCGTCAAAGAGGGAATCTATTATTAAATTAACGACCCCAAAGAACACGTGTAAGAGGCAAAGTCAAGTTCCTTTATTTATCTGAGCAAAATGTCTGTGAGCCAGGATTGGCTTGTTGGTGGTACCAGCTGAAGGTACTATCTCTGGAACAAGAAGGTAACAGTGGCATGAGCTTTAAAACGAGGGATCAACTTTGTAGACACTCCCTGACACTTCTGGGAACGTGCTTTGCCCTACATCCTTGACCAGGGACGGGCGTTATCAGTAACCTATCTGCACAGAACCAAACCATCAGCGGGAGCAGAACCTACCAGTGGCAGATAAGTGAAGCCTATAAGCTGCCAAGTGAACTCCTTTACAAACTTTCATCTCATCACAACAGTGATGACCACTGTCTGTTTATTAATTATTCAAATTTTCTAAAACCTTGTTGAACCTAAATGATTATTACATTTGTTATTTGTAATTATACAAATTTAACTTCGATTTCATCATTTTAAATGTACTGCATGTTTGCCTCAATCAATTTATAAAATACACTCTAAACAGAGCTATACCTTAAAAACAAGAATTCCACTGAGTAAATCAGGGTGGGGGGCTTGACGAGCTGAAATTAATAATTACTTAATTCTTCATAAAGGGCAGTGGACCGATAGAAAGTTAAAAATTGACCTGCCAATGCAGCATTGTTCTTGATTTCGGAAATATCTTATGAAAACTCCCTTGCGATAGAAGCATCATTATCCTTCTATCTGTCACGGATTGCCTGCCCTGCTTTGCAGTAGTGGTCCAACAGTGACTAAAACTCAAGAGTATCTAACATTGGCTTCCGAGGTATCTACCTGCTCGCAAAATTACTCTTGGCAGAGATGTAGATATAAGATTAATAATACTTCTACCTGAAGGGAGCCTTCACAAGAAATTCCCAGAAGTTACGAACAATGTTGCATTGTGCTGAACAATTGTTAACGCATTATATCTGGTCCGTCGCCTTTTGTGAAGGATTTAAGCAATGGTTTAGCCCGTTCAAACCCTCAGTTTGTGTAATCTAACGACATCCCTCTTATAAGTAATAGCTCTGTTTAGTGTAAATATATGTCTAAGTATTCATATATAGATTAACTATTTTGGCTCATACATTTGCTTTTATACACATAATTCAATCAACTATTATTGATTACTTTTAAAACAACAGGTAACAAATTTAACAGCGAAATAGTCTTTAACAGATTAAAATAAATATGGAAAGATTAGTGACATTTTGATAGTTATAACGTTCTCATCATTGAGACGTGGGTGGAAATTTAGCTTTATACTTAAAGTTTAACTGGAATTGTCCTTTTTTTGCTGGTGCCTTTTAGTTAGCACTAACGTGTATGAGTGAATCCTGCAGCTGTGGTTCATCAATTATGTGATGACGAAAGCCTTCTCCACACTCTTTTCCACTGTAGGTGCTTATGGCGGATGCTTTTCTCTCACACTAGCTGAGTTAGTACCACAAATCGTCTGATGGCATGTAACCACGAACCCAAATTATGGGGATACACAATCTCCTGCACAGATTAGAATGGACACACAACTCTTTAGAAAAGATGCTGTTCAAATCACTTTGGTCTGGGAAATTGGGTTAATTCCTTTGACGGCGGGTGTCTCTGCGAAATTACTACCTCGGAAAACGTGAGTTAAAGTCCTCTTATGACTGGTGAATCTGATTCCTAGATTTCCAGTCTTGTTATTTTAAAGTCCTGGTCCTGCAGTTTGCAGTCTTGTATTGAAATATGCGGGTGTACTCTTAAATTTTTAGAGTTGCCCAAATACGTTGAACTGTCACTTATAAGTATGGAATACTAAGTCCAATATCTCACTGGCTTCTTGGGAATTGTTCGCTGTACAATTCGATCTCTTTGAGTGCTTCATGTCTGGGATTTCACTAGATTATATTGTACAGTTTCCAGTTCAAATCCAGTTTGGTTTCTGCTGAATGTTCCAATCAAATGCATTATTTATTCCGGCATCTAAAATCAAAATAACCAAATCTGTCTTGCGCTGTTTGGGTGTGGAAGTTTTAAATATCCCCTAGCGTGTTTAAAATATTAATTTTAATATCCACGCGTGACTTCTTTATAAGACACAATATTGTTCTGGCTTCACCTCTGTCTATCACATTATTGTGACCATGTTTGCCTGGCGTAATGTCTTCCGATACGAATTACTCCCATATGATATATTACCATAGAGAAGTAGCGTGTTAGAGACTTCTGTTGAGGATTGTTTCATGTCTGCAGCATGGAGCGGTCCTCAAATGAATACATTATCGACCTATGTCGAGAGTTGTTACATGTGTGCAGGCGTTTGGATTTGAGCTAGATCCGAATGATTGCACCGTGGAACACTTCAACTAAATATACATTAGGGACATAGTATGCATATCTCAATGCATGACGCGTAGGACATAGAAACGTCATTCGATTTGTGGGTTTTGACCCTGAGGCAGTGTTCGGTATGTGTGGCCCAGCCACTTTGGATTGTGTGGCCTAGCCACTATATATTAAGGTGTGGTATAAACAACTTGGGAAAGGGTGACATAGTCACTGGATTTTATGTGTGTAGCTCATAAGCTAAAGGGAGCAATTAGATTCGTGGAGCAAACGTAAGTCGGATAGTCTTAACGCAGTTTGATTATAGATGGCAGATTAGCCTGGCGTTGTATGCGAAAGGAAAGGAAATGACCGTTACTTATAGATCGATTATTATTGAATATACAATCTTCGTGATTTAGGAACTCTTGCAACGGGTACATTGACAATTGTGTTTAACCATGTCTTTACTATACGTGCTGACTTATCATGGAAGAAAGATTATTTATTAAATGTTAAAGTCGTCAAAAGCTGGTCTTACTTCATTGACATATTCGAGTTCAATTATAAACTGTTATACGTAACCATTATGACCAGTGACTTTAATACCCGAACACACTGCCGCACACGGGGAATAAGGAATTAAAGCAAGAGGACAATCAAGTCAGACAGATATATGGATTTTGATACGGAATATGTTCAGGGACTAACGCATCCCAGTGGTTAACATTATCAAGATCGATAATGGGGCACGAATACGAAATCTGAGTAAAAATGGATAAAGAACCCTAGGACTGGGTCTGGCAATATCAGAAGTGTATAGCACCGTAACATACTGATGTCTTAAAACCCACACCGCAACATAATGGCCATGTCTTAAAACCAGTCCGCAACAACTTCACCATGCTATGCCCAGCATAAAGAGTAAAATGAATGAAAGGGCAAAATTAAATGCCAAATAACAAGCGAATAATGAAGACATATGAAGAAAGGAAGTTTACGGACGGAGGGCTGGAGGCGCGAGAGATCACACAAGACAGGGACAGACATTTCGTCACACTTTCTACCACTCTGCCTGGAGTAATCTTGTGCGAAGGTAGACACCTTTGAAGGTCCACATTAGATACTCTTCAGTTGTAGCCACTGTTGGACCACTACTGCAAAGCTGGGGAGGAAATCCGTGACATGACCTTCACCCAGCTGTTTTGTTTTCTCTTCTAGAAGTACACATATTTTCCATAATTTTCTCTCACAATGAAAAGATTAAAATACGAAAAGACCATCAGCTCCTAGCAGGTGACAGTAAGACATGGCATGTGTTTGTTAAATACCTATGCTTCTTTGGAGGTGAGTGTAATGGTGATGATGATTAGTCCATGTGTCAAGGTCCTGATCATAAGAATGAAAAAGGTAATGACATACAAAACTTTACATAATATAATTCTTCTTCTTCTTTGATCCTTAGCCGCCGACCGTCAAAGCAGTCAGTGGCCATCACGCCTTGTGGCAACAACAAATTGATTCCACTTTTCTCATTTGGTAGCCATCCTTCGTACAGTGCCCCAACTCTGGTTCATTCTTTGCATCTCAGCCTCCACAGTCCTCCGCCAAGTTTTTTTGGTCGGAATCTGTTTCGTTTTCCTTCAGGGATCCATAGCATCGGGGTCTCTTCTGAGGACATGGCTAACCCAGCTCCAGTGTCTGCCAGCTATGATGGTGTGCATGTCCTCTTGCTTGCTCCGAGTAAGCAGATCGTGGTTGGTGATGGTATTCGGCAAAAAGATTCGGTGAATTTTTCTTAGGCATGTTGTGTGAAAAAAGGACAATTTGACATTTCCTTCTCTGTAACTCTCCAGCATTCCGTACCATAGAGAAGCACAGAAAGCACACAGCTCTGATGTAATCTTAATTTTGTGCTTGTGCTATATTGAGAGGACTTCCAGATGTTGTTTAGGCTAAAAAGGCTGTTCTTGCTTTGTTCATTCTATTGTTGATGTCTTTGCTTGCTCCGCCGTCTGGTGTTACTATGCATCCTAGGTATGTGAAGGTGTCTGTCTGTACCAGTTTTTGATTCCTTACTGATATGGGCTCAGGGTTGCTCACATTGAGCGTCATGGCCTCTGACTTCTATAGATTGATGTTCAAATGATGGCTATATTTATTAAGTCTATCCGTTTTTTCATGGATGTGTTGATGTGAATATGCTAGTAGTGCAATGCCATCTGCATATGTCCGATCTTCCAATGTAGAAAATGTAGTCCATCTTATTCCTCTTGGACTGCCCTCTGTTGCCTGGCGCATCACCCAGTCTATGACAGTTAAAAAAAGAGTGGTTGATAAGGCGCATCCCTGTCGTACTTCTATCTTCACCTCAAAGGTTAGGCTGCTCTGCCCAACGCTACACGTAAAGTTGGCATAAAGACTTTTTATGATTGACACTATGCAGCTTGGAATTCCATAAGCCCTCAGTATTTTCCATAAACTGTCCCTATGTATACTGTCAAAAGCCTTTTCAAAATCAACGAAATTAATGTACAGCTGTCTTTGCCATTCTATAATATAATTCAATGAACAGTATAACCGTCCAAGATGCCACATAATAGATCTGGGAACAAATGATACAAAATGCACGTCAGAATTGATGGTCCCGCAGCCACCCTTTTAGCAAATAAGCTAACCTAGATATTGTTTCCTTTTTTAGATTATTCAACAGTTCTTTTTTTTTGCGTGGAGGTATTTTGGATAATAACACAGCTTCCATAACTGTATTGATTCTCTCTCTCTCTCTCTCTCTCTCTCTCTCTCTCTCTCTCTCTCTCTCTCATCTCTCTCAATCTCTCTCTCTCTCTCTCTCTCTCTCTCTCTTTTTCCCTCTCTCTCTTTCTACGTATGTCTCTCATTATTAGAAGTACACACTTTCTCACAAAGACTAGTCATCAGAAACACATTCTTATTTCTTTTTATTCTTTTAATTCGACTGGCTTTTTCTAGCACGTTCGGTCATTTCGTTCTGTGTATTTCAAAGATATATGCTGGCTACATTCACATTCCGCTTGTTGTACAAGAACTACATGTAGCATGTCCCTCACAAGACAACCCTGGAGTACATTAAGAAAGAACGTTAGAGAGTGTTACTTGATTAATTAACTAATGGATTGTTTTCTTATTGAATGGATTAGCGAGTTTTTTTTTTAATGGTGTAGGAATTTTAGTTTATGAATTAGATCATTTAGTATCATTTATATTGGAAAGAAGGTCATACAATGGCAGATAATATGTAGTAGTCGATATAACATTAGGCAGTCAGTTCATGTCAGGAACCCTGTACTTTTATTCTCAATATTTTTAATATATATATATATTCCCACTCGACACCGAGAAGCTATACTTCCTGTAAATCAGATAATTAGATACACCTCACAGAAGACCTTGGTGCATTAGTAATGAAATAACTCAGAGATAGACACTTACATTTAGGAGCTCAAACACATGCGTCCACTCGCCCTGACACACAACGGTTGAAGGCCCAGCACTTCTGCTTCTCTAGATTCACGTGTGCCAGCCAACCATATCGGCATGACATCACTTCCCGTATTAATAAGTGACACCGTATAAAATAAACAAATAATGGAGCCTTGTAGAGCTACCTATTATATAGACACTATCGTTATGAATTTTAATCATAACAACTTCATGTTTCCGTGAATCGTGAAGTGCTGCGGCTTGGCATCTTACTATAAATGGTCACTACTTGAACAAACTGTTGACATCTCGGAAATAGACATAATTTTATCTCCTGTTATCTAGAGTTAAATGTTTTTACATTCTCTGTTCCTCTATAGTTAGATGTTTCTTTATTATTTATTTCTATAAAGTTAACTTCGCATGTCACGGCATTTCCTCCTTTTCCTCTGCAGTGATGGTCCAACAACGGCCAGAATATCTACTGAGGGTTTTTTTTAAATTATCTATCTAAATTCAGTAAAATATTATTTCCTAAGCTCTGTTCAAGTGTATTTAAAAATTACTGAGACTTAAGGGTGTAGTTCACTCAAAATGATTAAATCATCTGTAAATTTGTGTATACAGATTACACATGTAATAATCAATTATAGTTAACAAGGTTAAAATAAATAAAGGTGTTGATGGGAAAAAATAGAATTTAAACAGGTGATGTGTTTTTTTTTAAATTAAGTTTTTTTTTTTTTGAGTTCGTTTGGTAGCTCTGTATGGATACTTAGCTGTCATTATTGTGTCAACTCTCTTCTGCCCCAGCCAATGTGGTTCTTTACTTGTTGTAGACTGGTTCTTATCGTCAATGGTTATATCCTGTGGCTGGAACACATCACATGCAGTATCGTGGGGTAATTACGAAGATGGTCTAGCGTCGTGAAGACCCGTCTGATATTGGTGTTTAGCTTCGACTGATGGCCATTTGTACCACACACTTATTTCACAGACTAGTACCACCGATTGCTATTGCAGACTAGTATCATGAAATGAGAGAGAAACAAATATCCCTTCTGAGTACTGGATATAAAAAAGGATAAATGATCCCTTTACACGCCCATTGAGGCATATTGGGAATATGGTGTTAGGCCCATATTTATGTGATCAGCCTCACGCCAGCCGTCTTAACCTTCACAGAAGTTACTCTGGTATCCACTTCATGAGGCTGGTCGACCCTGGAGCCGTTTGCGGTCTAAAAATCCCATCTCTACTGGGGATTGAACCATAGGCCACCGAGCTGGGAAGCCAGTGCACTAACCACAGTACTACCACGGCTACCACGAGTATTGGGTGTCCTGACACGAAAATCAGGCGCCTTTCCAGTTCATTCCACCATCAAATCTGCCTTAGAATGTTATCCTCTCTGAGAGGAAAACACGAATTGCAATTATATTAAACGTGTTTACATATACATATGCACTTGTTAAAATGTTAATTTGATAATTAAGTTCATCATTATGTCATCATCCACTACCTGCTTCATCTGGAACTTGAAACTACCTCTGCTTTTGTTTCTCGATCAGAAACCCGCATGTAGCCGTCACCAGTTCTTGCAGTGATGATTCATGAAACCATCATTACATATCCTGAGGTTGCCAGTCACTTATGAACGTGGGCGTCCACCAGAATTTTCACGTTACAATTCAAAATATACAATTATAAAATGTACAACATACCCCAAATTACTTCTGCCTTTTAAACGTGGTCTTGGGTATTAGTCTTAAATAGAATCCCGTTATGACTTTATATTCATTCTCCTATGAGTCTTTAGATGGAATAAAATGGTATGACAAGGTTACCAACGTGGAACTGATGACAAGAACTAGACAAGTGCCAGTGGAACAAGAGATGAAAAGAAGACGATGGCGATGGATAGGACACACACTGAGGAAACCTGTTGATAGCATTACAAGGCAGTCCTTGTTCTGGAACCCCCAGGGCAATAGAGGCAGAGGTAGACCAAGAAGCACATGGAGAAGAGAGCTGGAAACAGAGGTGAAGAGGATGAGGAGAACGTGGAAAGAACTTGAGATGATGGCACGTGACAGGAGGACTTGGCATGTGTTTGTTGAAGGCCTATGCTCCTTTGGGAGTAGAGAGTTATGAATGAATGAATGAGTCTTGGCTTTCTGTATTAGAAAAGGTAAAGTTTTCTTACTGTCTATGTCCAGAAGACCCTCAATTACGTTATCCGGTCCTTTAAGTTAGAATCTATATTCTATTCTTTCCTTGCTGTCTGAAAAGTGTACGCGACGAGTTAGAATAGCGATGCCAGAAACACATAATGTGTTAGACTAAAAGCAACATTAGACCCACATTGCTACTATATGGCAAGTTTCCAATTAGAAATGATGTATTTTTCCCATTATAAGCCGGTCCAGCCATGAGCAAGGGTTGCCATCGGTAGGGGTTTGGTTTATTACCTCTACCATCAAGTTGTAGAATATTCTTCGGGATACTCAAGATGTGTTGTATACATTTTATCCATAACCATTCAAGGTCACACATTTCCCAGTTTTATTATCATTTTTACTTCTCCCTTCTTCACATAGTTGCCTTCATTACTTCCCTAAAGATGATATTTCTCCTGTGTTTTCCAGACACGAAGATAAATCCGCCAGAAGTGCTGCATCACTGTCCGTGTTTAATTGTTTTATCAAGATTCATTATCTTTCGACACTTCAGTACATGTTGCCGATTTTTAGGGGACGGCTTGTTTGCACTTAGCATCTGGTATTTTGTAGCTACTCTCCGCATATCCAATGATGGTTATATCACTTTCTATATAGAAAGTCGTGGAAAACAATAACAATGGTCTCATGATCCAGATGGTAATTAAACTCCTACACTAATCCGTGCGCCTTGCTGTTTAGTCGGAAGTGTGTTACGTCATCATACACTAACACTTCGCTCTAATGTCATGTATGCGGAATTCAATTTTTTTCTGTCTTATTGTTTGTTTGTTTTGTTTGTGTTTGTTTGTGTTTTTTAAATAAAATTATTTTAAAAACATACTTTATTATGATGATTATTGTTAATGTATGATATTATATTACCTTTATAATGATAAATGGCTAAATAATGCTTAAAGTAAATGCGAGGATGAAAGAACGCAGTATTCATGATGAGAGAGAGAAAGGAAGGGCAGAATGTCAGGTGGGACTGCGTACCCAATTCTTAACCCTTTGAAAAAAAAAATCGTTCGTTCGTTCTGCACAGCCATACGTCAATATGGATTAAAAATTAGGTCAACGATCAAAATAATAGTGATGACTCGAGTATTATGTCACAACCTGACAAGAACTGAAGGATGAACGCGTAAATAATGAATGGTTGAAGAATTTAGCACGTAACCTGAGAGGCAGATTAATAATGGCGGAAAGGAGAGAGAAGTTGCGAAAAATAGAACTTCAATTCTGTGACAATGCATGTAAACTCTGTTTCTCTGAATCTGGGTTATATGCCCCGTTTCGCTAACGTTATATGCGTCAACGTGTTCTCTTTCTCCAAAATTGTCTCTGCCTATATGTTTGTTTGTTTGTTGTTTTTTTTTTGTTGTTTTTTTTTGGGGGGGGGGGGGGGGGGAGGGGGGGTGGTATTTTTTGCTCAAGCTGGATGCGTCTGTGTGCTCTTTTCTCTAAAAATAGATGTGTCTATACCCAGTGACTTGGTAAATTAGTTCTTGTCTGTTTCTCTGTTTCTTTCTTAACCTTTTTTGTCTGTGTCTGTGTGTTCTGTCTATGTAAAGTCAGTTTTGTCTATAAGCTGTTCCTCAAAACTAGCTATCTATATGTGGTATACCATGTCTCTAAAGTTAAGCATTTGTATTTTTATTCTAAATTTAGCTCTGCATGTGTGCTTTGTTTCTTTATCGGTAGCTGTGTTTATATGATCAACCTCTGAAATAAACTATGATAAGGCGGTCTAAGAAAAGTAATAAGCACTCACGTTCTTGTCAGTTGTGACAGCCATGTCCTGGAACTAGACTATCTTGGTGGAACTGGAGCATTTTTCTGGTTAAGTTGATATATTCATATCCACACGTCCCGTAGGCTAACGGAACGGCACATTCAGTCCACCTTCTCATTGGACTGTAGAAAAAAAAAATTACAAAGTAATATGTATACTCATTTTAATTCAGGCACCACCTACTAAAACACCTGAGCAACATTACTTCAGTAGCAACAGAATATTTTACAATTTTTATATACCACAAAATACAGCTTAATTACATTAATAATTATTATAATCTTGCTCTTTTGAAAGATAAAGCTCATTTCAAATCAAAACTAATTCTGAGACTTGTTTCCAGATCCACCATCGATAACCTGAGGTTCTGCGGAGCTCTGCCGTCACATTCAACACAAGTCGTGACGTTGAAATTTATTTTGATGTACATGATGACTGTTTACATGATACAGAGTATATGAAATTTGGACATGCAGTATATGTAATTTTAAGCGTGGGCTAAGCGAGGGAGAGAACATCATTAAAACATAACACTACCGTACCCCTCAAAAGTGGCTACACATGGTCCAGTTATAAACCTGAAATTAATGAAACATATATTTTTAGTTAGAAGCTTGGAAGTCTATCCACTATTTTCTAATGTTCAGTGAATAATTATTCACAACATCTCCTGTGAAGCAGTCCAGATTTCTATATGTGAGTTGTCACGGCGCTATTTCGCAGTGCATCTGTTGTACGGAAAAACCAGACTGGAAACACTGAGGTTGGCAACACTGAGGTTGGCAACACTGGTACAACTAAACCAGCGAGTCATGTGACTAGCGGAAACGAGGAAAAATTAGGCGCGAAGATAGCCAGTAGGAAGCTAGCCTTTAGTCCAGGAAGGACGGAGAGATTTTGCCTTCTGCCAGCGTTAGCTGGGAAGTCCATGTTTCGGACGATTTGTTATAAATTCTTGCCATTCTAGTGGATTATTACTTACTTAGTCGTTCCCCTTCTACCGTGAGGTGTAGAGGTTATTAGTGGATTATTAAGTTGTGATTCTAGGACAGTGTAGTGTCTGGATTGGTTTTGTTACAGGCCGTTATAAGTTGCCAAAGATTTGAGTGTTTCTTTGTCGCAGCTTTTGTCGCTCCTGGTGAGCGTTAGTCATGGCAGTTTACTTGTGTAAATCAGACTGTTGGGTATGATATTGACAGTCTAAGTTGTTAAGGTATGTCGTTGTTGTATCTACTTCATACGTTTTTTGGCCGTGTGAGGCCCTTATTGTGTGTGCAAAGTATTAAAGAGAAGTACCAGCAGAAGCTGTTGATTTTCTTAAAGTCTTAAGGATGCAAACTGTTCACATTATGTTTTCAACAGAGAGCGTAATTGAAGGCAGCAGTTACGAGTATATGCAATTTTTGTTATATAGAGAGCTTTTTAATTTAACGATTGAGCTTTCTCTTGTTTTAAGTCAGTACTGCTTTTAAGTTAACAGTTTTAAAATTTCTCCCAATATTACCTTTCTATACAACATCGCCAGTTGCACTGCACACCAAGCGTACACACGCTTCATTCATTTTAGTATGAAAAACAAAACCAAGTAAATGAAAAACCACCTTTAGGAAACACTTTTATTATTGTTACCAAATGCAATAAAGAGCAAAAAAAAAAAAATAATAATTTCATAATGGCGTTCACATTCAAAACAACTTTTTGAACGATACCAAGTGATTGACAGTATTTGACCATTCACTTTTGTCTACGCCATAGTACTTATGAGGTGATCCTATCATATTTTTCACAGAAAGGTGACATTTTTCTGGCTATCTGACCTAACAAAAAGGACAAGAGAAAAAAAAAAAAAAAGACATAATTTCAATCTTTCAGTGCCCGACTGCGATGACTAACGCTAGTTTTTTAAAGATATGAAAAAAAAAAGAAATAAAATTGTCTTTAATAGCCCTCTAAATTGTTTATTTTTAAACAGTTTTAAAATCAAAAATTAACATTTTACATATTAAAAAACATTAATAAAATTATTATCATTAAATAATCGTGAAATCGACAGTATGACACTTCATTGACATTATATTTCAGAAGAAACATTATTTTGATTTAATTCAATTTATCCAGTGTCTGTCTTTTCTCCAGTGACTTTTCATCAATGAAATAAGACTGTCTACGTTTGCACTGTAATCAGGCACCGCAAAGAAATATTGTGCAACCATTAGAGGTCAGACTGAAATGTTATATTTACTGATTGTTTTAAAAATGTTGGTTCGTTTCTCAGTTGCCAGCTACAGAATGAATGCTTCATCATTGATGTTACTTTCAACAAATGTTGTCGCTTTGTTAAGTTGATAAAAACCCTTCGCATTGTCAATTGCAGCGTTTTTAAAGATCTAAATAATGCCCAGAAGCTCGCATGTCTTCTCAGGTTGATGCTTCATGTAAGGCCATCCACGAAAAAAACATATGACACCTTCTAATGGTCTCAATATATCGCTAGGTGTTCTAAACTACTGACTTACAAGCAATTATTATCCTCATGATACTTTTCACACAAAGTATCAAGTTCATCTCTTTGTTTCTGAACAAGCACATTCGCAATATTCAAGGACACACATTTTTGACACAATCGCTGCTTGAGAACGTCTAACATATTTCCAACACAGTTCAGAATTAAAACAACTGAACCACATTACTTTGCAATTCGTTCATTGCTTGCTTGAAAAATACACGTTAAAGAATGCACTTGCATATGTTACACCCCGATAGTGAAACTGGCCATTTCATGAATTGGGACAATTTTTGACCATTCCGAGAACTGGTTTCTACGCTTAATTATATTGTGTCTCAATAATCCTGATCAAAACAAAGAAAGAGTAAGATATGTAGATTTGAACAAGATTACTGATACTTTCAACTCACAAGTTAACACAAGCTATCAAGGTTTATATTTGTACAGAAGCCAGTTCATGGAGCGGGCCTTTCATTTGCCCATTTCATGAAATGGCCCATTTCGCTTACAGGATGTAACACATGATATAACAGACCTCATAGAAGTTAAGTTCAATCTCCGAAAAAAGTAGGACAAATGGCACTTTTGGAAAAAGCTGCAAGAACGTTCAATCGTTAAGTGGGAAAAAGAACACATCTGGAGGAAAAGGGACAGATGGTCACCCTACAATAGTAGTTATGAAAAAATTTTGTTTGCTTTTCACTGCATTTGATAGTAATAACATAAGTGATTCCTAAAACATTGTTTATTTTCTTTACTTCTTTCGTTTTTTTAAGCCATAACTGAATTTTAGTGTTGCGGTAGATTAAATTTATCAGAAAAGCAAAACAAATATGTGTAAACAACTTAAGCTCACAGCCTGCAAGGTGGCATTAGGGCAAGGGCGATACACATGGCGCCATAACAAAGCTGGCTGCGACAATAGACCTGGCAAGGATGAAGGCAAATAGCAAAGTCAGACCGAGCACCGCAAATACATATTTTCTGCGAGTAGGAAAGGCAGCACACCCCACACCGAGTAAATGAGGTAGCAGTTTATCATCTCTTCTTGACTGTGCAAATGACTGGGAGATGGCGATAGGTCTACCTGGACGAGGGGCTTATCCAGAGAGTATTAGAAAATCTCGAAGACGACCGGATATAGTGCTGCATTCTTTTCATCGCAGCAGATTATAATGATTGAACTGACCGTGCGATTTGAATCCAGATTGGACCAGCAACATTCGTTCAAAGCGGCAAAGTATAGTGTTCTGGCCGCGGATCTGAGACACGATGGGTTCACTGCAAGGGTCATGGCTGTTGAGGTGGGTGCAAGAGGGCTCGTGGCTGCGCCAGTGTATGATTTATTGAAACTGTTGGGGCTGAGGGGACAGTCCAGAACAAGGGCACTGAAGAAGCTTAGTAAAACTGCGGAAAGGGCATAATGTTGGCTGTGGAACAACCGCAATGGGGTATGGAATTCGTTACAGTAAAATCTAGCCCCACCTGAGGTATAGGAAACACTGACACTTTAAGTCCGCATACATCGAGTTTTTTCGTTGTATTGGTGAATGGATGGCGGCGTTACAGGAAACAGGCGTTGCATTATATGGAGTGTCAGCGAAGGTAGATTTCAGAGGCAGGCTCGCAAAGAATTCACGCCTAATCGGCGTCACGCAAGCGTGTCAGTGGTGTGCTGTGGAACGACCAAAATAATTTGTCTTCTCATTTTTACTTTGACAATTGCCTCCTGCTGGTGGAATTGTGGATTTTAAAGCTGCATCCAAGGTGAAATGGGATCATTTTCTGCACAAGACAACAGGAGGCTGAAACACTTGTGAATCATGACCCTGGTGCGCCTGCCTCCCTTAAGAGTGTAAAGTACTATTCGGGCCGAAACACTTGTCCGACGGGGGACCGCTTCTGATGATCATATTGCCTCCTGTTGTATCGCTCTGTATAGAGTTTCCTATCATCACAAGAAAGTTGTTTGTTTCTAATCAATCGATCAATACCCGTTAGCTTCCCAAGGAGCAGAGGGTTTTAATAAACACATGCCAGGTCTTCGTATTATGAGCCCTCAGCTCAACTTGTGTCCACGTTTTACTTATCATTTTCCCTTCTGTCTCCAGTTCTCTTTTCCACGTGTTCCTCGGTCTACTTCTGCCACTTTTACCCTGGGGTTCCATAACAAGGACTGCCTTATAATGATACCAGCATATTTCCTCAATGTGAGTCCTATCAAACGCCAGCGTGTCGTGAAATATTCTAATCCACATATATAAATTATCAGGTAAATATAAAGCCTAACAAATAAATTCTAATAAAGAAAAGAGCAATGGTAAAATAACAGTGCTGTCACAATAACTGTACTCGAAATCCCCCTTGTTTTATGCTTCGTCTGCAAATTGTAACGCTTTCACGTTGATAGTAAAAGCCTACTATATTATTACCCGCTTTCTTCAATGAAACGTGTGCTGTATTTCTTGGAAAAACATTTGAGATACGCAAGCTGAAACAATGACCTAAATTTAATATTTCATTCATCCCATACACAGCGTAACTAAAAGACAGATAAAGCAGGATAGAGAGAAGGGAGAGGCAGAAAGCCGAACGCATGCAAAATTAAACACGCGTTTCGCTATTAATGCCACCCCAACAAGCGTAACGCGATACACAATTACTACTATCACGCGTGTAAGGCCACATGCACTAACTTTTTCGGACGGACAGTGATAAAAACACTAACCTTCCCAGAGTTAGGTTTTTAAATCCTGAAAAACTCTTATTAGAAAAGATGACAATAGATGGGTTTACGTTTGAAAACATTACAGTACCCAGACAGCACATCTTCGAAACAGGAGGTAGAAGAAATTGCATATTTTGAACGCAGCCACGTAGCTCTTTTAAATTTGTATATTTGGGTTCCTTAGGGCTTGCTGACAAAGAATATGTAAAACGTTACGCAAATAGTCTAGGAATTAAGAAGTTATAACCAAAATATAATAGTGGGGATGCCTGACAGCATGAAATCATTTCTGCTCATAAAATTTTTTTATAACGTGTTTGAAAAAACCTTACGTACGGAAATAGCCTACCATGTAAACTCCAAATTGATTGGAGCGCAACAAATATAAGACTAAACACGATTGGTCGGACTATAAATACTATCTTTGGTTGTTAGGGGAGACGTAGGAAGGTAAAATTTTTTCAAACACTTGTCGAAACGTGGCTCCATTGGCCAGACTCGCTGATATAATCACTTAGGAGCGTTAGTTCGAGACCACTAGTTCAAATAAGCTTGATAAAGCAACAGTGCGTTGAAGCCAGCTCATATTTTTGCTAAATAAAAGCCTGGAACATAAGCAGATGGGAATTTGTGCCAGTGTTTGTGCCAGAATTCATTGCTAGTCAACGTATCTGTGTTTATTCTATGAATTGTGGTAAGCTTGAAACATTCAGTATCTTTTAATGAAAATTGAATGTGAATTGTTAATTTATGCCTGTATATATGTGTAGTTCAGTAGCAAACATGATGTAAAGCCTATAATGCTCCAGCCTGAACAGAAGGTGTCGGAGGAAAGTAAAACGGCATGGAATGGCCAAACAGTACACTGACACCTAGATGATTGACTAGAAAGAAATAATGCTGGAAGTGCAGAGGCGTAGTAACCATTAAGGAGGTTAATACTGGTATAAAGTATTTCAGATGACGCTGACAGTTGGCCTAACGCTCTGAACTCAATGTTTGTGATGTATTGTGCTCAGTGTAGAACTAGAGTATCAATTAGTTATGAAGTAGAAGGTACATCCTTCTTGTTTTCAGGGACCGTGGTCTTGATGGTATTGAGCAGCACCTGGTCAGAGCTTTGCTGAATCCAGAGTCGGACAGCATACTCCTTGGTCCATTTAGCTATCAGTGAGGTGTCTCCAGAGCCCAGGGGAGAAATCGAGCAGAGGAGTCTTTTCCTGCCGCCATCACGCAAGATAAGCTGATGTGGCCAGCTTGAGCTCAAAATTATGTACCCCCATCTTAAAATAACATTGTAACATAAACTTAAGAGGGGAAGTAAATTGTTTTAATATCAGGAACTGAGAACATCTCCAATACTAGTTCCAATAAAGACAAACTATTGAAGTCATGATGACAAATACCAACAGAGCTTGAACAAAACAAAACCAGTATTACCTCATATTACTACTACACAACTGACACACATAGGATACTGTTAATAATATATGTCACTACAATATTCATATTGATAAATTCTGTACATATAACTTGTAATTAAAATTGATTGTGACTCCTGGTTCCTTTGTATTTGAATCAGGACACCTATACATTCATGACAGCAATGAATACATATTGTTATTTGAAAAGTTATCAGTGACTCCTTTAAGATATCCTTTAGAGTGTTATATGTATGTGAGTGTCACAGTGTTGTCACGTGTAGTGGAATAAATTAAATTGTTTATCTGTCTGTTGTTGTTTTGACTTACACTTCATCATACACATACCCTAGACATATAACGTAGTCATCACACTATTCCAGAATAATTCTGACTGAGATATATATATATGTGGCAGCACGTAAGGTTATATATAATACACTACTCTTATTAGATATATATATACCTTCACAGCTGATCTCAGTCAGTACACTAAGTCCCCTATATATATTTAAAACATCCCACTTCACCACACAGCGTTTACTTCTTATCTCTTGTTCTACAGGCACTTGTCGGGACCTTTTAATCAGTTCCCCATTGTTGACCTTTTTATACCATTTTTTTTGGACTGACTTGATGTATGTTGAAGATTTGTATTTTTGTGTTGGACTTGATTTCTCTTTAACTACATAAATGTCCCAGTGCAATGAAAGCTCCTCTTGCTTTTTGGATATAACTTTCTTATTGGCCTTAAAGATAATAGCTCATCAGGGCTTGACGGAATTAGTAATCGAATACTGCGTTACGCCGCTTTAGCTATTAGTGATTCACTAACTTATATATATATATATATTTATATATATATATATATATATATATATATAATATATATATATATATAGTATATATATATATATATATATATATATAAATGTATCGCTAAAAGTTATTTTCCTTCGGCCTTTAAGATCGCCAAAGTATATCCTCTCTTCAAACCTGGCTCGTCGGATAACAGTAACCTTGGTAACTATAGACCAATTTCTCTTTTATAATCGCTTTCTAAACCCCTAGAAAAACACATACATAAAGCAACACTACATAACCTAGTTAGCAATGACTTGCTAATTGACACTCAGTCAGGGTTTAGACAAAAGCATTCATGCCACACAGCTCTAACTAAGATGATAGACAACTTGCACCTAAACATCAATAACGATAACATATGTTGAGCAATCTTTCTGGATTTTAGGAAAGCATTTGATATGTTAGATCACGTTATTTTAATAAGAAAATTAGAAACAATGAAAGTTAACTTTAAACTAGTGACTTTACTTAAATCATTCCTGTCCGACAGACAGCAAGTAGTGTCCTATAATAACTCCTTGTCAAGCCCAACTATTATTGACACCGATGTTCCTCAGGGTTCATTTCTCGGCCTTCCACTACACATCAAGCACTCCTCCTGCGACCTATTTGCCGATGATTGTACCATTTATACTAGCGATACAAGTTGCAACACGCTAGAAATATTATTACAAAGCGATACAGACAATCTTATTACGTGGAGCAAAGAAAACTGTATGCAAATAAATATCATTAAAACAAAATGTATGATAATATCAACTAGACAAAAATTACAAAACTCACTGAAAACGACACTTCAGCTCTACTTTGGAACTTCTTTAATTGGAAATGTAAATGAAAATAAAACACTAGGAGACATAATTGACCAACATTTAAGTTGGAATTCGCATGTACAAGCACTGACCAAACAAACGGCACAAAAAGTTTACCAGTTAGCTAAAATCAAACATCTCATAGATGAGGAGACACGAAAAATGTTCTATACATCCCAAATACAAACACATCTAGACTGTTATCTTCCATTCCATTCATTACTGACCATAGGAGCGTACCTCTCGAAATAACTTTCGGTGGATCGAGGTTGGGCAATTGTAGATCGAGCTGTTGCCCATGCAGAAAGACCCGGCCCGGACGTCAGAGGAACAGTCGGGCCGCTACAGTCTGAAACCAGTAGCAACCGCCTGTCACTAGTAGGATAGAGAACTTGCACTCTAATCCATCTTTGAATTGGTAAGCATGTATTAGCTCTAGAATTGCCACAGTTATCCAAGTAGGATCGTGTCATTTAAGGAACCACGACTGATTTAATGAACCATTCGCGGTTTCACCGTGAGACAGTGTGAACTTAGACATGCATGGCTTAATCTTTGATACACGCATATGACTACTGGCAGGATCAACCAGATAACTGTCCGAACAGACGTGCGTCTTCTTTGACTATTTCGTCGCTCGCAGCAAAGTATAATGATCTGGCCGCGGATCTGAGACACGATCGGTTCACTGCAATCACTTCCTCTCCCCCCCCCCTTTTTGTCTTTCATTCCACCATCCAATCTGCCTCAGAACTTTACACTCTCTGAGCATTAATACTAATCACAGTGAGTGGAAAACATCCATTGCGTTTATATTGAACATGTTTACATATACATTTGCACTGGTTGAAAATGTTAATAAAATAAGTATTTACATTATTTATGTCATTATCCACTCACTGTTCTTTATGAAACTTGGGAGCTCTGCTTTTGGTTCTGCATAAGAAACTCGATAAAGCAGTCACCAGCTCTTGTAGTGGTTGTTCATGAAACCATCATTCTATATGCTGAGGTTGCCAGCCTCGTATGAACGTGGGCATTCACGAGCATTTTTCATATGTTACTTACTTACTTAGTCGTTCCCCTTCTACCGTGAGGTGTAGAGGTTTGGAAGAGAGAGCGCCAGACTATCCTATCGGCTGTCTTTCTCCTGGCCTGGTTCCATTCTAGTGTTCGGTCCTTCAAAGATTGTCTAATGTATTCCTCCCAGCGGACTCTGGGTCGTCCTCGGGGTCTGGATCCTTGGCTTTTTGTTTCCCATGCTTGTCGTGGTATCCGATCTTCTCCCGTTCTGCAGACATGGCCAAACCATATTAATTGGGACTGTTCTACTTGGGTCTGCAGGGGGTAGGATTTAAGGCTTTGACGTATCGTCTGGTTGCGTACCATGTCTCTTCTTGTTACTTCAACCACCTTCCTCAGATACCTCATTTCTGAGGTTTGGATCTGGCTTGTATGGGTTGTAGTCATTGCCCATGACTCGCATCCATATGTCAAGACTGGGACATAGGTGGAGCGGTATACAGCCATCTTCGTTTTCTTACCAACCTCTCTCTTGCTGAGGAATCCTCGATTTATGGCCTGAAAAAGTCTCCCAGCTGCTGCTTTTCGAGTGGCCAGCTCTTCTTTGATGCCTCCCTTTCGGTCTATAATAGCTCCGAGGTATTTAAAGTGGTCGACCTGCTCCAGGACCTGTTCTCCCAGCTTAATCTGATGTCTTCTTTCTTCTTGTGATATCACCATGGATTATGTTTTAGAGCTGCTTATGATAATCCCTCTCTTCTCCAGCTCTTCCTTCCAGACTTGCAGGTTGGATTGGAGATGTGCCTCTGATTTAGCAATCAGGGCAACATCATCAGCAAATGCCAGCTCCGAAATATAGACCTGTCTTATCTTCCAGTACCCCACTGAATACTTTCTTGTTCTCTCCTTAATGCCTTGATGACATCGTCCATAAGGAGTATGAAGAGGTAAGGTGAAAGGATATCACCTTGTCTTACACCAGTGGTGGTCCTGAACTCTTCTGACTTATGGTTTGCTGTCCTCACATAATTTCTGCAAGACTTGTAGAAGCTCTGTATAGCATGAATCAGAGGTGCTGGAATATTCTTCCTTGCCAAACAGTCCCAAAGTTTGCTCCAGGGGACCATGTCAAACGCCTTTTCCAGATCTATGAAACAAAGATGCATCTCACTCTTATACTCAAGGGCCTTTTCACTCAGCTGTCTGAGTGTGAAGATTAGGTCTTGAGTACTTCGTTTCATATGTTAATAATGTAAAAAATGGAATTATAAAACGTACAACTTACCCCAAATATCATTAGCAATACCGACTTCTGACTCAGAGAAATAATTAACGCAACGTGATTAAGATGCCTCTTATATGTGGTATGGGGTATACAGTAGACTCCCACTATGACTTAGTTTCAAGTTCCTGGGATTCCTGGCTTTCCGTATTAATAAATGTAAAGCTGTCTTGTTGGGTACATTCACAAGTTGCTCAAACACGTTGTCCGGCCCTTTAAAGTGGAATCCTCATCCTATTACTTGTTCAGGCTTGTCTGACTATCTTAACGAGTTGCATTTCACAATGCCCTAAACTCAAAAGGCGCTAGATTATAAGGCAACAATCGGCCCACGCATCCAACAAGCTACTATATGACAAGGCTACAATCACAAATGTTGTATTTAAGCATTCCAAATGCTAAACCAATAGCATACCAGTTGCGTACATTAGTAGGGGTATCTCCCACTACCCTCTCATGTACAATTCCTGCGTGATGCACCAAAATGTGATGCCTACTAGTCACTTCACATATAAGATAAGGTATGTCAGCTTCCGTCTATTATAGATCATGTTTACACTCACGGCTTTGTAATGTCTCACAGGTAATCTCTTTCAAGATGGATACTTATCGTAACCATTGCCCCCGACAAATCTGCGTGGAAATGGTTATGTCATTTACGAAGTACCGTACACCAAACATTATCAAGCAACACCCTGGCCCGAAGAAAATATTATCAGTGATAAATTAATCGGCTGTGGCCATCTCAGGGTTGTTTACTTTTTAATCGGCGCTCCCATACACTTTCTGGTCGGAAATGTGTTGCGCATTAGTAAAACACATTTCTCTCTACAGATCCCAGGTGTCACTATGTGTCAAACGAAAGTAATTGATTACCCTAATCAGCAAATATGATCGCTGACGTCCCGACATGACAAGAATTGAGAATAAACAATGAGCCGAAAATACCAAATACTGTCAGAGGTGGGAACAAAGAAAGTGAAGAGCACAGAATGAATTACAGAATGGCACAGGTAAATGTGACGTTCGATGTTATTTTGTTACAAAGAGTTCACAAATTACAAAGGATTAATGTTACTATCAGTGCCAGGAATATTTGGTAAAAACTATTATTCTTGAGAAATTAAAAGAGTCCAGAGGACAGATACATGCCAGATAAACGTGTAGGTCTTAGGCAAAATAAATCACTTACATACCAGTTAGCCACACTGAAAAATAATAGTAGAACGGATGCTAGTCAGAGAATCACTTCATGAGGCATTATGGAGTTCCCCTGAAGATAATTAATTTAATAAAGAAACGTTTTGAAGACATGGCATGCAGAGCTCTTCATGAAGGGCAACTTACAGAACCATAAATCGAGGATTCCTCAGCAAAAGAGAAGTTGGTGAGAAGACTAAGATGGCTGTATACCGCTCCACCTAAGATCCAGTCTTGACGTATGGATACAGGCCATGGGCAATGACTACAACCCTCAAAAGCCAGATCCAAACCTCAGAAATGAGGTATTTGATGAAGGTGGTTGAAGTAACAAGAAGTGACATGGTCCGAAACCAGACGATACGTCAAGGCCTAAAGATCCACGCCTGCAGACCCAAGTAGAACAATCCCAACTGAGATGGTTTGGCTAATTCTGCAGAATGGGAGCAGATCGGTTACCATGGCAAGAATGGGAAAATACGAGCCAGGGATCCAGACCTTCAGGGCGACCCGAAGTCCTCTGGGAGGACAACATCAGACAATCTTTGAATGACCGAGGACTAGAATGGAACCAAGCCAGGAGGAAGACAGCCGATAGAATAGTATGGCACTCTCTCCTACAAACCTCTACACCTCATGGTAGAAGAGGAACGATTAAGTAAGTATGTAAGTAAGGGGGCTCATCAAAAGTTGTAACTCCTCGTAGAAGGTCAGGGAAGATAGACAGTTTACATGGCCTGGATCTTATCAGCCATATTACTTGATATCTTAAATTCGTACGAGGTTCTCTAAAATTGAAGCACCATTCTTTATTTCACAAGAGTAGTCTTGAGCGAAAAGTGGACACTTTTGAAGACTCTCAGTAGAAAAGTCTGAAATGTGGCCACTGATATCACTGCAGAGGAAGGGGAGAAAATTCCGTTACACTCTTGAAAATCTCCATTTTTAGGCAGCTTAACCAGTTGTCTTTCCTTCCATTGGTTGATAGCATTACAAGGCAGTCCTTATTCTGGAATCCACAGGGAAAGAGAGGCAGACAACACATGGAGAAGAAAACTGGAAACAGAGATGAAAATGATGAGGAAAACATGGAAAGAGCTTAGGCAGATGGCACGGGACAGGAAGACTTGTCATGTGTTTGTTGAAGGCCTATGCTATTTGGGAAGCTAAAGGGTATTGAATTGAATTGAATTTCCTTCCATTCTGCTGATATTTCTTCCCTCCCCAAGATTTTACCAAGTAATATGCATAACTTTGTTTTAATAGTATCAATGGTAATCTGGTGCTACATCTGCTCCTCTATATACCTTTACGTCATGTAATGATGATCTAAACTTCTTTTTTATGCATATATGATCTATCTGGTTTTCTGTTCTATAGTTAGGTGATATCCATGTTCATTCATTCATTACCCTCAGCGCCCCCCCCCCTTTTCAAGGAGCACTGGTCTTCAACAAACACACGCCAAGTCCTCCTGTCACGTGTCATCGTTTTCACCTCCGTCTCCAGTTCTCTTCTCCATTTGCTTCTTAGTCTACCTCGTTCCCTCTTACCCTATTGGTTCCAGGACATGGACTGCATTGTAATGCTATCAAGATGTCTCCTCTCTTTGTGTACCATCCATCGCCAGCCCTTTCTCTTCATCTCTTGTTCCATTGACACTAGTCTAGTTCTTGTAATCTATTCCGCATTAGTGACTTTGTCATTGCCATTTTAATCATTCTCTTCCTCCATCCATTTGTATATAGCTTTTTGGTTCTTGTTTAAGTTGTTCTCCTTATTTTAAGACTCATTCAATATGACTGATTTGGAATAGTTCCGTATTTTCGTTCATTATTCCTAGCCCGTGTTTTTCCGTGAATTCTTCAAAATCGGTGTTGCCTGTACCTTATTTTCGCATTTAGGTCGCTCGTCAAAATGTGTGCTGTCTTGTCTTATTTTGTTCATAATATTTCGTGGTCTGGTGTAAAATGCTTCTTTCACAGACACTTTTTGTATTTGGTTGGTGCATAACATTGCATAATGTTTATATTTATTTTCTAGTTTGCCGTTTTGAATGCTGCGTCACTGTCGTTTGGTGCGTATTGGGGCAACTACGACAGTAGTTTTTGCCAGGCATAGCCTATGAGATATTAGGTAGAAGGTCTCTAGAAATTGGCTCGTTAAGAAAGAATAAAGACCTGTTCGAGATAGGGACAAGAAGACGGGAATGCGAATGCTTTCCACTGGACAGTGTTTTCTAATTAGTTATGGAAAGAGTTCTGTTTACCCAGGACCTTAGCTTCTGCCCTTAGATCCCGTAACAGAAAAAGCCCCCAACCTCATCTGAGTATAGAAATGTTCCTATAGGTGAATGTGTAACATCGACCGCACGAGTGATACATTAACAAACTAGATAATGATCAAACGATCGTTGGGTTTATTAATGAAATATTCGCACATATAAGGTTAGTAATGGTTAGAACGTGATGATGGTGAAAGACGATTCACACAAAACACACAGATAAGATAATAAAAATGCAAGTAATTAAGTAGTAGTTAATTAAGAATGCACTGGTGCAAAGCGAAACGATGATGATGTGATATGATACGTGTTACCAAAATGGTGAGTAATCTACACAGTCCATGTGCCTCTAAATGCTTGTCATTGATATGATGATTCACACGTATGCATAAAATGTCCCAAGTTGTTATACGTTATGTCGAGTGGGGTATCTCTAAGTCGAGGACGTTCTGATGAAAACTTTTGTCAGACTGAGAATGGTGACGAGATATATATATATATATATATATTCCTTCACTGTTTGAGTATATCTCTGTAGTGTTGATCAACAGTCAATAGCTGTCATATGAACAAAAGGTCTGTTGTCTAATCTCCCGAGGGTGCTAGTCAGGCTGGATATCTTCACGAAATGTTAGTAATATGTAGACTCATAATCTTGCGTATGTAGTCGTGATTCATAAAATATACTTCAGAGTCTGCTTCACAGAATTCGCTTAAGAGTATGTTGCACTTGGTATAAGTATGAGATTCCACTTTTGAGCTCTTTTGCTTGACTTCAGAAAATAATGATCTTTCGAGTGATGTGAACTTGTGCTAACTATGTATTGAACTTGTGAGCCAGCAGTAAATGGGTGACGAAAAATGCTTTCATCCCCCTTCTGACTTGTGGGTGAGACAATATTCCTTTTTTAATTGAGGAATGAAAGATGTCCTATGGCGAATTCTGTTAGCCAAATGTCCGTTTTTGATAACTTATTTCTGGTTAGACGTCAGACACGTTGCGTGTAGACTCAGACTTCTGATGAACTGAAGACACACAAAAGTCTTCGTAAGTTTTTCACATTTAACATCACTGGTTGACTTTCATTCATACTACTGCTCATTATTGATCTCTCTCTCTGAGTTCGATTCTAATGATGTTAAATATCTCGTGCATGAGATACTGTAATGATGATGAAGGTGAAGTATGAACTATTGATTACCTCCTATCATCCATTCATCTTGTAGGAAAAACTTCTGATTTTATTAATCAGTTATGAAAAGAATTAATTGAAACTCTATCTTTCGCACATTTAGCTGTGAGGTTAAACTAAACAAAGAATAAGAAAATGTATTAATAATCTGTATAAGATCTACTAACCTTCTTTTCCCTTCGCAAAATCCTTTAAGAACACAATTCACCACAGAACTGAATTATCATCCACTCTGAATAAACACATGTATTTAGGCTACGCGTTATAGGGATTGTATCTCTGCCTCACAATGTAAAACCTGGACTGCCCTCTCTAGCGAGCTACGCGGTATTATATTTCTGGAAGTCCAATGTGGGTTTCTTAGATCCGTGACGTACAGCTCCGCCCATACAACCAATCCCTAATAGCCCCTCTGGTCGCTCATTCACATGATCGCTCTTGTCCACTGTCAGTCTAAACGTACGTGTGGTAATTCGCGACCAACTTTCGTTGCCTGTCTTGTTTGACAAAGATGTAGTGAGATAATTGGCTGGCCAATTCAAAAGTGCTGTCACATTATTCTCTGGTTGTTTATCGTTCCGTGTGTTGGCGGCACTCTTAGTTACCGCCGCCCATTGTCGCCAGCATGCTAACATGTCCTCTTTGTGGCGCCGCCTATTGTATTACATGCCGGTTGCTTCAAACAGCATGAGACGTTTTCACCTGGCCAAGCTGGGCGTCCAATATGGTGACCTGACCGAGCAACAAAGATAACAACAGTTCACAGAAATTGTATAATGCCCAGATGTCTGATTGGGATGACCAGATGTGTTTTCACCAGATTTATCACGATGCAATGTGGGCTTCAAACGATAATGTCAGGTATGGGACTCAATCAAGAGACTTTATTTCCGCCGATGAAAGAACAAATGCGGTTCTCTAGATACCGGTCGCGAGTAATCACAACGATGAAATAGCAAATGTGGGATAGCAAATGTGGAAAGAAAGAGCAAATGTCGGAGCAAATACAATACGAGAGATGTAGGAAAAGATATAGCAATAAGGCCTTTGCGCTCGTTTCTCACAGTCACTAGCTATGCATTTGTTAATTCATGTAATTCAGATCTCATATTATATGTAACAGGTAGGTATAGATTACGAATAGATTTTGCCTGAGTTCAGACAGAGTATGAATGTGTAATGTTAAAGTAGATAAGAATAGAGTCACTAATGAAAACTGTGTGAAGAAATCTGACTTCTGAAGACTTTCCCCGGCCTCCTGTGACTATGATTATATGTCAGTCTCTTGCCCGTTCTCTCTGGACAATTATAATGATTGTAAAAAGCAGTAAGAACATATATCACGACATTCAGTGACATTTATAAGAGAAGAGGTCCTGACCACAATAGATAGTTTTATGTTTATTAAACAAAATTTAAAAAACCACCAGAACATCAACATAAGTAGGAACCCACAGGTGCCGAGACGGGAAAATCGTTGGCTTCTTCTTCTTGGCTGTATGATAGTATTATCCACGGTGACAGGACGCTAGTGGGTCTGACGCTGTAGCCCTGAAGGGTGGAAGGCAAGGACATCGATGATGTGCAGTAGGGGGTGGGTATTAATCTAACAAAGACCGCCAGGTAAGCTAGGCAACTGACAGGCCGTTTGTCCGCCAGTACGATCTGGAAATATTGGTAGAAGATAATGCAGGCTAGCAGAATAAACTCCCCGGAGCACGTTATTATGAATGCCCTGTCTTTTTCTGGAGAATCGCTTAGTACACGTAGAAAAGCACAGATAGCGTCAAGATGACCAGCTCTGAAAAAACACAACAAGTTAAGAAAACAATATACAAAATCATATATTAATCCAACATTAATGATTATCTAACACGCACCTGGTACGCTCTTTCACTCCGTCACAATAACAAACACATTCACCGCAATCGACAATACATACCCCTTTCCTCTCCTCTCTCTTTCATGATTAACCGAAGCAATTGTACCGGTGAATTCAACCAGGCCTGACTATGGGCGCGGTCTCAGCACGCGAGTATACTGACCTCGCGTTTACATACACACATACGCGATGGCTGGTATTTGTAAGAAAATCCAGGTCAGTCATTCAACACACGAATATGTAAATAGATTAACGTGCGCTGGTAACGCGCTAATTACAAACGTTTAACACTCATCTTTACAGAATTAATTCCCCACATATTCAAAATTGGTAAACATTGTGGAAGAAAGATAGATATACATCCGGTCCCAAATCCTGTCTTTCAGAAAATCCCTATCTCTGTTCTGTCAGATAAAATATCTCCCAGACTTAAGTGTACACTCTTAGTGGAATTAAAATTAGCAGAATGCTTAGAAATTATCCGATTTCCCGGATCACACAAAATTTGCTTTACTTAAAGAACTAAATAAATTATAGAGTAACTCGGCTCCCCAATAAATAAAATTTTAAAAATTTAATTGTGCTTACTGAGCAAAGGAATTCAATTTCCGACCTATAAATCTGGTTATAGGCTATCAATCTAAACTGATTCTCCAGGCACAATGAATCCTTAGAACGACAGTGGTACCGAAAGAATGGAACAAAGTTCAAATATAAAAAGAAAAATCGCCAGGTGGTGAGAGCATGCCTTCGCACCTGGAAAGAATGAAACAGACAAAAGAAGTAAGGTTATATTGCGCTACTCGGTCTGTGTTCAGGATGGAAACTGCGACTGGCATGCAATCTCACAGGAGCAAAGAGTTCCCTGTGTCTCCCATCATCAAAAGGACATGGACTTGCAGTTTCCAGGGATCTCTACATAAAAGACTATGGAGCAGAAACACCGCTTAGCACGTGCGATAGGGTGGACACAGCTTGGCTCTACGAGACTGGCAGGTACTGAAGACAGAATTCGAGCTGTTAAGAGCAAAATTGACAACAAAATGGGGAGTACACAAAATTAGAAAGAAAGCAGCGCAGACCACTCGGAGAAAAGAGGCAGACATTTCTATCAATCCGTCACAAAATATCAGCTTACATCATTATCTCTTGTCTCATTGGTCTATCCATTCCTGGTCCATACGGTATTTCTTGTTGCTTTGATTGTGAAAATATGCAATTATATTACTGGTTTATTTAATGACTGCATTACTCGTTGCTTAATTATCTGTTTATATAGATTCAGCCTGGCTCCTCTGCACCGACATTCATTTTTCAAATATACGAGAGTTAGATCTCATATTCTAGATGCTTTTTTTTTTACTACTGACAAAAGAAGTACAGTCCAAAGCACCGATGGGGACAAACAGCGGCTGAAACAGACGTCAACCGACTCCACATTTGAAACTAAGTAGCAAACAAGCTAAATCAATGAATACATTTTCCTCTACAATATAAATCATCCGATGATGATAAATATCTTCGCGTGATTATTTTATGAAGATAAAAGGTTCATGACAGCTTAGATCATCTCAGTAGCGTTGCCTGATTTCTTAAAATTCTTGTTGGTCTCCCTTAAGTAGAAACGTCATTCTTCTAATTATATCTCTGCCAAGAGTAATCTTTGACCGAAGGTTTTACTTTGAATACCCTCATCATTATACTCAACCTCTACACCTCACGGTAGAATGGAAACGACTAAGTAAGTAAGTATTATACTCGTAGTTTGGCCATTATTTGATCACTACAGCGGATTAGGGGAGATGATCACGCCACACTGGTATTCACGCCGTGAATGAGACATTATGGATACACATAAACTAACGTAATTCTCCGGATAGAGCAGCTAAGTCACAGCGGCTATAAACATACTATGACATGGTCTAAATGTTTAATTATTAAAAACAATATATATTTTTGTCCCTTAAACGTGGCTGATCACATTTATATAAAAAAACATAACTTCTTTACTGCATGGCTTTCTTTAATGTTAAATAATTTTCCGGAGAAGAACATTGTGAATGAAAGAATAATATTTCCGTTTCTCTCTTATTCTAAAGCATAAGCTGCCATATGATCACCACATTTGTTAATTTGGTAAAAATATTTGAGCTTAAAACAGTGTAAACTCAGCTCCTGTGTGATGCATCAGAGGTTCAATGATTACACCTGTTTGTGTTGTGGACGATTAATACAATGTACATGCCGTTTGGAATGCTGTGTCACCGGCTATGCATTTGTTAATTCATGTAATTCAGTTTTTAAAGATAAAACTTGTTTGACTTTTTTCTTTTTTAAATCTTGTTTCAGGTAGTATAAGTTTGTTCTTTTCTATATTGAGCTCAACCAAAACTTTTCACTTTGCTGTATTTTCCTACAATGGATGGGAGTTTGGAAAAAAAACGAAGAAAGGTGATTCATCTTACGAGGACAAAAGATAAAGAAATAAGCCAACGCAACATTGCGGCCACAAGGCCTTCGTCAGGGAAAGGAAAGAAAGAAAGTGAGGGATGGATAGGACACATAAGAATCTAATTAAATATAATTTCGATTTTTGTTTTCATACCTATTCATTGTACTGCGGTTCCACATATCTTCCTTGCCTATTTTTCTACTAGTTGGCCGACTTATTAATTTTTGATTCCTTCATAATATTTTTTCCTCGTATACTGTGGCTCGTTTAAACCGAAAGTAGTGTCTCAGTTCCGCTAGAATCGGATCTCAGAATCTTTATGCACATTTTAAATCTAAGTTGACATCTTCTTCTTTGATCCTTAGCCACCGACCGTCAAAGCAGTCAGTGGCCATCACGCCTAGTGACGTCTTGTAGGGCAACAACAAATTGATTCCACTTTGCTCGGTCGGTGGCCATCCTTCGAACAGTGCCCCAACTCTGGTTCATTCTTTGCATCTCAGCCTCCACAGTCCTCCGCCAAGATGTTTTTTTGTCTCTTTCGTTTTCCTTCAGGGGTCCATATCATAGCTGTTCTTGTGATGGCATCGGGGTCTCTTCTGAGGACATGGCCAACCCAGCTCCTGCGTCTACCAGCTATGATGGTGTGCATGTCCTCTTGCTTGCTCCGAGTAAGCAGATCTTGGTTGGTGATGGTATTCGGCCAAAAGATTCGGTGAATTTTTCTTAGGCATGTTGTGTGAAAAGAGGACAATTTCGACATTTCCTTCTCTGTAACTCTCCAGCACTCCGCACCATAGAGAAGCGCAGAAAGCACACAGCTCTGATATAATCTTAATTTTGTGCTTGTGCTATATTGAGAGGACTTTCAGATGTTGTTTAGGCTTAAAAAAGCTGTTCCTGCTTTGTTCATTCTGTTGTTGATGTCTTTGCTTGCTCCGCCGTCTGGTGTTACTATGCATCCTAGGTATGTGAAGGTGTCTGTCTGTACCAGTTGCTGATTCCTTACTGATATGGGCTCAGGGTTGCTCACATTGAGCGTCATGACTTCTGAAGATTGATTTTCAAGCCCACCTGCTGACTATACTTATTAAGTCTATCCGTTTTTTTCCTGGATGTGTTGATGTGAAAGTGCTAGTAGTGCAATGTCATCTGCATATTCCAGATCTTCCAATGTAGAAAATGTAGTCCATCTTATTCCTCTTGGACTGCCCTCTGTTGTCTGGCGCATCACCCAGTCTATGACTATAAGTTGACATAGAGGCTCTATATTTATTAATATGCTACACATACTGGATTTTAAAACAAAATAAAATGGTACAAAACCTCAATAATTAAAATTATTTGTCAGAAATTTTAAAGTTAAGAAGACTTCACAAAAATTATGCAAAAAGTTGTTAATTGTTGTAAACATTGCATTGTTACTTATGAAACTATCAGACACAATGTTTTTACCCCTCCCCCCACCTTATCCCGGTCACCTAGACAACGGTCAAATCATCATCCACAATCGACCGGTAATTGTGATCGATAAACTGCCGAACCCTGATGTGATTCATCTGATAATTACGATTTATAGTCAAATATAAATTCGTCCTGTAAATCGCCAAGCACTTTTGTAAATCAGAAACATTTAAATTGGCATGTAAATGAAGACATAAATACAAACTACACTTCATGTATGAATTAATAAAGAATATAGCACTTACGTGCAAAACGAACTAAATTGGGACCGTCTAGGGGGAAGTAGAGTGAAAACCGCAATATAAAATTCCTGCTCGCACACTAGAAGACCTCTATCCAAATGCTCTTGCTCTGTTACATTTCCAGCGCATTTACTATGTGTAGTGGTCAATATCTCTATCAAGAAAGTCAAATAAAGTAATTGTTAAAAGACTTAATTTATAAACAACTCAAACTAACAACCCAGACGTAGTCAATTTTTAAAATGGTTCGTAAAGAGTAGAACTGTTTATACGGGATTACTGATTTATTTTCTTCATGGCGTTAGGCCAGGATGCTGGTAATGCAAATTGTATAGTGTAGACTTGAAGAACATTCATTTATGATATGACCCATAGATAACGTAATAATACATGTGGTAGTGTAAATTTTCATATACAGTGATGTAAGATTGGCCTTATGGGATTAAAAATAAATGTTTGTATAAATCAAGTGGCTCACTTTGTAGGATTTATGTAAGATACTATTGTTGTTTTTTTTGTGTTTTTGTTTTGTTTTGTTTTATATAAAATTTGCCGAGGCATGTCCCGTTTAACCTAGTCGGTTATATTAGGACGCATGTTCAATTATAAAAGACCATAAGGTCTGGTAATTTATTAAAGTAAGATACTACCTGTGACCAACTGTCAGTACTACTAAGTGTGACAAGTGAGTTAGAGCAAACATCAGTATAGATGAACGTGACGACAATTTACTAAAGAAAACTATTAGTGAGAATAAAAGAGGCATCTGATCTCACCACTCCAGAGATCAGGGTGAAGTATGACATTATTATGAACCACTGGTTCTGAGAACATTGTCTATCAATTATATTCCCTGTACTGGAAGCGAGCCCAGTACCTTTATAATTAGAGGCTGACGCCATACCTCTGAGCCACTCTATGCACCTATATAGCTATTAGTGAGCGATAATGTGACGGTAACTTTAAATTGCTTGATGTAAATAAGAAACCAAGCAAGGTTTTTGTGTTGCCACCCTTCCTCAGAAAATAAATAGGCGGATAACGTATAGTGGCTCTAGGGAAAAAAAAAAAACCTTATGATCTGAAGGTGTTACTTCTTCACTATAATAGGTATGCCAATAATGCGTATACATCGCTACGGTTGATGTCATAGGGATGTTTATGAGACTGCGTTTTCTTAGATTAATGTTATCTTTTCAAACAACCACAAAATATAAAGTAGACAGAGTGTAATGGAGGGCAAGTGTTTTTGATAACCTGTCCTTCTTGCTGCGTGGTCATGATAGCCGTGTAAACGCTAACTAGATTGTTTCGTGTATTGGTCCAGATAATTAAGTGATATATATATATATATATATATATATATATATATTTCAGTACTACATGGTGTAGAAACATGGACAGTGAATAAGCAATTGGATGAAAGAATTGAGTCTCTTGAAATGTGGATATATAGAAGAATGGGTAGTATCTGATGGAAAGAGAAGAAACCAGATAATAAGGTCCTAGAAAATCTACGTGTGAAAAGAGAGCTAATGAAGGAGATCCAAATTAGGCAGCTAAAATATTTTGGCCGTATAAAAATGCATAACAACTTGCGGAAGACCATAATAGAAGGGAGAGCTGTAGGCAAACGTGCAAGAGGAAGATAGCGCTATAAGTGTAAAGATAACATCAACAGATGGACATGAAAAAGTCTATCAGAGTGCACCTTCAAGACAAGAGACGGAAGATGTTGGAGATCCATGACCGCCAACCTCCGCTGTGGAGATGGATGCTAATGATGAGTTAGAACGGTGAGCAGAAACGAATCGTTTATATATATATATATAATATATATATATATATATACATACATACATACATACATACATACATACATACATACATACATACATACATACATACATACACACACACACACACACACACACGCACGCACGCACGCACGCACGCACACACACACACACACACATACATATATATATATATATATATATATATATATATATATATATATATATATATATATATATATATATATATATATATATATATACACACACACACACACACATATTGATCCGATATATAAAATCCCAGGTTTTTCTGTCAGTGCGCAGCGCTAAGGGATGCAACTTTGGTTGAAAGTTAGACATTAATTGTATTGCTTCCCTTACATGTACTCTCCCGAAAATAGTAACACTTACCAAAAAGAACGCGTAAATGACGGTGTGTACAAAAATATTTGTAGAATGTGTGATCCCGTATACACACATTGGGATCCTCGCTGCTGCTACGTAGTTCGTGTACTGTGGTGATATACAGTGGTTTAAAAAAAATACTTTTGAATAAATAAAATTGCCGTTAGGTATTGGTGCTTTTGAATGTAATCCCCGTCTTATGACGGGCTCTTACACTAGTGTATATATATATATATATAAACGACAAGCAAGAAGAATAACATATAGAACAGACAGGCTAGATAAAGACTAAAGAGTAGCTGGTTATTATAAAAAGAAAACCAATTGACGTTTTGTCATTCTGTGACACTAGAAGATGTGATGAACTCAGTGAGTGTCTGTCTTTTGTCTCTGAATGCTTATTTCAATATGTCATTTTGTAAAGGTTATGTACAATGTTGGGATTTAACTTCAGTTAAATGTTTATGTTCAGAGCTGACCATGCATTGAGGTCTTCATTATCATCATCATCATCGTCATCCTCATCGAGAACATTATCATCATCATCAACGCTTTCGTTAGTCCATTTCATCTCTATGGGAAGCGTAGTCCATAGCCTTTGCCATGTGGTCAAGTCGTGGCAATGTCTACTATATCAAATGTGTGTCTGCAGTTTCCTTCTCATTGTTCTACAGTCCCTTTCTATTTCAGTTATCCTAGGGATTTCAGATCAAAGAATGTCTTGTAAAGCCATTATCTGGCATCTTCAACATGTGTAATATTCAAAATCAGTAATTTTTCATTACCTCTTGTTCCAATGGTATTTATCTGGTCTAGTTGTATGGTGGACATCTTGTTAAGATCAGTTTAGTCAGCGCATTCAACCGTTTACTAAAGCCTTCAACATTTTGGCTGTCTATATTTTTCGTTAAAATAGCGGCTGAGACTTAAATGAATCTAGGTCAAGTAGTTTTATTCTCCTAGTAGCGTACTTTGATTATATAGTTACGCATACTGTTCTGTCGCCCCTTTCCTCTAATCCTAACAATGCCTTACACACTTCAACCATACTTCAGGTGTTCGCTTTGGATTTAAGGTTAAAAAGGTGTCACCAGTTAAAGGAAATGAGACAGTGACGACAAATAAACAAGACAGCGAAAGAACTTGCTAAAGCAATAATAAAGATAAAACGATATGGTGAGATTGGATAGCACACGCCATTGGAAATGGTGCATGAAAAAAAAAATGTATATTCACCATGTCTTCCTTCATCGCTGCACAAAAATTCTGCATCAAAAAAAAGTCTTCTGACACTTGAAGTGATATACCTGTCATTACAGTATGATTCATAAAGTTGGGCACAATGTAGTTTAGTTCTCATCAAGCTGAAAAGAATGTTATTAAAATAATTAAACGTAGTTCAAAAAAACTGTCAAACATGAATGCATGAGAAAGTTTTAAACAAAATCACGATAGCCTGTTGTTGAGATTCGCTCCACTACATTTTTTGGATACTTACTCTCCGATTGACTAGATCTATTGCAGCAGGGATCCTGACGAACCATGAATCTTTTCTCCCACGTGGCAAATCAGGCGTGGTAATAACAGTAAATAAATATTAGACAAACTTAAAGGTATGTTTTCAGGCACTCGTAAGAAATAAAGAAGTAGGACACTAGACAACAGAAAAACAACAGACGTGAGTGGCTTACCTAGGACTCGAACCCAGGACCTTCCGTGCCATAACCCCGCCGAGCTATGCAAGCGAATCACACAATCCTCCCTGCCATCTAGGCATCACCAAAAAATGATGCTTCAATGACGCGTCATTAGTGCGACCCGAATCACCCAACGCCGAAAATTAACCATGGGCAGTCCAGCCTATTAATGACACAATCACTTCTGTTGTTCCCCTATTATACAGTATAGGTCAGTCCACACAAGACAAAGACCTTAATACTGTGTCTAGTAAATTATAAAAGACTAAGAACAATAAGTACAGGACAGAGGGTAGGTTTTTGGTATTGTATAAACATTTATAACACATAAGGAAGGGAAACCCGAGGCCTGTAAACAGTAATAAATATTAGACAAACGTAAAGGTATGTTTTCAGGCACTCGTAAGAAATAAAGAAGTAGAACACCAGACAACAGAAAAACAACATACGTGAGTGAATTACCTAGGACTCGAACCCAGTACCTTCCGTGCGACAACCCCGCCTAGTATGCAAGCGAATCACACTATCCTCCTTGCCATCTAGGCATCACCAAAAAATGACTGATAATGTTGATAAAGTTGGATTTTTATTCCCGTTAATGATATCCACCAAAAGATAGATATAAGTGGATGGAAGCAGACATCATCATCATCATCAGTTGATAAGATCTCTATGGTGTTGTTTGCTCCACTGTAGTGTATGGAATGTCAACTTGACCTACGCAGTGGTGTGTAGACATGGATTGAGTGTATAATGTGCGAATGATAATAAGGGTTCGTGTTGTTGACAAATGTTCTTTTCTCACACTCATGTATGACTGGAAGTCATCGACACCAACGACTGTGTACCTTTTCTAAAGTTTAATTGGACGTACACACTCGACAGCACAGATAGTGACAAATCACCGGTTGCCATAATACATCATAGTACAGTGGATAAATGGTCTTGCAATGTTACATGGGCACTCATGTAGAATAATTGTATAATGGACTGTCAGTAGCCAAGCACTCAGTATCGCCCATACATATATATCATCTGACTTCACTGACTGAGCACGTCAGCTTATAAACAATATTTCAGATGGCTTCTAAACCTAATCTCGTCTAGCGACGATTCTTCAACATAATGTTCAGCACATATTTTTCCATATAATAATATTGAACCGCTAGCAATGGGTTCTCATGTGTAGCAGTGATCTCTGGACTAATCAAGCGATAATACGGGCATCCCTTTTCTCTTCTTGAAAGTCACTACATGTTTTGGTTCCAAGATGGCTTCACTCGTGAGCTGTCACTCACGTTTGGATACAGATAATGAATCTGTCCTAAAGTTAGTCATTCATAAAACATTTCATTGCTCTGTAGATTTGATCATGAACAATTGACTGCAATCTACAGGATATAGTGCTGCTAGGAATCGAAGTCGTTTTCATCGAGTCAAATATATTCTCTTAGACATTCAAATCGTACCTATCGAAAATGGTGGCTTCGTACGAGAGTTCATAAGAGTGTCTATTATTACCTTGGTATCAGAAATATGAAAATGCCATTCCTTGGGAATACGAATAAACACTGGGGTAAAGCATACACGATAGGTCTAGACGACTATCACTTTCCCCACCAATACTGAGATCACTTTTTCCCGGCGACAGGCCGACATAGAAAACACAGTCCCTATCGGGACGAAGCCAAATCACACCACACTCTAGCGACACATCCGCCGAATAGCCTTTGACCTCTCTAGAGACAACAGAACATATAGTTCGACTTAGATATGTAAAGATATACAAATATAAGACAGACTCGTCCTACTCAGATAAACAATACACATAAATTCAGGCCATAGATATTCTGAAGCAAGAACAATCTATTATTACCCAAACAACGAATAAATCGCAGTAAAATGGATTCATCCGCGGAGTTTGATCGAAAGAGACGGCACAACTTTCAAGGGAAGTAACTCAATAATGACTTTCCCTTAAGCACTAAAAAATTACCTATGTATAATATTGCAAGATATCAAAGACTGCACGTAACAGTCTTACCACACCTCCCGGGAAAAAAAAATGGAACATTTTTTTTTCTTTTTTCTGAAATACATCTAGGAGCAACGTACAACAGGCTCACAACGCATGAATAATGCGCAGATGAAAATATCAGGAATACCTATAACGCCTAATATGAGGCTAAGTCGACTTATGGAGCGACTGGTGAGAATGTGTCTCATAAACTGAGAGAAATTATTTCTCTACAAGTATATTTTTCCAGGAAGGTGTCATCAAAGTATAATACAACTCTGGCAATTACACAATGCCTAAAAAATTCATATCATCATTTCGTATTAGATATCTTAAATTTATGATTTATGAAGAAAAAAATCATCAAAGCACAGCGGTGAACAAACATCAATGAACCGCTATGTAGTGATACAATCATTATATTATTAAATTACAAATGTGTATCTATCATGATATAGAAAAGGAACTACTATAGAACTAGACATATCAAGAAGTCTAAGCCCTAATAGTTATGTGGAATCATGTGGGCATCTTGACAGAATGTCTGCCATCACATTATCTGATCCACGAATAGCTCGCACAGAGAGATGAAAAGGTTGAAGAGCAATTGCATATCGAGTAGACCTCGAGCTCTTCAAATTCTTACTCTGTATAGCAGTAAGAGCTTTTTGGTCGGTTTCTACTATGAAATGTGCGCCTAGAAGGAATCTCTGTAGTTTGAGGATCGACCAAACCATAGCTAATAGCTCACGGTCTAAAACTGAATAATTCCTTTCTGCCGCATTAAGTTTTCTGGAAATATACATTACAGGATGCAGAGTTCCAGAGTACTCTTGCATTAGTGCCGCTCCAATCCCAGTGGATGAAGCGTCACTACGAAGAACGAATGTCTTATCTTTAGTGGGTAGCACTAAAATAGGTGGTGTTGAAAACAGTGTTTTAATCTTATCCAGAGAGCATTGGCATTCCTGAGACCAGTGGACCACATTAGGCGAACCTTTCTTTAGAAGTGTTGAGAGAGGTGCCATGATAGAGGATAGATTCTGAATGAATCTGCCATAAAATTGAATAAGACCTAACAGACTTCTCACCTGTTTTTTAGTCTTAGGGATTGAGATGTTAAGTATCTTACTAGTATTATGGTCCTCTGTCTTTAGGAAACCATGACCAACTCGGTGGCCTAGGAAAGAAATTTCGTTAAAACCAATATAGGCTTTAGAGGGTTTCGCTGTCAGGTTGTGCTCACGCAAAGTAGACAGCAATTCATCTAACCCTGAATAGTGATCTTCCCAAGTATCGCTGAAAAGACAGATGTCGTCTAGATATGCAATGACATCTGACCGATAAGATAGGATTCGGCGCATCATGCGTACGAATGTAGCTGGTGCGTTCATAAGACCGAAAGGCATAAAATTCCATTGGAACAAACCTCTAGGTGTTGAAAAAGCCGTGAGAGGTTTGGCGCGTTCAGATAAAGGAACTTGCCAATATCCTTTAGACAAATCAAGTTTAGTGAAAAAAATGAGATTTGGAGAGTCGAGTAAGTAGCTCTTCCAGTAAAGGCATAGGTTCGGCATCGAACTTCGTTACTTGATTCAATTTTCGATAGTCAACGCAAAGACGTATGTTATTGTCTTTTTTACGCACAATAACCATCGGCGAAGAATATGCAGAGGTGGATGGTTCGATTATTTTCAAATCTATCATCTCATCCAACTCTTTCTCGACCTGTGCTTGAAAATGTATAGGTATAGGATAAGGTCTAACCCTAATAGGAGTATGGTCAGTTAGAACAATGTCATGTTCAATGACATGCGTTTTGTCCAGGGATGTCAGTGAGTACATCCTGAAATGTTTGCAACATAGTTGAAACTTGTCGCTGTTCTCCTAGAGACAAATCAGGAGAGACAGTAACGTTCTTCCATGATTCACTGGAATGAAGTGGGATCATTGGAAGAGGAAGATTTACATCTGAAAAACTTGTTTCCTCATCCTGTATCACGGACAGTGATGAGTAATGACCATGTTGTACTGGAGAATTGTCCGTTGCTTGGAAAATGGGTTGCAAATAATCCGGACGTTCATGGAATTCAGTAAGCATATTGATGTGGAAGGTTTTATGCTTCCCATCAATATCGACAATATAGTCGACATCGGAAATTTTCGATATTATATCGTACGGACCTTTCCAAGAAATAAGTAATCTGTTTTCCCTACAAGGTAGTAATACAAATGCTTTGTCACCAGGACAAAGTTGTCGTAAGCATCTCTTCTTATTGGCAAATTGCCTTGCCTTCTGTTTCGCAAATTCAGAAGAAGAAGTTGCTAATTTGCATGCTTCGATAATTTTTTGTCTCAACGCGATGACATATTCGTAGGATGACTTTGTGTCATCGTCAATATTGTCAGATGTAATGAGATCGTGAAGCAACGACATAGGGCCACGCGGACGCGCGCCAAAGACGAGTTCAAAGGGAGAAAATCCCGTATGTTCATTGGGTACCTCTCTGTAAGCGAAGAGGGCCGCAGGTAAAACTCTGTCCCAGTCTTGAGGATGATCCTCAGTTATCTTCCCCAGTAAGTTTTTAAGTGTTCTATTAAGGCGTTCGACCATACCATTAGACATTGGATGGTAGATACTACTTAAAGATCTATCTATCTGCAGAGTAGACATTACCTGAGACATGGTATCTGATATTAGTTGGGTGCCATGATCTGACAATATCTCTCCGGGGAACCCCAGACGAGAAAATATAAGCCAAAGAGCATCTGCAATATCAGCAGTAGTAATGCTCTTCAGAGGAATAGCCTCTGGCCAACGTGTGCACATATCAACACACGTCAAGATAAACTGATGTCCTCTGGCAGACTTGATCTTAAATGGACCAATAATGTCTATGGCCATTTTTTGAAACGGCCGAATAGGAATGTCCGCCGCCTGAATGGGTGCAGCATGCCGTGGACCTTTGGATTTAACTTCCTGACATACTTTACAAGATCGACAATAAATCCGTATGTCCTTGTTTACCAATGGCCAAAAGAAAGCCGCAAGGACTCTTGACTTAGTACGGGAAAAACCCATGTGTCCAGCACACTGAGAGTCGTGAGCGTGCTGCAAAATTTTAACTCTCAAATTCTTGGGAACCAGGATTTGAGAATGACTTGACGTAATGGAGTCTTGAACCATACGTACAAGTACGCCATTCTTCTTTGTAATCCACGATTTACGACTTGTGTCTTTATTCGGATCACCTTTAGTTGCAAGAATGAAGAATTTCTTCAGAGTGGGATCATCTTCTTGCTGTTTTATAAACGAGTCACGAGAAATTACCAAGGGATTATCTTGGTTATGCACTTCATTATCTTCAGTAGATGAAGTTTGAGGCATATTAAGAGCCTGAGCTCTAGTGACTACAGCGTTAGCAATCTGCATGTTTTGCCTTTCCCACGTGGAAATTTGTTGCGGAGTGCATTCTTTGACTCCATGAATGCGACCGATGATGAGGTCAGCGATCGGATTCGGAAGAAGACATGCGTGTACATCTCCTGTAAAGAAAGGAGTAGCAATCCTAATGATAGCAGTAGAGTATTTCTCTAATGTGCCGCCAAATGTTACACATTTGACTACTTGTCCAGTGGCACGGGAAGGATCTACGAGTGACTGCCTAACACCAATTGTGGTGCATCCAGAATCAAATAGCACAGAGACTGGATTGTGATAAAGTTGGATAAACGTTGGATTTTTATTCCCGTTAATGATATCCACCAAAAGATAGATATAAGCGGATGGAAGCAGACATCATCATCATCATCAGTTGATAAGATCTCTATGGTGTTGTTTGCTCCACTGTAGTGTATGGAATGTCAACTTGACCTACGCAGTGGTGTGTAGACATGGATTGAGTGTACAATGTGCGAATGATGATAAGGGTTCGTGTTGTTGACAAATGTTCTTTTCTCACACTCATGTATGACTGGAAGTCATCGACACCAACGACTGTGTACCTTTTCTAAAGTTTAATTGGACGTACACACTCGACAGCACAGATAGTGACAAATCACAGGTTGGCATAATACATCATAGTACAGTGGATAACTGGTCTTGCAATGTTATGTTACATAGGCACTCATGTAGATTAATATAATAATGGACTGTCAGTACCCAAGCCGTCAGCATCGCCCATACATATAAATCATCTGACTTCACTGACTGAGCACGTCAGCTTATAAACAATATTTCAGATGGCTTCTAAACCTAATCTCGTCTAGCGACGATTCTTCAACATAATGTTCAGCACATATTTTTCCATATAATAATATTGAACCGCTAGCAATGGGTTCTCATGTGTAGCAGTGATCTCTGGACTGATCAAGCGATAATACGGGCATCCCCTTTTCTCTTCTTGAAAGTCACTACATGTTTTGGTTCCAAGATGGCTTCACTCGTGAGCTGTCACTCACGTTTTTTGGATACAGATAATGAATCTGTCCTAAAGTTAGTCATTCATAAAACATTTCATTGCTCTGTAGATTTGATCATGAACAATTGACTGCAATCTACAGGATATAGTGCTGCTAGGAATCGAAGTCGTTTTCATCGAGTCAAATATATTCTCTTAGACATTCAAATCGTAACTATCGAAAATGGTGGCTTCGATCGAGAGTTCATAAGAGTGTCTTTGATTACCTTGGTATAGGAATTATGAAACTGCCATTCCTTGGCAATACGACTAAACACTGGGGTAAAGCATACACGATAGGTTTAGACAACTATCACCTTCCCCACAAATACTGAGATCACTTTTTCCCCGGCGACAGGCCGACATGGAAAACACACAGTCCCTCTCAGGACGAAGCCAAATCACACCACACTCTAGCGACACATCCGCCGAATAGCCTTCGACCTCTCTAGAGACAACAGAGCATATAGTTCGACTTAGATATGTAAAGATATACAGATATAAGACAGACTCGTCCTACTCAGACAAACAATACACATAAATTCAGGCCATAGATATTCTGAAGCAAGAACAATCTATTATTACCCAAACAACGAATAAATCGCAGTAAAATGGATTTATCCGCGGAGTTTGATCGAAAGAGCCGACACAACTTTCAAGGGAAGTAACACAATAATGACTTTCCCTTAAGCACTAAAAAATTACCTATGTATAATATTGTAAGATATCAAAGACTGCACGTAACAGTCTTACCACACCTCCCGGGAAAAAAAATGGAACATTTTTTTTTTCTTTTTGAAATACATCTAGGAGCAACGTACAATAGGCTCACAACGCATGAATAATGCGCAGATGAAAATATCAGGAATACCTATAACGCCTAATATGAGGCTAAGTCGACTTATGGAGCGACTGGTGAGAATGTGTCTCATAAACTGAGAGAAATTATTTCTCTACAAGTATATTTTTCCAGGAAGGTGTCATCAAAGTATAATACAATTCTGGCAATTACACAATGCCTAAAAAATTCATATCATCATTTCGTATTAGATATCTTAAATTTATGATTTATGAAGAAAAAATCATCAAAGCACAGCGGTGAATAAACATCAATGAACCGCTATGTAGTGATACAATCATTATATTATTAAATTACAAATGTGTATCTATCATGATATAGAAAAGGAACTACTATAGAACTAGACATATCAAGAAGTCTAAGCCCTAATAGTTATGTGGAATCATGTGGGCATCTTGACAGAATGTCTGCCATCACATTATCTGATCCACGAATAGCTCGCACAGAGAAATGAAAAGGTTGAAGAGCAATTGCATATCGAGTAGACCTCGAGCTCTTCAAATTCTTACTCTGTATAGCAGTAAGAGCTTTTTGGTCGGTTTCTACTATGAAATGTGCGCCTAGAAGGAATCTCTGTAGTTTGAGGATCGACCAAACCATAGCTAATAGCTCACGGTCTAAAACCGAATAATTCCTTTCTGCCGCATTAAGTTTTCTGGAAATATACATTACAGGATGCAGAGTTCCAGAGTACTCTTGCATTAGTGCCGCTCCAATCCCAGTGGATGAAGCGTCACTACGAAGAACGAATGTCTTATCTTTAGTGGGTAGCACTAAAATAGGTGGTGTTGAAAACAGTGTTTTAATCTTATCCAGAGAGCATTGGCATTCCTGAGACCAGTGGACCACATTAGGCGAACCTTTCTTTAGAAGTGTTGAGAGAGGTGCCATGATAGAGGATAGATTCTGAATGAATCTGCCATAAAATTGAATAAGACCTAACAGACTTCTCACCTGTTTTTTAGTCTTAGGGATTGAGATGTTAAGTATCTTACTAGTATTATGGTCCTCTGTCTTTAGGAAACCATGACCAACTCGGTGGCCTAGGAAAGAAATTTCGCTAAAACCAATATAGGCTTTAGAGGGTTTCGCTGTCAGGTTGTGCTCACGCAAAGTAGACAGCAATTCATCTAACCCTGCATAGTGATCTTCCCAAGTATCGCTGAAAAGACAGATGTCGTCTAGATATGCAATGACATCTGACCGATAAGATAGGATCCGGCGCATCATGCGTACGAACGTAGCTGGTGCGTTCATAAGACCGAAAGGCATAAAATTCCATTGGAACAAACCTCTAGGTGTTGAAAAAGCCGTGAGAGGTTTGGCGCGTTCAGATAAAGGAACTTGCCAATATCCTTTAGACAAATCAAGTTTAGTGAAAAAATGAGATTTGGAGAGTCGAGTAAGTAGCTCTTCCAGTAAAGGCATAGGTTCGGCATCGAACTTAGTTACTTGATTCAATTTTCGATAGTCAACGCAAAGACGTATGTTATTGTCTTTTTTACGCACAATAACCATCGGCGAAGAATATGCAGAGGTGGATGGTTCGATTATTTTCAAATCTATCATCTCATCCAACTCTTTCTCGACCTGTGCTTGAAAATGTATAGGTATAGGATAAGGTCTAACCCTAATAGGAGTATGGTCAGTTAGAACAATGTCATGTTGAATGACATTCGTTTGTCCAGGGATGTCAGTGAGTACATCCTGAAATGTTTGCAACATAGTTGAAACTTGTCGCTGTTCTCCTAGAGACAAATCAGGAGAGACAGTAACGTTCTTCCATGATTCACTGGAATGAAGTGGGATCATTGGAAGAGGAAGATTTACATCTGAAAAACTTGTTTCCTCATCCTGTATCACGGACAGTGATGAGTAATGACCATGTTGTACTGGAGAATTGTCCGTTGCTTGGAAAATGGGTTGCAAATAATCCGGACGTTCATGGAATTCAGTAAGCATATTGATGTGGAAGGTTTTATGCTTCCCATCAATATCGACAATATAGTCGACATCGGAAATTTTCGATATTATATCGTACGGACCTTTCCAAGAAATAAGTAATCTGTTTTCCCTACAAGGTAGTAATACAAATGCTTTGTCACCAGGACAAAGTTGTCGTAAGCATCTCTTCTTATTGGCAAATTGCCTTGCCTTCTGTTTCGCAAATTCAGAAGAAGAAGTTGCTAATTTGCATGCTTCGATAATTTTTTGTCTCAACGCGATGACATATTCGTAGGATGACTTTGTGTCATCGTCAATATTGTCAGATGTTATGAGATCGTGAAGCAACGACATAGGGCCACGCGGACGCGCGCCAAAGACGAGTTCAAAGGGAGAAAATCCCGTATGTTCATTGGGTACCTCTCTGTAAGCGAAGAGGGCCGCAGGTAAAACTCTGTCCCAGTCTTGAGGATGATCCTCAGTTATCTTCCCCAGTAAGTTTTTAAGTGTTCTATTAAGGCGTTCGACCATACCATTAGACATTGGATGGTAGATACTACTTAAAGATCTATCTATCTGCAGAGTAGACATTACTTGAGACATGGTATCTGATATTAGTTGGGTGCCATGGTCTGACAATATTTCTCCGGGGAACCCCAGACGAGAAAATATAAGCCAAAGAGCATCTGCAATATCAGCAGTAGTAATGCTCTTCAGAGGAATAGCCTCTGGCCAACGTGTGCACATATCAACACACGTCAAGATAAACTGATGTCCTCTGGCAGACTTGATCTTAAATGGACCAATAATGTCTATGGCCATTTTTTGAAACGGCCGAATAGGAATGTCCGCCGCCTGAATGGGTGCAGCATGCCGTGGACCTTTGGATTTAACTTCCTGACATACTTTACAAGATCGACAATAAATCCGTATGTCCTTGTTTACCAATGGCCAAAAGAAAGCCGCAAGGACTCTTGACTTAGTACGGGAAAAACCCATGTGTCCAGCACACTGAGAGTCGTGAGCGTGCTGCAAAATTTTAACTCTCAAATTCTTGGGAACCAGGATTTGAGAATGACTTGACGTAATGGAGTCTTGAACCATACGTACAAGTACGCCATTCTTCTTTGTAATCCACGATTTACGACTTGTGTCTTTATTCGGATCACCTTTAGTTGCAAGAATGAAGAATTTCTTCAGAGTGGGATCATCTTCTTGCGGTTTTATAAACGAGTCACGAGAAATTACCAAGGGATTATCTTGGTTATGCACTTCATTATCTTCAATAGATGAAGTTTGAGGCATATTAAGAGCCTGAGCTCTAGTGACTACAGCGTTAGCAATCTGCATGTTTTGCCTTTCCCACGTGGAAATTTGTTGCGGAGTGCATTCCTTGACTCCATGAATGCGACCGATGATGAGGTCAGCGATCGGATTCGGAAGAAGACATGCGTGTACATCTCCTGTAAAGAAAGGAGTAGCAATCCTAATGATAGCAGTAGAGTATTTCTCTAATGTGCCGCCAAATGTTACACATTTGACTACTTGTCCAGTGGCACGGGAAGGATCTATGAGTGACTGCCTAACACCAATTGTGGTGCATCCAGAATCAAATAGCACAGAGACTGGATTGTTATTCACTAAACCCTTATGTAAGACAAGAGAACCTCTTCCATCATGCGCGACTGATGCTGGAAGAGCAGGAAGAGGATGGCCACAGCTTAAAGTAGACACTGTGGTTGGCTCAAATAACGTTTTGCATTGGGGGCACTGAGATGCTCTCCCAAAATCAAAAGCGGCACATGCCATATTACTAGCATCATTATTATCTTTACCCTGTTTATAGGCTTCATGGGACTCTTGTTGTGCAGAGTTTGCCTGAAAATGTGGTTTATGTCTTTTGTTTTGAGATCTACCTCGGTTATTATCACCTCTGTAGTTATTGTTACCTCTATTGTAACCCCTATTTGGGTTTGAGTCATAGTTCCCTTGGTTACCATTATCATATTCATTATAATGAGTATCTCTGTAATTATGATCTTGTTGACTCCAAGACGGATAACCCTGATAGTTTCTATAATTACTTCCTCTACGGAAATTCCTATAATTATGACCACCCCTGTGTCGAGGGCTATCAGGTCGTCTCCAGTTCTTTGAAGAAGAACCCTGAAATGATTGGTTACCTTGGTTTTGATAACTATTATGGTTACCTTTTTTATCAAATCTGTTTTGAGGTCCCTGAAATCTGTGTGAATAATTGGGATTGTATGGTGTTGCTGAAGCAACTGGCATACTCTCCTTAATCTTAGTGTTGCCAAAAGTCACGTCGGGGTGTGCAGTGACATATTGGGAAGAATATTCTTCCATTTCTTTTAGAGATTTGGGTTTACGCTCATGTATAAATTCAAGGAAAGGTTTGTTCACACATGACATAATCTTATCTCTGAGCAACAAATCCATAAGTCCTTCATACGTTTTTTCTGTTTTGGAAAGCTCAATCCAACGATCAACTGTGAGACGTGCCTTTGCAGTGAATTCTGAGAATTCTACACCCGTCTCAGGTACCATCGTTTTAAATAAAAGGCGATAGCCTTCCTCACTTAGCTGATATTTTTTTATCAAAGCCGCCCTAATGACATCATAATTATCCTTATCTGCTTCTCCTACAAGGCATAATCTAGTCAAAGATTCACCTTTCAAGTTTTCTGATAATTGATTAGCGTATTGTGATTTATCCACATTATGTGTACGACAAGAACGTTCAAATCTATCCAGCCAGAATGTAATATCGTCACTGGACTGATTGAACGGTGGAACCTTAACCTTGTAAGTAGAAGGTTTATCATTACCACTAGATGCCTGATTAACATTACTCATACTTGTCAATCTTAATTTCTCCAACTCAAATTCATGTTCTCTTATTGCTTTTTTTTTCTTCAGCCTCTCTGTCTAATCTTTTTTGTTCAGCTTCCCTGTCTAATCTTTTTTGTTCAGCTTCACTGTCTAATCTTTTTTGTTCAGCCGCAGCTCTCTTTCCAATTTTTTTTGTTCAGCTTCACTGTCTAATCTTTTTTGTTCAGCCGCAGCTTCTCTTTCCAATTTTTTTTGTTCAGCTTCAAATCTCCTTTCCTCTACCTGCATCTGCAATTTCTTTTGTTCAGCAGCAGCCTCAGCTTCTCTTTCTAATCTTTTCTCTTCCGCCATAGCTTTTCTTTCTTCTGCAGCTAATCTTTTCTCTTCTGCCATAGCTCTTCTCTCTTCTGCAGCTAATGCTTTGTCATATTGAGCAACAGCCCATTGTTCTAATTGTTGACCAGTCTTATCAAGGGCTTTCCCTTGTGTAATGAAGTAATCTAAAGTAGACATGATGTCTAACAATAATACTAATCACCTGAATCAATAATAATACCACAAGTTCTCAATGACTTGATTAATCAGTATACTATCCCAATATCTGTGGGTCACAAGCCTTTAATAAGGTCTTGTATAATAGTAATAATAATCAGGTACTGGTTTATACCATAATCCAAGTGCAGTGCACAGGCAATTGTGTCTTATGAAATATACCTATATAAAACATATGTCAACCAACAGAATACATAAAGTACAAATAGGACTGACAATACAAGAACGTTTGCAGAAATCAAAATAAATCAAATAGGGAAATCAATGAAAATAATCACTGAATCTGCAAAGAATAACAACACAAATGACGTCACAATATATGAATATAAATTGTGAATAGAACTGAAAGATAGAAAAGGTTAGACCAACAAATTACAAACAAATCAAAACAAAACTAAAGAACAAAGAAATATTACAAAAATAACAATAATTACAGACTTCACAGCTAACACAAAAGCAACAGTTGTCGCAGCAAATTTTCAATCAAGAAAATTGCACCTATAGAAAACGCCCACAACGGACCCTCTATGACGTGGGATATTCTGTTGTGAGGACGCCGCCCAACCTTAAACACAACCCGCTGACATAGAAACTAACATACTATACAAACAAATAACATGTAAACATAAATATATATAAATTATGTGTATGATAGTATGTGTTGCAAAATAGGCTCAGTTTTACAGTAATGGCAAAGTTATTTTTATGAAAATAAACAAACTGCCACTTTATTCAATTAAACATTCTGGCCTTAAATATTAAAGTTCATATACAGAAAACAAGAAGATCCATCGATGAAAATAGGACTTCTTAGTTCACTCATACTGTCTTCCTGTTAACATTGACAAGAATTGATCCAACTGTTCTGTGAAACTCTATAATGTCTAATGTAAAAAATGTCAACAACGCTGACCTACATACTGCATTCACCTGACAGGTCACGTGACGAAGTGTTGACAAAGAGCAAACCAATACTGCAAGTGTGTCGTATCAGCCACAGGAAACGGTCTGGTATCGGTAATCTGTTGACTTCTGAACTTCTGCGAGGTCAAACCCAGAAAGCTGGTCCACCAGTTGATAAAGTTGGATAAACGTTGGATTTTTATTCCCGTTAATGATATCCACCAAAAGATAGATATAAGCGGATGGAAGCAGACATCATCATCATCATCAGTTGATAAGATCTCTATGGTGTTGCTTGCTCCACTGTAGTGTATGGAATGTCAACTTGACCTACGCAGTGGTGTGTAGACATGGATTGAGTGTACAATGTGCGAATGATGATAAGGGTTCGTGTTGTTGACAAATGTTCTTTTCTCACACTCATGTATGACTGGAAGTCATCGACACCAACGACTGTGTACCTTTTCTAAAGTTTAATTGGACGTACACACTCGACAGCACAGATAGTGACAAATCACAGGTTGGCATAATACATCATAGTACAGTGGATAACTGGTCTTGCAATGTTATGTTACATGGGCACTCATGTAGATTAATATAATAATGGACTGTCAGTAGCCAAGCCCTCAGCATCGCCCATACATATAAATCATCTGACTTCACTGACTGAGCACGTCAGCTTATAAACAATATTTCAGATGGCTTCTAAACCTAATCTCGTCTAGCGACGATTCTTCAACATAATGTTCAGCACATATTTCCATATAATAATATTGAACCGCTAGCAATGGGTTCTCATGTGTAGCAGTGATCTCTGGACTGATCAAGCGATAATACGGGCATCCCCTTTTCTCTTCTTGAAAGTCACTACATGTTTTGGTTCCAAGATGGCTTCACTCGTGAGCTGTCACTCACGTTTTTTGGATACAGATAATGAATCTGTCCTAAAGTTAGTCATTCATAAAACATTTCATTGCTCTGTAGATTTGATCATGAACAATTGACTGCAATCTACAGGATATAGTGCTGCTAGGAATCGAAGTCGTTTTCATCGAGTCAAATATATTCTCTTAGACATTCAAATCGTAACTATCGAAAATGGTGGCTTCGATCGAGAGTTCATAAGAGTGTCTTTGATTACCTTGGTATAGGAATTATGAAACTGCCATTCCTTGGCAATACGACTAAACACTGGGGTAAAGCATACACGATAGGTTTAGACAACTATCACCTTCCCCACAAATACTGAGATCACTTTTTCCCCGGCGACAGGCCGACATGGAAAACACACAGTCCCTCTCAGGACGAAGCCAAATCACACCACACTCTAGCGACACATCCGCCGAATAGCCTTCGACCTCTCTAGAGACAACAGAACATATAGTTCGACTTAGATATGTAAAGATATACAGATATAAGACAGACTCGTCCTACTCAGACAAACAATACACATAAATTCAGGCCATAGATATTCTGAAGCAAGAACAATCTATTATTACCCAAACAACGAATAAATCGCAGTAAAATGGATTTATCCGCGGAGTTTGATCGAAAGAGCCGACACAACTTTCAAGGGAAGTAACACAATAATGACTTTCCCTTAAGCACTAAAAAATTACCTATGTATAATATTGTAAGATATCAAAGACTGCACGTAACAGATTGTTATTCACTAAACCCTTATGTAAGACAAGAAAACCTCTTCCATCATGCGCGACTGATGCTGGAAGAGCAGGAAGAGGATGGCCACAGCTTAAAGTAGACACTGTGGTTGGCTCAAATAACGTTTTGCATTGGGGGCACTGAGATGCTCTCCCAAAATCAAAAGCGGCACATGCCATATTACTAGCATCATTATTATCTTTACTCTGTTTATAGGCTTCATTGGACTCTTGTTGTGCAGAGTTTGCCTGAAAATGTGGTTTATGTCTTTTGTATTGAGATCTACCTCGGTTATTATCACCTCTGTAGTTATTGTTACCTCTATTGTAACCCCTATTTGGGTTTGAATCATAGTTCCCTTGGTTACCATTATCATATTCATTATAATGTGTATCTCTGTAATTATGATCTTGTTGACTCCAAGACGGATAACCCTGATAGTTTCTATAATTACTTCCTCTACGGAAATTCCTATAATTATGACCACCCCTGTGTCGAGAGCTATCAGGTCGTCTCCAGTTCTTTGAAGAAGAACCCTGAAATGATTGGTTACCTTGGTTTTGATAACTATTATGGTTACCTTTTTTATCAAATCTGTTTTGAGGTCCCTGAAATCTGTGTGAATAATTGGGATTGTATGGTGTTGCCGAAGCAACTGGCATACTCTCCTTAATCTTAGTGTTGCCAAAAGTCACGTCGGGGTGTGCAGTGACATATTGGGAAGAATATTCTTCCATTTCTTTTAGAGATTTGGGTTTACGCTCATGTATAAATTCAAGGAAAGGTTTGTTCACACATGACATAATCTTATCTCTGAGCAACAAATCCATAAGTCCTTCATACGTTTTTTCTGTTTTGGAAAGCTCAATCCAACGATCAACTGTGAGACGTGCCTTTGCAGTGAATTCTGAGAATTCTACACCCGTCTCAGGTACCATCGTTTTAAATAAAAGGCGATAGCCTTCCTCACTTAGCTGATATTTTTTTATCAAAGCCGCCCTAATGACATCATAATTATCCTTATCTGCTTCTCCTACAAGGCATAATCTAGTCAAAGATTCACCTTTCAAGTTTTCTGATAATTGATTAGCGTATTGTGATTTATCCACATTATGTGTACGACAAGAACGTTCAAATCTATCCAGCCAGAATGTAATATCGTCACTGGACTGATTGAACGGTGGAACCTTAACCTTGTAAGTAGAAGGTTTACCATTACCACTAGATGCCTGATTAACATTACTCATACTTGTCAATCTCAATTTCTCCAACTCAAATTCATGTTCTCTTATTGCTTTTTTCTCTTCAGCATCTAATCTTTTTTGTTCAGCCTCCCTGTCTAATCTTTTTTGTTCAGCTTCCCTGTCTAATCTTTTTTGTTCAGCTTCCCTGTCTAATCTTTTTTGTTCAGCCGCAGCTTCTCTTTCCAATTTTTTTTGTTCAGCTTCAAATCTCCTTTCCTCTACCTGCATCTTCAATTTCTTTTGTTCAGCAGCAGCCTCAGCTTCTCTTTCTAATCTTTTCTCTTCCGCCATAGCTTTTCTTTCTTCTGCAGCTAATGCTTTGTCATATTGAGCAACAGCCCATTGTTCTAATTGTTGACCAGTTTTATCAAGTGCTTTCCCTTGTGTAATGAAGTATTCTAAAGTAGACATGATGTCTAACAATAATAGTAATCCCCTGAACCAATAATAATACCACAAGTTCTCAATGACTTGATTAATCAGTATACTATCCCAATATCTGTGGGTCACAAGCCTTTAATAAGGTCTTGTATAATAGTAATAATAATCAGGTACTGGTTTATACCATAATCCAAGTGCAGTGCACAGGCAATTGTGTCTTATGAAATATACCTATATAAAACATATGACAACCAACAGAATACATAAAGTACAAATAGGACTGACAATACAAGAACGTTTGCAGAAATCAAAATAAATCAAATAGGGAAATCAATGAAAATAATCACTGAATCTGCAAAGAATAACAACACAAATGACGTCACAATATATGAATATAAATTGTGAATAGAACTGAAAGATAGAAAAGGTTAGACCAACAAATTACAAACAAATCAAAACAAAACTAAAGAACAAAGAAATATTACAAAAATAACAATAATTACAGACTTCACAGCTAACACAAAAGCAACAGTTGTCGCAGCAATTTTTCAATCAAGAAAATTGCACCTATAGAAAACGCCCACAACGGACCCTCTATGACGTGGGATATTCTGTTGTGAGGACGCCGCCCAACCTTAAACACAACCCGCTGACATAGAAACTAACATACTATACAAACAAATAACATGTAAACATAAATATATATAAATTATGTGTATGATAGTATGTGTTGCAAAATAGGCTCAGTTTTACAGTAATGGCAAAGTTATTTTTATGAAAATAAACAAACTGCCACTTTATTCAATTAAACATTCTGGCCTTAAATATTAAAGTTCATATATAGAAAACAAGAAGATCCATCGATGAAAATAGGACTTCTTACTTCACTAATACTGTCTTCCTGTTGATATTGACAAGAATTGATCCAACTGTTCTGTGAAACTCTGTAATGTCTAATGTAAAAATGTCAACAACGCTGACCTACATACTGCATTCACTTGACAGGTCACGTGACGAAGTGTTGACAAACAGCAAACCAATACTGCAAGTGTGTCGTATCAGCCACAGGAAACGGTCTGGTATCGGTACTCTGTTGACTTCTGAACTTCTGCGAGGTCAAACCCAGAAAGCTGGTCCACCAGTTGATAATGTTGATAAAGTTGGATTTTTATTCCCGTTAATGATATCCACCAAAAGATAGATATAAGTGGATGGAAGCAGACATCATCATCATCATCAGTTGATAAGATCTCTATGGTGTTGTTTGCTCCACTGTAGTGTATGGAATGTCAACTTGACCTACGCAGTGGTGTGTAGACATGGATTGAGTGTATAATGTGCGAATGATAATAAGGGTTCGTGTTGTTGACAAATGTTCTTTTCTCACACTCATGTATGACTGGAAGTCATCGACACCAACGACTGTGTACCTTTTCTAAAGTTTAATTGGACGTACACACTCGACAGCACAGATAGTGACAAATCACCGGTTGCCATAATACATCATAGTACAGTGGATAAATGGTCTTGCAATGTTACATGGGCACTCATGTAGAATAATTGTATAATGGACTGTCAGTAGCCAAGCACTCAGTATCGCCCATACATATATATCATCTGACTTCACTGACTGAGCACGTCAGCTTATAAACAATATTTCAGATGGCTTCTAAACCTAATCTCGTCTAGCGACGATTCTTCAACATAATGTTCAGCACATATTTTTCCATATAATAATATTGAACCGCTAGCAATGGGTTCTCATGTGTAGCAGTGATCTCTGGACTAATCAAGCGATAATACGGGCATCCCTTTTCTCTTCTTGAAAGTCACTACATGTTTTGGTTCCAAGATGGCTTCACTCGTGAGCTGTCACTCACGTTTGGATACAGATAATGAATCTGTCCTAAAGTTAGTCATTCATAAAACATTTCATTGCTCTGTAGATTTGATCATGAACAATTGACTGCAATCTACAGGATATAGTGCTGCTAGGAATCGAAGTCGTTTTCATCGAGTCAAATATATTCTCTTAGACATTCAAATCGTACCTATCGAAAATGGTGGCTTCTACGAGAGTTCATAAGAGTGTCTATTATTACCTTGGTATCAGAAATATGAAAATGCCATTCCTTGGGAATACGAATAAACACTGGGGTAAAGCATACACGATAGGTCTAGACGACTATCACTTTCCCCACCAATACTGAGATCACTTTTTCCCGGCGACAGGCCGACATAGAAAACACAGTCCCTATCGGGACGAAGCCAAATCACACCACACTCTAGCGACACATCCGCCGAATAGCCTTTGACCTCTCTAGAGACAACAGAACATATAGTTCGACTTAGATATGTAAAGATATACAGATATAAGACAGACTCGTCCTACTCAGACAAACAATACACATAAATTCAGGCCATAGATATTCTGAAGCAAGAACAATCTATTATTACCCAAACAACGAATAAATCGCAGTAAAATGGATTCATCCGCGGAGTTTGATCGAAAGAGACGGCACAACTTTCAAGGGAAGTAACTCAATAATGACTTTCCCTTAAGCACTAAAAAATTACCTATGTATAATATTGCAAGATATCAAAGACTGCACGTAACAATGACCTGGTAAGCCACTCACGTCTGTTGTTTTTCTGTTGTCTAGTGTTCTACTTCTTTATTTCTTTATAATAGGGAAACAATAGAAGTGATTGCTTCATTAATAGGCTAGACTGCCCGTGGTAAATTTCCGGTGTTATGTGTTGCGGGTCGTACTAATGACCCGTCATCGAAGCATCATTTTTTTCATACGTTATGTCTTTTTGTTATATCAAGATTTTTTGTTTAAAGTGTAAAATAAATCAAAATGATGTTTATTGTATGCAGTTTTTTTTTATTTCTCAATATAAAAAAGATAAAGGATTGTTATAGAACGGGGTGGCCCCTATCGATCTTTGTTTCACTCCAGCAGTATCGGTTCATTTGTGGTACTGATTTTTATTATGTGCTCTCAATTGTCACACTTTTCTTTCTTTCTTTCTGTCTTTTTTTCTTCGTTATTTTTCTGATAAGCAGCAAATATTTGATTTAATCAAATTATTCGCCAACCCTAGAAGGTGATAATAATCACATGTGCTTGGCAGACAAATTTGTTGGTTATAGGCGCGGCAGATTAACACGTACATCGGCCAGCGCTATCGGCGTAATCATCAAAAAGACTTCGTTGCACTCATCACCAACGCTTGGAAGAGGGAGACAACTTACAGACAAACATGGATGACAAGATTACTTTAGATAAAAGTAAGATTGCTTCATCTCGAACACATGGTCATATGCGGTTACCTGTGTGTTTGGAAGTTTGTATATAAGGGCATCGGATATTTTTTGCCATACATGGGACACGTGACCTTTGCAAAATGTTTCCATGTCGGAAATATTAAAAGTGCCACACCCGACCTGTTTGAATATGATTGGAGCGTTTATTTAACTCCATGACAAACAAAGGCGTGGGAAGGCAGGGAATATAATCTGACCATTCTCTCAAGCTATTTCACTTGAGAAACCGATTGCCAGAAGACACCAGACTTTGCCAGTGTTAGAATACAGGATTCCTGTTTATCACCTTGGACCTTTTATTAGAGAATTTTGGACGGGCTTACAAAATAGCCCAGGAGATTTCTACCAATTTTAACAAGGAAACCAGGACTGTGGAAACTGAAAATACACTAAGTCAGAGAGGGAATTTATTAAATAACGACACCCCTGACACGTGTAAGAGGCCTAAACCAAGTGCGTTAACATATTCATGAAACGTCTATGAGCCAAGATTGGCCTAAGTTATGCATTTTTTCATTCTATGTGTGTCAATTACTAACATGTGAACTAATATGTATATATTACCATGTGAAATTTAAGGTATGAAAATCGCTATTAGATGTCCAGTCATTTGAGGCTGGCAACCTCAGCGTACAGAATGATTATTCATGAACCACCACTGCAAGGGCTGGTGATTGCTTTATTGCTAGTTCCTTGAGAAGAACTAAAAGCAGACAGTAGTCCTATGTTCCCTATGGATCAGGGAGGGAAAGATGAAATAAATTATGTACATTCTAAGACTTACTTTTTCAAAGCAGTTAAATGTTCCTATAAACACAGTCACTTTAAAATTAATGTAAGTTTTCAAGATTTAAACCAGTGTAAATGTCTATGTGAAAATATTCATTTTAAAGTTAATGGAAGTTTCAAACTTTTCAATCAGCGTAAAACATAAATGAAAACATATTCAATTTTTATTGTGAACACTTTTCAGTCAATGGAGATGTATATGTAAAAGGCTCTATCTGTATTATTAACCTCTTCATTTAAATATAAAGTAACGCTGAAAGCTATTATATTTAAATGTAAAGGAAGTTTTGTACCGAGGGATTAAATTTAATTCTCATCGAGAGTAAAGTCTGAGTAATTGGGATGGTGGTATGGGAAGATAGGAACCCTTAACTGAACGCCATACTCAGAAGAGCATTTCGTTCCATTCTTTTAACATAGTTATTCGTGGTACCAGCAAAAAGTACTGTCTCTGGAACAAGAAGGGAACCGTGGCCAAAGCGTTCAGACGAAGGATCCATGTAGTAGACTCTCCTTGACATTTCTGGGAAACGAGCTACCCCCGACAACCTGATCAGAGACGAGCGTGAGCAGACTGAAAAGAAACCAACCCATAAAAAGGAGCAGGACTGTCATTGGCAGTTAAGTTCAAATCCATGCTGCCACTTGAACTTCTTGTAACATCTCACATTCCCTAAAGACTGTGATAATAACGTTCTTAATCCATAACTATTCAAATTATTTTCCAACTGTTAAAAACTAAAGTGATTAATACATTTTGTTATTTGTAAAGTAACAAATTTAACTTCGATTTAATCATTTTAAAGTTACTGCATGTTTGTCTAAGTAAAATTACGTCACACACTCTAAACAGAGCTAAACTAGAATAATAGAATTCCACTGAATAAATCAGGGGTGGACGTTTAAACTAATTGAAATTAATAAGTGCTTAAATCCTTCACAAAAGAGTATGCAGAATTACAGAGTTAACATACTCAGCCAAAGCATTATTCACGCTTATTCTGAGTATCTTGTGAAGACTCCCTGGAGATGGAAGCTTTTGTGTCTTATATTTGCATATCCAAGAGTAATCTTGTGCGAAGGTAGACACCGTCGAAGCCCATATTTGATACTCTTGCGTTTTGGCTACTGTTGGATAACTACTGCAAAGCAGGGGAGGCAATACCGTCGCAAGGAACGGTTTACACGCCCATTGAAGCATATTGGGAATATGGTGTTAAGCCCATATTTTCTCGACGATCGGCACATTAGGGGTGATGTGCTCAGCACCACGCCGGCTGCTTTAACCTTCCCAGAGTTGCTATGGTACCCAATGCATGAGGCTGGGTCGACCCCGGAGCCATTTACGGTCTAAAAAGTCCCACCTCAACTGGGGACTGAACCATGGACCACAGAGCTAGTAAGCCAGTGCACTAACCACTGAGCTGCCGCAGCACATTTCTCAATATAATGCTCTTTTATTCTACTTATTATTTTTGAGTGAGACACTTTATACCTTTTTTGCTTTACTGGCGCTCTGGTTTTCTATCAAGTCAACTCCGGCTGGATTGCATTAGATTCCCGCGCGAGTGATATTTTATTTTTCTCTCCCCTGCCATTATTATGTGGCATATTTTATGTACCATTATTGAGTCTCTATGCTGGATCTAGTAGGGGAAAGTCACTACCACTCCACTCCCCTACGGAAGTATTTGCTACGGGACTGTCTTTATCTTGTTTACCACTAGTCAGACTTATTTACCATCAGGTGAAATAGGGTATTATCGTAACAACACCCAGTCATTATCACCGGTCAGCGAGCGAGATTTTTACTATGAAATGACGGTCTCGCCCGATCAATATAGTCTTTCTGAGATAGTCGTCTGAAGTGGGCAGATTTCACAGGTGGTAGATGCGTTTATCGTTTCACGGAACCATCCATTTGTGTGATTATCACGATAATCTGTCTGGAGATACAATATTGGCGATAAGAAGCATCTGGACATCAAATGAGTTCACATATGGTGTTTATGGGTTGTGCACAAGACGCCGGAGGAAGTCTGACGCAACGATATGATGAGATCACGAACGGATATTTAATTTAACATTTTGAAACACGTGAGGGTATTTTTTGAATTTGAAACACCCCTACCCACGTAATGCTGAACGAGATTCGATTGGATTGGTTGATTTGAGAGGGCATACTATACAATGTATATCATTGGAAAATTAGGCGGAGACACAGCTGGAATTTGAACTGAGGATTGTGAGATGTAATATAGTGAAATCAAAGTCAGTACAAACACTGCAGCGCAAACGTCAGATTAGTGACTCCTAAACGCCAGAGAGAAAAAGGAGACATTGGACTCTCCACAACTATAAGTAACAGATCGAGCATTGGGCAACTTAGGAATTTACAAGTAACCCCGAATTTTTAATACAAGACTGGAAACTTAGGAATTTCATCACAAATCATAGAGGAATTAAACAAACGTTTTCCCAGGCCAGTGATTTCGCAGAACACCTGCCGTCAGAGGAATTAATCCTAATTTCCCAAACCAAAATGATTTCGAAGCATCTAATACAGAGCTGCGTCCAGTCTAAATCTGTGCAAGGAGATTGTGTATTCCCACATTTTTGGGGTAAGGTTAAACAATTTATTTACTAATGTAAATTGTATAGGTTTCTTGCTAAGTGGTCTTAAATGAGGCTGGCAACCTCAATATATGAAAACAGTATATGCATGAACCACTACTGGAAGAGCTAATGATTGAGTCTGATTAGTCGTTCGGAAACCTGACAGCAGAACTGACCCCAGACTCCGACTGGAGCAGTGATGAGTGATGATTACATCACATGTGCCTCAATTGCAGCTTATCATTTTGTGAGATATGTGTAGCTTGTTAATGTTAGTTCAGGCACAAATCATTAATCGCGCTGTCCAGACACAATTTCCCAGTTAATCCCCAAAGCAATAGTGGTGACTTCTTTTCATCTTTCCAGAGTTACATTATGTATGCTCATGAATTTAATTCTTCTCAGAGACTAACATTGGTGGGTGGACAACGAGAAGATGCGCCTGTTAAGCTTCCAACGCAGTGTACTTAACAGAAGCATTTTGTTCTTTCAATTTTTCCAAAAGTTCGTAGTTACAAGCCATCAGACGATTTTTAGTACTAACGCCGCTAGTGTGAGAGAAAAGCATCCACCCTAACTGCCTACAGTGGAAGAGAGTCTGAAGAAGGCTTTCGTCATCACAGGATTGACGAACCACAGCTGCGGGACTCAGCTAGAGTTTAGATTTTGGTAAAATAGGCGAAACCAACAGACTTTTGAAACATCCTCACCTACGTCGCCGTGACGAAAACGTTTATCTAAATTTCACCAATCTTTCCATATTTATTTTAACTGATAATGACTAATGCATTATTAAAATTGTTACACGTTGTTTTAAAATTAAACAAGCATAGTCGCTTGTTGCAAGTGGTTGTGTTGCAAGGCGTGGTTTGGTTAGCTCTGAACAATGTTCCATGTGATATTAATAAAACAGTTATAAATGTCTGGCCATTGTTTTATCTTCTTGATATTCTTGAGTGATCGTGTATCGTGCCTTCTATGTAAGATTACGCGAATGCAGGGGTGGAAGATTCTGAACAATAATTGAACCTTGGAATACGATTGATGTGACAAGTCGGTTCATAGAGTCCACAAATATTTAATACAGTTTACACGTCAAGACGATTCATGCATGTTGATCACAAAGGTACATATTATAACTTGAAAATATATGGCATAGATATGTAGATATCCTATCAGTCCTTGTCCAATAATCAAATTACTGTATGCAGATTGTCATAGCTGTATGCACGCGCGGTTGGGGTTTTCCAACGGCCGACAGTGAGTCTATGAGTCTGGTAAAATCAAATACTATGGACTGTAATTCATCCTTCCTTAATTTTCACTTTCGTACTGACCTTTAATCATTTCAATTCTTCGTAATAGCAATGGACTGACCCATGTCCGTACTTGCATAAAATATATCTGTATGGCAATACCATGCTCAACATTGGAAGGAAAGTCAGACGCGTCTTAACCGCTTGACGGTCAATGTAAAAAGGGGTATGGTTTCTTAGTTACCGACTGTGTCCTGAACAACGCTATACACGTCATAATCGATCGTGTATGAAGCGTTCAGTAATTGAAACATCTATCGCAATATATTAAATGTCTTAACCTTTACAATTGCACGTCTGGTAACCTTTAGCAGACGGCGTTAATATCATATACCGTAACATCGCTCCAGTTTTTTATATGTATGCAAACAAGCGTATAAGCCAGAATATTTTATTCTTATATATATATATATATATATATATATATATATATATATATATATATATATATATATATATATATATATATATATATATATATATATATATATATATATCCTAGACATATATTTATCTCTAAACAGAGCTATTACTTACAAGAGAAATTTTATTGGATTACACAAACTGGGGGCTTGAACGGGCTAAACCATTGCTTAAATCCTTCACAAAAGGCAGATATAATGTGTTAACAATTGTTCAGCATAATGCAACATTGTTCGTGACTTCTGGGAATATCTTGTGAAGGCTCCCTTAAGGTGGAAGTGTCATTAACCTTTCATCTACATCTCTGCCGAGAGTAATCTTGCGTCCAGGTAGATACCTTGGAAGCCAATATTAGCGACTCATAGCTTGACTGCTTGCGTCAGGACCAGCGAACCAGAGCTGGTCAAGACCGTGCTCCACCTCCACGTGGTGGTCCTGGAAACAGTCTGCAGCAGTGTAGTCTGGCTGAGCGAGCACGGATCGAAGAGGGAAGGCAAACCCGGTCCCAAAAAATGCCGTGCAGAAGTCGGATGTGTCGACCGAAAGGTGCAGATATCACAGCTTAGGCGTAAACAGACACAACGCAACCACCGTCCTTTTCAGGACGAACGAGGAAGAAGAAGAAGAAGATACTCTTGAGTTTTGGTCACTGGTGGACCACTACTGCAAAGCAGGGGATGCAATCTTCATGTCTTCGGCGTTTGAAGATAAAAGAGAGATTGTTTTTCCAGAAAGTGTAATTTAGAGAGATAGCGACACTTCAGCTTCTCCCAGCCACAGCAAATGAAATCTGGCAGTGTTGTTTTCAGATATGGTATGTAGTTAATTTTCCATCAGAAAGTTTACTTAGCGTAAACAGTTATTCTACTACCGTTTGAAAGGTTACTGTTATCGTAAGAGATACAAAGTTTGTCTCAGATTCGGCACTTTCTCCACCAGAAAGTGTGGTTATGTTAATCATTTATACTTTTCTCTATTGCCCAGTAATATGGTGGTAGTAGAGACCGCCTCTAAACGTCTCGCTGCAAGTGTATATAGGTTTTTCTTTATATCTCCAAAGTCCTTCTCGTCGAGTTTTTGGGTCTCTATCTAGTGTTAATTTAAATAATATTTAAACAAACAAAATCTTGAATTAAACGTCTACTGCTTGTTTTTAAACGCGCGATATCCTCAGAATTAAAGGTACTTTTTCCACGTTTCCAGTAAAAACCTATCAGCTTACTGAATTTCAATTTGTTCGTGAGCTGTGCTTTGATGTGGAGTTGACAATAGGTAAAATAACAAACCAATGCAACGCACTTGAATTAACAATGAAAACTTCAGCTCCAAACAACGCTTTACGGCAAAACAAATTAAAATAGTAAGTAATCTAATCGTTTCACGCTGAATATTCTGGAAAAATGAGCATTGCATTGTGATGATCCACCAAGAAGATATTGGACGTGTCCATATTTGTTGAAGTTTTTGTGGTAAAAAGTTTTTTTACGGGATGTGGTAACCAGCCCCATGCCCAACCCTCCTTAGTCGCTTTTTACGACATGCCTAGTAGGGTACAGTGTTACTATTCTTTGCTCCCCTTTCGGGCCGCGGTAACACACGAAGAAGATATGCTCTCCATCAATAGTGGGGAGACTCTGGAACTGGGTTTACCACATCATCATAAGAAACCCTGATACCATCACCAGAACTGCTATGATATGGACCCCGGAAGGAAAGCGAAAGAGAGATGCCAAGCATTCACAAGGGCAGATGCACCATATAAAGGATGGCTGCCGACTGAGTAATTCAGCAAAAAATTGATTTAATGTGTCTATATGTATTACTTTTCTTGTTTTTAAATGAGTCCTACGGGTGCAGACATAAAAGTTGCTCAATAGTGATTAGTTTTACTCTAGATTTATATTTACATATAAACAGCTTTTATAAACAGTTTTTGTTGAATACTGTTAAAATAAATAGAAAGGTTTTGACAAGTAACATAACCAATGAACTGTTATCATCTTAGGATGGTATTGTTGTAAAATGTAACGAGTCTATTTGCTGTGCCAGTACTTTTTGCACTTAAGTGGCCAGGTATTGACACACATTTATTGTTGATTTCGGTTCATTTCTGGTTCTAAGTGGTGTTTTGGACTGTTTCTTCTCTTCATGAGTCAAATGCTGTTGCAGCAGCACGTCCCCTGCAGCAAGGTTGGGTTGTAACTACTTAGATTGCCAAGTAAAGTGTCTGATGTATGCGTTTAGTTTCGACTGCTGGCAACTTGTACCACAAACTACGAGAAAAAGATTGCCTCTTGTTAAATTATCGGGTCTCCTGATATGAACATCAAGCGACCTTCGCTTCTATCCACCATTCTATCTTCCTCAGAATTTCTAATAAACTTGAGCATTAAATTTGAACCTATCTAGTCAAATGAAAGTGTTTTATTACAGCGAAAGACGACAAATGTATCATTCTATACATATATAAATATACATATAAAACTTACTTAAAATGTTAGAATAATAAATATATACACCATGACTTAAGGGTGTTAGGGCTAGACACTCACTGCAGATACGGAGAGAAGGATTCAGGCTTTCGAGCATAAATGTTATAGAAGAATTCTGCGCATTTGCTATAAAGAGCACAAATCAAATGTCTATGTTAGAGAGAAGATAAACATCTATGCAGGCCATCAAGAACCACTTTTATCAGTAGTGAAACGTCGAAAGCTTGCCTGGTTTGGGCATGTAACTCGTCATGACTCCCTGTCGAAAACGATCCTCCAGGGAACAGTCGAAGGTAAACGGAGAAGAGGAAGGCAGAGAAAATCCTGGGCTGGTAACATCAAAGAATGGGCAGGACACGGTTTTCCCACACTTGTACGCATTGCTGAGGATAGAGAGCAGTGGAGGACCCTGTCTGCTGATGCTTCCACCATGGCACCTCTACGACCCATGACTGGTTACGGGTTGAGATGATGATGATGACACCATGACTTATCATCATCCATTGCTTACTCCCTATTGAGCCTGGGGATACATCTGTTATTGTTCCTTGTCAGGAAACCCGCACGAAGCAGTCACCAGCTCTTGCATTGTGGGTTTATGTTGGCAAGTTATTTTATGTGATGAGGTTGTCAGCCTTATATGCAACACACAAGCAATTTATGAACTTCAAATGCTGTGACAGTGTGCAGCTTGCGCTGACCGTGTCACACGTGATCACTTTAATATAGTGGCACAGGATCAGAGGATCCTGACATGCATACTTTCAGTGACCACAGTCACCTCATGTACAGTGACAGCGACTAAGCAAAGTAGACGTAATATCTCTTCACAATCCACACCAGCCTATAGTTTTTCATGTTTTATAAGGCCAACTGGAAACGTATGTATAAAATGTGTTGAACAAGTCTTTTAAGCAAGGCGTGACAGCCTGTAAAACACATATAATTTAATATACTTCATGCTTCTAAACTTAATTATATTTTAAAAAATGTACTTTCCTACTATTACTGTTGGTTACGGAAGGAGTTACGTTTATCTTTTAGCTTTCCATCTTAATTCTTACTGTGGTGAAGTGAGATGTTATAAATATTTATAGGGGACTTAGTGTACTGACTGAGATCAGCTGTGAAGGTATATATATCTAATAAGAGTAGTGTATTATATATAACCTTACTTGCTGCCACATATGTATACCTCAGTCAGAATTATTCTGGAATAGTGTGATGACTACGTTATATGTCTAGGGTATGTGTATGATGAAGTGTAAGTCAAAACAACAACAGACAGATAAACAATTTAATTTATTCCACTACACTTGACAACACTGTGACACTCACATACATAAAACACTCTACAAGGATATCTTAAAGGAGTCACTGATAACTTTTCAAATAACAATATGTATTCATTGCTGTCATGAATGAATATGTGTCCTGATTCAAATACAAAGGGAACCAGGAATCACAATCAATTTTAATTACAAGTTATATGTACAGAATTTATCAATATGAATATTGTAGTGACATATATTATTAAAAGTATCCTATGTGTGTCAGTTGTGTAGTAGTAATATGAGGTAATACTGGTTTTGTTTTGTTCAAGCTCTGTTGGTATTTGTCATCATGACTTCAATAGTTTGTCTTTATTGGAACTAGTATTGGAGATGTTCTCAGTTCCTGATATTAAAACAATTTAATTCCCCTCTTAATGTTATTTTTACAATGTCATTTTAAGATGGGGGTATATAATGTTGAGCTCAGCTGGCCAGATCAGCTTATCTTGCGTGATGGCGGCAGGAAAAGACTCCTCTGCTCGATTTCTCCCCTATGCTCTGGAGACACCTCACTGATAGCTAAATGGACCAAGGAGTATGCTGTCCGACTCTGGATTCAGCAAAGCTCTGACCAGGTGCTGCTCAATAACGTCAAGACCACGGTCCCTGAAAACAAGAAGGATGTACCTTCTACTTCATAACTAATTGATACTCTAGTTCTACACTGAGCACAATACATCACAAACATTGAGTTCAGAGCGTTAGGCCAACTGTCAGCTTCATCTGAAATACTTTATACCAGTATTAACCTCTTTAATGGTTACTACGCCTCTGCACTTCCAGCATTATTTCTTCTAATCAATAATCTAGGTGTCAGTGTACTGTTTGGCCATTCCATGCAGTTTTACTTCCCTCCGACACCTTCTGTTCAGGCTGGAGCATTATAGGCTTTACATCATGTTTGCTACTGAACTACACATATATACAGGCATAAATTAACAATTCACATTCAATTTTCATTAAAAGATACTGAATGTTTCAAGCTTACCACAATTCATGGAAATAAACACAGATACGTTGACTAGCAATGAATTCTGGCACAATTACTGGCACAAATTCCCATCTGCTTATGTTCCAGGCTTTTATTTAGCAAAAATATGAGCTGGCTTCAACGCACTGTTGCTTTATCAAGCTTATTTGAACTAGTGGTCTCGAACTAACGCTCCTAAGTGATTATATCAGCGAGTCTGGCCAATGGAGCCACGTTTCGACAAGTGTTTGAAAAAATTTTACCTTCCTACGTCTCCCCTAACAACCAAGGATAGCATTTATAGTCCGACTAATCGTGTTTAGCCTTACATATCATTCCAGCCAATCAGTTCAAATGTAACTTGTGGCCCATTTCCCGTACAATGGTGGTTTAAAAAATCTACCACTGAGCGATTCTGATTTTGGGTGTTGTCTGACAGCACCATCATTTTATTTTAGCTATAACTTGTTAATTCCTAGACTATTTGCGTAACGTTTTACATATTCTTTGTCAGCAAGCCCTAAGGAACCCAAATATACAAATTTAAAAGAACTAAGTGGCTGCGTTCAAAATATGCAATTTCTTCTACCTCCTGTTTCGAAGATGTGCTGTCTGGGTACTGTAATGTTTTCAAACGTAAACCCATCTAAAGTTATCTTTTCTAATAAGCGTTTTTCCGGATTTTAAAACCTAACTCTGGGAAGGTTAGTGTTTTTATCACTGTCCGTCCGAAAAAGTTAGTGCATGTGGCCTTACACGCGTGATAGTAGTAATTGTGTATCGCGTTACGCTTGTTGGGGTGGCATTAATAGCGAGACGCGTGTTTAATTTTGCATGCGTTCCTGATTTTCAGCCCTCCCTTCTTTCTATCTATTTGAGTCCATCTGTTCGTTCGTTTTGGTAACGTAGTATAATTAATGTTAGGATTAATTTAGGTCATTACGCAGTGTGCCTCTCAATGTTTTTCTTAGAAATGCAATACCCGTTTTAATGTGTTGTGGAAACGCTTGTATTTATGCAGTGGCTTATATTTAACGTGGAAACGTTACAATTTGCAGACGAAGCATAAAACAAAGGGGATTTCGAGTACTGTCATTGTGACAGCACTGTTCTTTACCATTCTTCTTCCTTTCTTTATTATATGTATTTATTAGGCTTTATATTTACTTGATAATTTATATATGTGGATTAGAATATTCCACGACATCTCCCCTCTTAAAACAGACATTATATGTCAGTCCTTTATTCTATATACACATAGAGAAATTTATTATTAGTTCTGGGGTTTACGGTGATTCTCATCACACGGATGGCGGCTTAAAAAATCCGCTCCCAAATTTGTTTTTCCAGATATATACTCAATGCTAAAATTATAGGGAGCCAAAAGCAAGGACCATCGGAGTAACCTAGAGTTCTCATGCTTAGCCTGGGCTAGAAACGATAAAGGTTTGTGGTCCGTTTGCAACTTAAATGCCTTCCCATACAGATAAATATTGAATTTCTTTATTGCCCATATTACTGCAAGACATTCTTTTTCGCTAGTTGAGTAGTTGATTTCAGCTTTATTCAATTTTCTGCTAGCATATGCCACTGGGCTTAATTCCCCATTCAATGCATCTGATTTCTGTAGTAGAGTTGCACCTAACCCAATATTACTTGCATCCGTCCTTACTATGAATTCTTGACTTAAGTCAGGTAATTTCAAAATAGGTTTACTTGTGAGCTTTTCCTTCAATTCTTGGTAAGCCATTTCACATTGTGGGGTCCATGTAATGCGATCTGGATGTCCTTTACGTGTCAAATCAGTTAACGGTGCACATATGGAATTAAAGTTTTTGATATACTTCTGGTAGAAACCACATAATGAGACAAAGGATCTCACGTCCTTCTTGGTTTGTGGTCTCGGGGCTTTCTGTAGTTTCTCTAAATTCTTTGGGTCAGGGGTCATGTTTCCCTGATAAACTGTGTGTCCCAAAAATTCCAATTCTTTACATCCAACGCAACATTTGGTTGGTCGGGCTGTTAAATTTGCCTCCCTAAGTCGATTAAACAGCATGTTCAGGGAGTCAATGTGTTCCTCAAATGTTTCTGTTGCTATAAGGATATCATCCATGAAATTTGTTATATATGGATTATTCAGAGGGTCCAATAATTTTCTCATCATTCTAGAGAAGACACTAGGCGCATTCTTCAATCCAAATGGCAATCTATTAAACTCATAGTGTCCTTCTGAGGTACTAAAAGCTAGGTATGGTCTAACCTCAGGCTTTACTGGAATCTGATAGTATCCTTTACTCAGATCCACTTTTGAGAAATATTTAGCTTTATTTAGTCTGGCAAACAGCGGATTTGTATCCGGCAATGGATCCACCTGTCCTTCTGTAATAGCATTCAGTCTCCTGTAATCTATACAGAGTCTATGTTCTCCAGAGGGCTTCCTTAAGAGTACAACACCGGAACTATACGAAGATTCACTGTGCGAAATAATTTCTTCCTTCAACAGATAGTCTATCTCTTCCTTCAAAGCTTTCTCCTTAGCAAACGGAATCGAATATGGTTTCATACATACAGGTGTGGGGTCTATCAGTTTCATATCATATTCCAATAGGTTTGTATCCCCTGGTCGGTCTGTTAACACCTCTGCATGATTATTTAGAACCTGTTGCACTCTCTCTTTCTGAGTTTTCGTTAAATGTGTACTGATTTTCACCTGTGCTGCTGTCTCACAGGGGTGTAATGGATACTCAAATGATGAAAGTGGTTCCTTTTTCATCTCCATGGCGATGGACAAGGTCAACAAGTGTGTCTCCTCCTGATGTTCTCTTTCCAAATATTTCTTCAGGAGATTCACATGATAGATTTTTTCTTTCCCCTTCTTATCTATCTTATAATTTGTTCTAGACACCTTCTCTAGAACTGTATATGGACCCTGCCATCCAATTTGTAACTTATTCTGACTCCCGGGGAGAAGAAGCAGTACCTTCTCTCCCACAGCCAAATCTCTGTCTTTCGCCTTCCTGTTATAATAGGCAGCATGTTTCTTCCTGGCTTGTTTCAAATTTTCATTGGCAAGTTTCCAGCCAGTTTTTAAACGAGTGGTCAGCTCATTCACATATTGGTATGAAGATGTAATGTTTTCCTCTGCCTTTTCATCAGTCCACGTTCTTAACAAAGCTTCGAGTGGACCTTTTATTGGCCTTCCAAACAATAATGTTGCCGGGGCCATACCGGTTGAACTATGGGGTACCTCCCTATAAGCAAAGAGGGCGGCGTGCAGGTACTGGTCCCATGTATCTGGTTTTTCGTGTGCCAACTTTCTCAGGATCGACATCAATGTGCCGTTAAATCTTTCCACTTGGCCGTTCCCTTGGGGATGATACACACTACAATGGAAGTGTTTGGCCTGGAAGATCCTGAAAACTTCTTCAGTTAGTTTCCCCTTGAACTGAGAGCCATTATCAGTCAAGATTTGATTGGGAAAGCCTAACCTTGTGAAAATTGTGAGCAATGCCTCTGCCACATGTTTAGAATCAATCGATGACAGGGCTACTGCCTCTCCCCACATAGAACAAGTGTCCACCAGAGTCAGAATGTAGCTGTTCCTTCTCTTGGTTCGGGTGAGAGGTCCCACAAGATCCACGGCAACTCTCTCAAAGGGTGTTCCCACTATGGGCATTTCCCCCAGAGTTGCTGGTGCAGTCCAATGTTTAGGTGCTACTCGTTGGCACTCTGGACAGGATTTTACATATCTTTTGATATCTTCAGTTATTCCTGGCCAGAAATAGTGACAAGCTATTCGCTGTCCTGTTGCGCTGATTCCCATATGACCACTGAAGGGAATCGCATGCCCTAGTTCCAACACTTTAGTCCTATATGAAGTGGGAAGGACCAGCTGTCCGTGACCATTGGATTCAGATCCAGCCTTCCTATATATCAGTTTGTTCTTCTTATAAAACTCTCCCTTGCCTGGAGGTGTATGAGATTTGGGCAACTTCTTAAAACATGGCTTGAGTGTTTTGTCCTCAGCCTGTGCCTTCCTCATCTCATCTGGATGAGTATTTATTGGATTATCCTCCTCCTTTTTTGACTGTGATCTGGTCTGCACTGTTGCCAATATCACAGGTCTCTTGGGATTCCCCAAGAAGACATATCTACACCCCAATATTAGAGGGTAGATTGGCTCATTTATCACTGCTGCTTTTATGATTCCTTCCACATATCGCGTTTTCACTTTTATTCGGGCGACGGGAAGTGTCATGGTAGCTACATCCTTGGTTGCAGTTTGAATCTCCACTGTTTCTGTGGTGTATTGATCGGCCTGCACCAGGTGAGAACTCACAACGGAATCGTAATCTAAACCGGTATCATATAAACACCTTATAGTGACACCATTACAGATGACATCTTCACACACTGGGGGGTGGTATGGTTCCTGTAGTTCTTCAGGTTTGACCTTCTTTTTCTTTTTCCCCGATGTCATAGCAGCACAATGAGGAGGTTTCCTTCTACAATGGTCAGTGTCATGATTGTTCATCTTACAATTTTTACACCACCTTTTTCCTTGGTTGAAAGATTTTCTTTCATCATATTTCCTTTCATCGAATTGTGGGAATTTATTTTTATTTTCATACCGTGGCCTATCAAATTGGTGCTTACCTTTGTTTTGATCCTTAGGATCAAATTTATTAAAGTTCTGTGGTGCTCTAAAGTTATCCACTTGTTTCTTTTTATTACCTGTTACCTCTGCTTGAGCTGCTTGATACCTTTCAGCAACATTTAGCAACTCACCCAGCCTCTCTGCACCTTGTTCCATGAGAAACTTTCTCAGGTCTGGAGCCATGGACTCTCTTAATTGCTCTATAAGGACCATTTCCTTAAGATCTTGGGTTTTCCCCAGAGAAGTCCATTTCTCCAAGTATGTCTCTATTCGTGCAGAGAACTGGTGATAGGTTTCACCTGACAGTAGTTTAGCATTCCTAAATTTTTTCCTATAAAATTCTGCATTCTTTTCATATCTTAACAAAAGAGCCTGCTTTAGCATGTCATAATTTTCCTGATCACCTCTGCTCATTTTAGCAAAAACTTCATAAGCTGCCCCACGAAGTCCCTGAGATAACTTTAAGCTCCACCTTTCTCTCTCTAACCCATACGTGGTAGCTAATAGTTCGTACCTATTTAGATAGCTCTCTATATCATCGTCTTTCTCAACAAAATGATCTAAATGGAAATTCATAGCTGAGGTTGAGGCTCCTTGGCTAGCAGTGGCATCAGAGGCAAAGGGACTGGCACCATTTTCAGGAGCATGGCCTTGAAACTCAAACTCCCTTAGTCGTAACTCATGTTCCCTTTGTAATCTTTTATCTTCTGCTTCCCTTTCTGCAGCTAATTTCTTCTCTTCCCTTTCTGCAGTCAATCTTCTTTCTTCTGCTTCCCTTTCTGCAGCTAATTTCTTCTCTTCCCTTTCTGCAGTCAATCTTCTTTCTTCTGCTTCCCTTTCTGCAGCCTGTCTTCTTTCCTCGGCTTCCAATGCTTTAGCCTCTTTGTCAGCCTCAATCTGCAACCTCTTAGTCTCAGCCTCAGCCTCAAATTGTAACTTCTTAATTTCCCTTTCAGCCTCTAACTTTCTTTCGGCTTCAAACCTTCTTTCTTCGCGTTCAATAAATTTGTCACATTCCGTAGTGACATAGGCAACCATAACTTGCCCATCTAATCCTAACTCTTTTGCAGTCTGAACAGCAGCAGATCGAAATTTGGCCAGGTCCGCCATTGTCTATCAGGTAAATTTATACAATGTCTAACCAACAATTCAATCTCTAAATATATATCTAATGGACAACACAGGCACCGTGAGCTCAACCTTATTTAATTCCACCCAAGGATACCTTTTAATTCTTATTATTCCCTGAAGTGAATTACCCCCAATATTTTTAATAGGTAAAGATTCAAAATCCCAAGAGCGAGACCCCAATATATGTGGTGAAGTGAGATGTTATAAATATTTATAGGGGACTTAGTGTACTGACTGAGATCAGCTGTGAAGGTATATATATCTAATAAGAGTAGTGTATTATATATAACCTTACTTGCTGCCACATATGTATACCTCAGTCAGAATTATTCTGGAATAGTGTGATGACTACGTTATATGTCTAGGGTATGTGTATGATGAAGTGTAAGTCAAAACAACAACAGACAGATAAACAATTTAATTTATTCCACTACACTTGACAACACTGTGACACTCACATACATAAAACACTCTACAAGGATATCTTAAAGGAGTCACTGATAACTTTTCAAATAACAATATGTATTCATTGCTGTCATGAATGAATATGTGTCCTGATTCAAATACAAAGGGAACCAGGAATCACAATCAATTTTAATTACAAGTTATATGTACAGAATTTATCAATATGAATATTGTAGTGACATATATTATTAAAAGTATCCTATGTGTGTCAGTTGTGTAGTAGTAATATGAGGTAATACTGGTTTTGTTTTGTTCAAGCTCTGTTGGTATTTGTCATCATGACTTCAATAGTTTGTCTTTATTGGAACTAGTATTGGAGATGTTCTCAGTTCCTGATATTAAAACAATTTAATTCCCCTCTTAATGTTATTTTTACAATGTCATTTTAAGATGGGGGTATATAATGTTGAGCTCAGCTGGCCAGATCAGCTTATCTTGCGTGATGGCGGCAGGAAAAGACTCCTCTGCTCGATTTCTCCCCTGTGCTCTGGAGACACCTCACTGATAGCTAAATGGACCAAGGAGTATGCTGTCCGACTCTGGATTCAGCAAAGCTCTGACCAGGTGCTGCTCAATAACGTCAAGACCACGGTCCCTGAAAACAAGAAGGATGTACCTTCTACTTCATAACTAATTGATACTCTAGTTCTACACTGAGCACAATACATCACAAACATTGAGTTCAGAGCGTTAGGCCAACTGTCAGCTTCATCTGAAATACTTTATACCAGTATTAACCTCTTTAATGGTTACTACGCCTCTGCACTTCCAGCATTATTTCTTCTAATCAATAATCTAGGTGTCAGTGTACTGTTTGGCCATTCCATGCAGTTTTACTTCCCTCCGACACCTTCTGTTCAGGCTGGAGCATTATAGGCTTTACATCATGTTTGCTACTGAACTACACATATATACAGGCATAAATTAACAATTCACATTCAATTTTCATTAAAAGATACTGAATGTTTCAAGCTTACCACAATTCATGGAAATAAACACAGATACGTTGACTAGCAATGAATTCTGGCACAATTACTGGCACAAATTCCCATCTGCTTATGTTCCAGGCTTTTATTTAGCAAAAATATGAGCTGGCTTCAACGCACTGTTGCTTTATCAAGCTTATTTGAACTAGTGGTCTCGAACTAACGCTCCTAAGTGATTATATCAGCGAGTCTGGCCAATGGAGCCACGTTTCGACAAGTGTTTGAAAAAATTTTACCTTCCTACGTCTCCCCTAACAACCAAGGATAGCATTTATAGTCCGACTAATCGTGTTTAGCCTTACATATCATTCCAGCCAATCAGTTCAAATGTAACTTGTGGCCCATTTCCCGTACAATGGTGGTTTAAAAAATCTACCACTGAGCGATTCTGATTTTGAGTGTTGTCTGACAGCACCATCATTTTATTTTAGCTATAACTTGTTAATTCCTAGACTATTTGCGTAACGTTTTACATATTCTTTGTCAGCAAGCCCTAAGGAACCCAAATATACAAATTTAAAAGAGCTAAGTGGCTGCGTTCAAAATATGCAATTTCTTCTACCTCCTGTTTCGAAGATGTGCTGTCTGGGTACTGTAATGTTTTCAAACGTAAACCCATCTAAAGTTATCTTTTCTAATAAGCGTTTTTCCGGATTTTAAAACCTAACTCTGGGAAGGTTAGTGTTTTTATCACTGTCCGTCCGAAAAAGTTATTGCATGTGGCCTTACACGCGTGATAGTAGTAATTGTGTATCGCGTTACGCTTGTTGGGGTGGCATTAATAGCGAGACGCGTGTTTAATTTTGCATGCGTTCCTGATTTTCAGCCCTCCCTTCTTTCTATCTATTTGAGTCCATCTGTTCGTTCGTTTTGGTAACGTAGTATAATTAATGTTAGGATTAATTTAGGTCATTACGCAGTGTGCCTCTCAATGTTTTTCTTAGAAATGCAATACCCGTTTTAATGTGTTGTGGAAACGCTTGTATTTATGCAGTGGCTTATATTTAACGTGGAAACGTTACAATTTGCAGACGAAGCATAAAACAAAGGGGATTTCGAGTACTGTCATTGTGACAGCACTGTTCTTTACCATTCTTCTTCCTTTCTTTATTATATGTATTTATTAGGCTTTATATTTACTTGATAATTTATATATGTGGATTAGAATATTCCACGACACTTACATAAAGTCTTTACAGCGGCTCTGGTTATGGATACTGGAGCTCTGCCACATTATAGAGATTGTTCGAAGACTAATGATGTTTTATCTATAACAACACTAGTGTTACAGTTACTCTTTTGAAGAAGTCACTGGCCCACAACCACATGACCTTACTCTACACGTTTCTGTTTCACCAAATTTACAGAATCACAGTCGTCGCGTTTCGTCTAACTTATGCGAAATGTCTACATATTAAATCAATGACGACTGCTGATGATTGTTGATACTTGATTGCACTTTATTGGTCATAGCAACTTTTTCATATAACCTATTCTGAACACCGCAGAATCACAACCCCAACATAGGTTGGAAAGAGAGCTGACATAGCTCTACGTCTTTCGTACACTGCATAGAATCTTGCACGACTGCATCATCACGAGTTCAACACAAGGAGCGCCTTGAACGAAAGAGAACGAATGACTCTTGCGCTCTTATTGATAGTTCCTGTCTCTAGCAAACCATGTGAACTGTTTAGGCTGCCTTAATTATTTACACTGAAAACATCTCCATCGGACTTTATCTCTATATTCTTCTACTCATCACAATTTGTTACGTTTGCGTCCCCTTGACTACCACATTGCGAATATAAAAGGATAAATATAAATGTTACAAATTTACTCAATAAATTTGCGTTTAGAATTATATCCTGACTTGATGCACAAAATAGGACCCTAATATGTCGGGTAACTGTTTAAGATGCCGTAGACCTCAAGTGTGTTGAGTGTCTAACTGAATGAACCTGAAGTAGGATCTAAGAACTTGGGACGTTAAGTGATAACTCTGGAGTTACTGCTTTCTAATTTTAGATTTCACTTCCTGCTCTCTTGCCTGTCCTATACTTGGGTCCTAAATATTACGAGTTCTTCGCTGTAAATGATTTTCTCCATGACGAATGTGGAACTGCGATGCTAAAATCTTATAGTGCTATAGGTTATAAGCCGAATTCGTTCCTCCCACACACATTACTCCCTATAATGCTCTTGGGGGTGAAAGATTCAATCATAAGTAAGTTTAGTTTGACAATCTAATATCGGTTACCTTAGAATAATCTGAAGACGTGTCCTTGCCACAGAGACGAATTGACGGGACAAGCAGCACCAACATTTCAGAGTTTTGGAAGCTATGTGGCATTCCTTGTACGCCAAGACAACAGAGCTTTATTGACCTATATTTCACAGCTAAGCTTCCTAAAGCCGAAATAAGTCAATGATGAAATCTATTTTTTTTTTAGTAATCACCAGTTCATATTTATTTACGTTTGTTCCAAAGTAATTGATTATTATATTTGTTATATGCTGATTTTACAAATTCATAGTTGATTTAGTTATTACAGAGAGAAGTGCACACGGGTGAATCTGCATCTTTAATATATCTATATTTAAATCTACAGCAAAAGAAAAAAAAAATAGAAGAACAATTTTACTGTTAATTCAGTTGGGGGCCTGTACGAGAAAAATAAATCTTATAATTCCTCTTCACAATAAGCGGCAGGAATGATAAAGAGTTAACTCTGCTAAGACTCATTCACCACTGTTTTCGATTTCTTAAATATCTTGTGAAAACTCCCTCGAGATAGAAGAATCATCATCCTTCTATTTGCATCTCTGCCAAGGGTAATCTTGTGCAAAAACAGACACTTTTGAAGACCCACCTTAGATACTCTAGGTTTTGGCCATTCTTGGGCCATCATTGCAGAGCAAGGAGAGGTAATCCGCGACAATCAGAAATGTTGTATTTTAACATCATAAATGCCAAAACAATAGTCTTCAATTTGAGTTTATTGGTAGCGGTATCTCCCACTACCCTGTCATATAAAATTACCGCGTGGCACATAGAATGTGATTTTTACAAGTCATTTTCCATATAGGGTTTTTAAATCTTCCGTTGGATTCCATCATGTTTTTACACTCACGATTTCATAGATCTATCACAGATAATCTCTGTCATGATGGATATCTTATCTTACCCATTGCCTGCATCAGGTCTGCCAGGAAATGATTACATCATTTACGGCGACAAATCTCATGAGTTATCGCAAGTGCGTGACTATAATTTATCACCAGATTGATATCTCCGGTGCAAGCAAACAACCTGGCAGACAGAAAATATGATCACTGATAAGACAACGGACGGTTTCCGTCTCAAGGTTTGTTTGCGCACTAATCCGGGCGCTGTCAATCACTGTCACTATCTTCCTATAAACACCTCTGTATCACAAGTAAATAGATAAATATTACACAAACAAAAGTATGTCGACTTCATGCAGTGATTTATGGCAAAAGAAGTATCTTCTTGTCGATGATTCATTTAGGCTGAGAAATAAACAAACAAAACATAAAGGTATGTTATCAGGCACTCCGTGAGAAATAAAGAAGTAGAAGACTAGACAACAGAAAAATAACAGAAGTGAGAGGCTTACCGCTTATCGAACCAGGACCTTCTGGACGGCACCCACCGCCTAGGCAACAAAGCGAATCGCCACTATCCACTCTGCCAGCTAAGCATTTAGAATGAGCTTTGAATTTTACAATTTTATCTTCCAATTCTTTAAGCTCTTTTTCCAAGAAGTGGATGTAGGAAAAACAAAACATAAGAGGTCCAAAACAAATAGAGTTAATTAATGATAACTTTGCTGATGTTGGCATTTGTTATTTCGTGCTTTTGGTATTTGTATGAGCACAGTATTTCAAAAATTTGAATTTCGTGGCCTTGGATTTCAATTTTGACTTGAATCTGTTTTCTTGACCCAGCTGTTTCAGGCGTGCTGTCTTTCTAACAAGAAGCACTTTCGTGCTTTGACGGCCACATCACTTGTGTCCATAAAAGCTATCATTGTATGTGCCATTGTTTGTTAGTCTTGCAAGTTGTTTCTGAACTTACCTCGTCTACGTACCCTGGAATGGAATGGGTCACGTATTACAACTGATGCGCTTGCTCTATCCATCACAGCCATTTATCAATTCCTTGTTAGAATACTATAATACTCCACAGATATCCATGAATGAAACATTTCTTATGTTCAGTTCGATCTGCAATCGTGTTGACTTTCTTCATCTGAAGTGCTTTTTTTCTAACATTAAGTTTACCGTACTCTCTCACCCCATTCCATTATGCCAGTAAAGCCACGGTTTAAAAAACCCATCAAATTAGTACCTTATATTTACAATAGTTTCCAAATTGGGCTCAATACATTGGTGCATTTATGTTAACTTTATAATGTTCCATGCCTTTAAATTAATTCTTAAAGAAAAATGTGGGAATGGAAGAATATAGTATGCAAGATAAACGAGAGTTGAAGGGCAGAATGTTAGACGGGCCTGGCATCCCAATTCTTAACTCTTCGAAGAAAAAAGTTCGTTCGTTCGTTCGTTCCGTGCTGCCATCTTCGCGTACCCTTTCCTTGCTCTTAGAGTCAGTTGCTAGATGTCTGCCTTTCAGGAACCAGGAATTGACGTACGGTAAAGGTCGAAAAACATGCAGAGGAGGACCAACCAGCTTGATAAACATCGGTGTACTCACAGTCTTCAAGTGTAGAGAAGCTCTTGTTGGTGTGAAAACTAGGTTCATTTGGGAGAAGCCACGTTCACATTCACAGGTAGAAATGGGGATGCAACTGATAGTGTATATTAGTGGCAATAGTCCAGTTGGCATTTTCTTCTCTGTCAGGCATTGACGATAACCTGTTAGAACCTGTCTTTCTGGAATCTTAAGCCTCTTACACAAACTCTCCACTTCAATCTCACCAAAAGTGACATTCTTATCGGCATTGTCTGGCCAACATTCTGGATACAGCACTTAGGCCCATTCTGGAATTTATGTGTCTTCTTCAGATAGTAGGCGATTTTCCATTCATCGTTTCGAACTGTCGTAAAACATTTTAGGATCAAGAGAGCGATTTACAGTGGTTGGTCGATTTGGTACCCTCTTCTCTAGAGTGACTCCTTGAAAGTTCAAATTTTCTGCTGCTCGAAGAGCTTCACAATAATAAGGTCCACTGTTAAATTTTCTGTCTTCAAACACCTGAATTTGCCTTGAAATTATGAGCTATGTAGAGTGTAATATTACGTGCTTATAGTTCGCACTGAGCTCTGACAATTTTTTGAGAGCATCACACACCAGCCCAAGATCCAAAACAAAATCAACATTAGTAATTTTTTTTAGTAGGCCTTCATACATTATTCTTTCACTCTTATCCCTGTTTTCATCCTGTTTTGCCGCTACAAAATGAGCCGTGAGTGCATCACAGTCTTTCCAAACTGCAGAAACACTTCTGAAACTAGAAGCTACCCAAAGCGTAATTAACATTCTTTCAATTTTAAAGATGTGCTTGCCTAGATCTTCAGCTACTTTCCACGTTCTCTGACGTTTTGGGGCGACAGATGATATAAGTAGTACAGTTTGTCAAGAAATGACTTAAAATGGTTGATTTGTGATGAGAAGTCTTTTTTTCACAACATCTTCAAAAGAAAGCTCAAGCTTATGTTTAGCACAATGCCAAAACAAAACGTGTGGATATTATTTCTTAATCAAGGCCGCTACTCCGTTCTTCCTACCCAACATCACAGCTGCCCCATCACATGCAATGGCAATAAGATTTTACTTTAAAAAGTCATCATTGTCACAGCGTTATTTCGCGGTGCATCTTATGTCTTGTGTTTGTTGAAAAGCCAGTCGGGAGAGGCCGAATCGGCGGGTTATGTTACTACCGGAAGTCGGGGAAAAAAGGCGCAAAATTGATTAGTGAGATGTTAGCCTCTGTCCAGGACGGACATATTTGTTCCCTTATGCCAGCGAGATCGCTGTGTGTTCTACAAGGTATATATATTGGAATACTGTAGACTGAGTACATGTCATGTTATCGGATCGTGGTGATAATTACGTTGTTAAGTCTAGAGCAGTGAAGTGTCTAGATCGTATTGTCTACAGTCCGTAGTTTGATAGTATGTCAATGATTTTGAGTGTGTCATTGTCATAGCTTTTGCCGCTCGGTTGAGCGATATTCATAGCAGCCATTTGTGGTATAGTTTGTACCTTCGTGTGTGGAGGTGATAGTTTAAGCTGCTGAGGTAGGTTTACAGTGATTTTCTCATTATTGTATTTGATGCGTTTGTCGCATGTTACGCATTGCCTAGTTAAATGTTTGAAGACCGAAAAGTGGGACACCAGTGTGCTGACCTGAACAAAGGAATGCAGGGGTATTTTCCTGTGTGTATCTAGGGCAGCCAATCAGAGAAGGGGTTTCCCACGGTCAGATAGAATGACTTCGGCGATTGTATAAGGAAGAATAATCGTCCGAAACATGGTTAGACTTAGACATCGGGAAGGAGAACGGAATGACAGACAAGGATGAGAATGGTCTCCTTTTGACGGGAATATCTTCATTTATGTATAGGTACAAGGAAATCAGAAGGGAGTAAGTAGTTGTGAAGAATTTCGCAAGAATAGTGTCCGTGCATTGAGAAATCCTGTGTTTTTCCTATTTATAATTCAATATAAAATCGTTAACACGACAGATATAGGAAAACAACATATGGATATAAAGGTCAACTCATGGAGAACGGAAATATATAACTCCAAAGGCTTGAACTGGGAAAGGTGAAATGCACGAGACCAAGGTTTGAAACACCTCTAGCACAAACCCCCCGAAGTTACAACTTTTTTTGGGAAGTTTGCTGGAGTTGCGAGCCTTGTTTCCTGTACGTCCGGTAGCTGCATATATAAGGGCGGACGTAAATGATTTCAAATTCACTTGTACAGCGAGGCAAGACAGAAGGACAACGGCTGGAGAGAGAGAAACGTGTCACGGCCAATATCTTGTTATTTGCAGCCAGGCAGTTCTGTTACTCCACTAAAGCCAGTCTTTACTGATCTTAATTAGATCCTGCGAGGGTATGTAAAGTTACTATGTAAAATAATACAGTAATTACAACTTTATTTCAGGATTTGTTTAATCTTTATGTTATGAAAGTATCATGCATATTAATTGATTACTTGATAGGATTGTTGAAGATTGGAACCCGAAATATAACCACCGTGACCGAGTCCGTATCAGGGCTAGCACAATCATTATCAGGGCTTATTCATTCTGTCATCAAGTTACTGCACTTTACAGAGCTAACGTGTCAGGCAGGGGGATACTATAACCTCATACCATATATGTGTGTACATATTATTTTCTATTATTTGATTTTATAAAATGTTCCACAGTAGACACCTGTCTTGTCACTGATCCATAATCATGCATTTTCACGCATACATCTGAAAACAAATTCATCTCACCTACAATAGGAATGTGGTAATTGTTATCCACAAATAGCCACATATCCTACAATTATCTGCAGGTTCATACTTGTCAACCAAAAGTCAGAGGTCAATGATCAAGAATTGCTCGATGATCAATGCGAATCGCCCCGGCAGTGTCTGGATTGGTAGAAGCAAGACCTACTGAAGCTGTACATCTCATATGAACACTGATTAACCTAACAGATGAGTGATATTTGTGACAATCGTGCAACCAAGAAGTGATAATTGTCAAGCAGAGTTTTGTGATGACAATTTGCGTGATAAACTAGTGAAAGTTATAAAGTGAATAAGACAGTGAAGAAGTCTATTACCCAACTAATTGGAAGAGTCTAAAGAAATGACATTTTAGTTTAACTTGCAAAAACTGTAATTGAATTCGCCAATTTGGTTTTGTATAAATATAACTTTTGTATCACCAGTCACACACAATCACCACAATTAGATAGATGTAAATAAAGAGGATATAAATTGTATTCACCAGCTTTATTCATTCAATATAGTTGATACTGAGTTTGGTTGAATTTTTATTATATCACAGGTGGTCACATAGCGGAGGTGGCGCAGTAAGGTCTGACTGTTCTCTGAATATTTTCAGTCCAGATACTTTCACAGCCGTGACTATCGAGTGATACCAGTGTACTTCTCTGTCACTGGGACCTCACACATTCTGGAGAGAATACTATTTCTACTCTAGCACTATCATCTCACACATATAAAACCTTCCGCTACAGTGGGGGCTCGATCGCGGGATATTCTCGTATATCCTGAGCCATCCTCTATCTAATACATCTATCTTTAGTCTATCTTGGGCCACCAATAGAAAAAAAAAAAAAAAAAAAATTTTTTTTTGAAAATTCTAGAATAAGATTTTTTTTTCTCAGTAACAGTACCTTAGAGTACTCAGTAAATATTGACTATCACAAGGTTGCACGATTAATTGTGTTGTCCATTTGATAATTATTTTAAGTAAGTTTAGGTAAGTTTTCATACCCTACTTAACTTAATATAATGGCTGACTTAGTGAAGTTCAGAACTGCGATCATGCAGATGGGAAAAGAGCTGGACTTGACAGGTGATGCTCTCGTCCAGTATGTCACAACTGAAGTGGACAAACATATGGATAGAGAGGAAAGGAAGCTGCAAGCAGAAGCTGAGAGAGAAGCCAAAAGACTAGAAGCTGAGAGAGAAGCCAAAAGAATGGAAGCTGAAGAAAAGAGGCTGCTGTTGGAAGTTGAGGCTCAAGCCAAGAAATTGGAGGCTGAAGAAAGAAGATTAACAGCTGAGGAAAGGAAGCTACAAGCTGATAGAGACCATGAACTGAGATTAAAAGAGCTTGAAATACAGGCAGTGGCTACTACTAATGGTAGTAGGTCATCTCATTCGGATACCAGCGCCAGCCAAAGCACCTCCAATGGAGCTATGAACTTCCACTTGGACCCATTTGTGGAGAAAGAAGAGGGAATAGAGGATTACCTTGACAGATATGAACGATTGGCCACTACTTATGGCCTAGAAAAAGAAAAGTGGAATTTGAAGTTGTCACAGGGATTGAGAGGAGTATCTTATAATGTCTACTTGAAGATGCAAAAAGAAGATCAGGAAAACTATGAAGCCTTGAAACAAGCATTGTTGGTGCGTTACGAACAAAACGCAGAAGCTTATAGAAGGCGATTTAGAACTGCTAAGCTCCAGACAGGAGAAAAACGTATCAGCAGTTTTCAGCAAGGTTGGAAAAGTTACTTGCTGAGGTGGTGTCAGTTAGGAAACTTCAATCAGGATTTTGAAGGGATCAAGGAGATGATGTTGATAGAACAACTCCTGGAGTCCATGTCTCCTGAGACGAAGACATTCCTGGTAGAACATAAAAGAGAGAGATTAGATGAAATAATCATCTATGCAGAAAGTCACAAACTGGCTCACCCCCTGATTCAAGGAAATAAGAGGAAGCAGGGAGATAGTTTCAAGTCACCACAAAACCAAAACGAGTTTGAACAAAAGGACAATACAACCAAGAACAACCAAAGATATAACTACAAAGACAAGAACCCTCCAGGATATAACAATAAACCCTCACGAAGGGAAGAAAAATGGTGTAAGTTCTGCAAAATGAACAACCACAACACTGATAATTGTGGAAGGAAAAAACCTCTTCATCATTCTGCATGCTACAGGTGAGGACTTCGGATAGGAAGGAACTGACAGTGAGTCAGAATAGCCTCCATCACCCACCTACACAGGAGATAGTGACTGTGAATGGCAAACAAGTCACAGGAATGTATGACACAGGTTTGTCCTATGACGCAGTCGTGTGTGCATCTCTGGTGCACCCTGAACAAATCACCACAGAAACAGTAGATATTCAAGGGCCACTAAAAGGAGCATTACCCCTCACTTTACCCATAGCAAAGATTCATGTCAGTTGTCGCTATGTGGAAGGGGAGATAAATGCAGCAGTGTTAGATGATCCCTTTTACCCCCTGATGTTGGGGCGTAGATATGTTTTCTTGGGAAACCCGGTGAAACCTATGGTTATGGCAGAAATCCAGACCAGGTCTGACTCCAGGAACATAGAGAGGGACACCAAATTAAAATTTGATTTGATTGAGATGAAAAAGGCTCAAGTAGCAGACAGCACATTGAAGCCTTGTTTTGGCAAAATGTCAAAAACACATAACAATCCAATCAAAGGAAATTTCTATATGGAACATGGACTCTTGCACAGGAAAGCTGGCAGAGGGACGAAAAGTCATGGTCAAATTGTTGTACCATCCACCTATAGAAATAAGGTTATAGGCTGGGGGCACATAACTTTGAGTGAACACCTGGGTAATGGTGCCACAAAACAAAGAATAGCCACCCAGTACTACTGGCCAGGTATTACGGAAGACATCAATTGGTATGTAAATTCCTGTCCAGAGTGCACTCATGTAGATTCAGAAAGTCGGCGGAAGAGTCTTCAAAAGTCTACAAGCAAACCAGCCATCATGGGTACTCCCGAGATTTGCACTGGAGGGGAAAAGAAACATCCCACACAGGTTGAATTTCAGTCTGAAACCCATGCACTGGAAGAAAAGAACAAATCACGTAGCCAAAATCAAACACCTACGAATTTGCGAGGGAAAACCGCAACCCAACTATCAACGAAAAGAGGGCGGTAAACTTCAAGGGAAACCTACCGACCCCATTTCACCAGCGGTAAGGGCCTGGATGAAAAGCCGAACTGGGAAAAGAGAGATAGCGAAGGATAAATCTATATCCATGAAAACAAAATGTAGGAGCAGATTTTCTTACTCGACACCCAACTGAGATAGAACGAGAGTAAGAAGAACATTAACTACGGCAAAGCTTACAGTTGTTAGCTGTAGAAATCTACAGCTTAAAAGAGAGGGAGGCTCTGTCGCATGTTACGCATTGCCTAGTTAAATGTTTGAAGACCGAAAAGTGGGACACCAGTGTGCTGACCTGAACAAAGGAATGCAGGGGTATTTTCCTGTGTGTATCTAGGGCAGCCAATCAGAGAAGGGGTTTCCCACGGTCAGATAGAATGACTTCGGCGATTGTATAAGGAAGAATAATCGTCCGAAAACATGGTTAGACTTAGACATCGGGAAGGAGAACGGAATGACAGACAAGGATGAGAATGGTCTCCTTTTGACGGGAATATCTTCATTTATGTATAGGTACAAGGAAATCAGAAGGGAGTAAGTAGTTGTGAAGAATTTCGCAAGAATAGTGTCCGTGCATTGAGAAATCCTGTGTTTTTCCTATTTATAATTCAATATAAAATCGTTAACACGACAGATATAGGAAAACAACATATGGATATAAAGGTCAACTCATGGAGAACGGAAATATATAACTCCAAAGGCTTGAACTGGGAAAGGTGAAATGCACGAGACCAAGGTTTGAAACACCTCTAGCACAAACCCCCCGAAGTTACAACTTTTTTTGGGAAGTTTGCTGGAGTTGCGAGCCTTGTTTCCTGTACGTCCGGTAGCTGCATATATAAGGGCGGACGTAAATGATTTCAAATTCACTTGTACAGCGAGGCAAGACAGAAGGACAACGGCTGGAGAGAGAGAAACGTGTCACGGCCAATATCTTGTTATTTGCAGCCAGGCAGTTCTGTTACTCCACTAAAGCCAGTCTTTACTGATCTTAATTAGATCCTGCGAGGGTATGTAAAGTTACTATGTAAAATAATACAGTAATTACAACTTTATTTCAGGATTTGTTTAATCTTTATGTTATGAAAGTATCATGCATATTAATTGATTACTTGATAGGATTGTTGAAGATTGGAACCCGAAATATAACCACCGTGACCGAGTCCGTATCAGGGCTAGCACAATCATTATCAGGGCTTATTCATTCTGTCATCAAGTTACTGCACTTTACAGAGCTAACGTGTCAGGCAGGGGGATACTATAACCTCATACCATATATGTGTGTACATATTATTTTGTATTATTTGATTTTATAAAATGTTCCACAGTAGACACCTGTCTTGTCACTGATCCATAATCATGCATTTTCACGCATACATCTGAAAACAAATTCATCTCACCTACAATAGGAATGTGGTAATTGTTATCCACAAATAGCCACATATCCTACAATTATCTGCAGGTTCATACTTGTCAACCAAAAGTCAGAGGTCAATGATCAAGAATTGCTCGATGATCAATGCGAATCGCCCCGGCAGTGTCTGGATTGGTAGAAGCAAGACCTACTGAAGCTGTACATCTCATATGAACACTGATTAACCTAACAGATGAGTGATATTTGTGACAATCGTGCAACCAAGAAGTGATAATTGTCAAGCAGAGTTTTGTGATGACAATTTGCGTGATAAACTAGTGAAAGTTATAAAGTGAATAAGACAGTGAAGAAGTCTATTACCCAACTAATTGGAAGAGTCTAAAGAAATGACATTTTAGTTTAACTTGCAAAAACTGTAATTGAATTCGCCAATTTGGTTTTGTATAAATATAACTTTTGTATCACCAGTCACACACAATCACCACAATTAGATAGATGTAAATAAAGAGGATATAAATTGTATTCACCAGCTTTATTCATTCAATATAGTTGATACTGAGTTTGGTTGAATTTTTATTATATCACAGGTGGTCACATAGCGGAGGTGGCGCAGTAAGGTCTGACTGTTCTCTGAATATTTTCAGTCCAGATACTTTCACAGCCGTGACTATCGAGTGATACCAGTGTACTTCTCTGTCACTGGGACCTCACACATTCTGGAGAGAATACTATTTCTACTCTAGCACTATCATCTCACACATATAAAACCTTCCGCTACAGCGTTTGATGGCCGTATGAGGCCTTATTGTGTGTGTATATTTATTAAAGGGAAGTACCTGTTGAAGGTGTTTATTACTTTTGTCAGCCATTGTTGTGTGGTCACACCCTTAGGAGGGCGAGCCTAAAGTTGATAATACAACCCACACAGCAGCGGTATAACCCGTGGAGTGTTCTTCATGATAAGTGGTTCCTGACAATCATGAAAACCCAATTCATTAAGGACACTAATCAGACACTTGAAAACACCTTGTGCGGACACATTTTCTAATTCTACAATGTCAATAAAGATATTTGTGGGTTGCTCCATATCAGGAAGCATTGTCCGCACATAAATTATTAAAGAAGAAAACTGGCTAATAGTGGTGCTCTCATCAATCAACAGGGAAATTTTACAATTTAATTCAATTATTTTCTGAATAAGGCTTTGTTTCATTTCAGTTCCAGTATGTTTCACTATATTAATGCAAGCATTTGTGGAATGTAGAATTCGCCCCATTGACTTCTTGGAGATCAATTTAAGATTCAAAATCATTGACAGCCTGATTTTTCTTTACAATTTTATAAGCTGTTCTGAATATTTTAGAAGTGATTTCTTTTTCATTTTCAAATGCATGTGAACAAGCTACTTCCAATTTGTTTTCTTTTGCAGTGGCTACTATTTTAGTGGCAGCCTTATGAGCTGAACTGATTTTATGTTCATTAATTTTCTTGCGTAGTGAAGTTATTTGATCTTTTTTTTTATTTTCACCGAAGTAAGAAATTTGAACATTTGCCCATGGCTTTGAAATATTCATACCTTGTTTGTTTCTTTCCGGTCCCAAACTACCCACTTCCTTGTATATTTGTACAGCCAAGATGTTTATTTTTCACCAACAACCACTCATTCTTCTCACAAAATTCAGCGTTTTTATCTAGAGTCCAACAGTCGGGCAGATCTTTCTGTGCTTCTTTCTTCGCCGTTGCAACAAACATGTTTTCGATTTCTCTAGGTTATGGATCTCTTTTATCTGCAGTATCCATTGGAAAAGAATTTGCTTCCGCTACATCACTCCTAGATTCATTGCTCGCAGGTTTCAATTTTTTAGCTGCGGGAGCGGAAGAGAAAAACTTGCGTAATTTTACAATTCATGGCGTAAAATTATTACGAATTACGAAATACATTCACCCACGATGTAAAAAGTTGAGTCACATCATGTGGATAGAGTCAAGTCGGAAACAGGAAGCATCCTATCACTTCCGATGAAAAGAGGATATCCTATAATTGACTATCGATTCTAATCGATAATGTAGCCTCTCACACTGAAATAATGCAAACTTCGAGCTACAGTGTCTACAGCAGAAGATGGCAGCACCAGATTGCAGAGATCATAGAGTTTAAAGAAACTCCATGGAATGGACTAAAGCAGTGGCGGCAATCCTGGTTTTCGCTTGCTTATAAAATATGTATTATATGCCAGCAAAATCCTTTTGCGGATTATCATGAAGAGGATAGAAAGAAAGTTAGAACATGAAATACATGAAGTACAGGCGGGTACGTGAGATTGCATTTTTAATGTGAGAAACATCCTCGAGAAATGCAGAGAATACAGTGTAGATCTTCATGCCTGTTTTGTAGATTACACCAAGGCCTTCGACTGCGTACAACATCAGAAATTGTGGAGCACCATGAGAGACATGGGGTTTCCGGCGCATTTGATCCATCTAATTGAAACACTATACCATGAACAACAAGCAGCTGTCAGAGTATTGGGGGAAACATCAGGATGGGTTGAGGTGAAAAGGGGAGTAAGTTAGGCTTGCATCCTCTCTCCATACGTGCTTAACATCTATGCAGAAAATATAATGAGAAATGTTCGGAGTGATCAAGAATGTGAACATTGCGATCCATTCACAATTGGTGGAAATGCGATCCCAGAACTCAGGTACGCAGATGACACAGTTATTCTTTCAAACAGTGCCAAAGGACTAGAACAGTTAATCCTGTCTGTCAAAAGACAGTGATGATCAGAACCTTTTTCTTAACAAAAAAAAAAAAAAAAAAAAAAAAAACAAAGATAATGTCCACAGACAAAACAAGATGCCAACCAAAAATTACCATCAGTGATGAGGAAATTGAAAATTTTGAATATCTTGGCTCCATAATTAATAACAATGGAGACTGCTCAAAAGAGGTCAGAAGTAGACTGGCCATAGCAATGCAGATGTTAAAAAAAAATGAAGAACCTATGGCATAGCACCAGCAAATTAATACAAGTAAAACTTCTGAGAACGTGCATCTTTCCGGTAGCAACGTATGGATGTGAATCATGGACCATTACACAAACATTAAAGAAAAAAACTGAATCTTTCGAAGCAAAGTGTTACAGAAAAATTCTCAGAATATCTTGGACCAAGAAGAAGAAAAATGTAGACATCCTACACGACCTGAACATCGAGGAAAACTGGCTCATAAACAATATCATGTCCCGGAAACTGAAATATTTTGGCAACATTAAACGTCATAGTGGCATAGAGAGAGCAGTGATGGAGGGTATGGTACCTGGAAGGCGAGGCAGGGGGCGACCAAGACAACGGTGGACACAGGACATTGAAGACACCTTGAACATGACAATGGAGGAGGCAGGAGGGCTGGCTAGAGATCGAGAGTCTTTCAGGCGGGCTGTGCTGAGAGCGACGTTGTGCAAAGGACATGCTACATGATGATGATGATATTATATGTTGTGATTCTTAAGGTCCTAATTGTTTACCGGTACGCGTACCGGACCGTACCGGCACAAATAAAGCACTATATATATATATATATATATATATATATATATATATATATATATATATATATATATATATATATATATATATATATATATATTAATTAGCATATTTATTCTCCGTAAATATATATTAACATGTAGTGTTGTAATACATTCATACATGTCAGAATCTGTGTTATTCAAAAAATACATTAGCATGTACTTGAGATAATATAAAAACACCAGATCATATCGGATTATCATTTAGAGTCCGCAGTGTCTTAAAGCCCGACCAGGAAACAATAGCCACAAGTTCATAATCCGTTGAATTCAATTCGTACATCGTTTACAAGCTGACATGAAAAGACAGATGGGTCTTCTGCCTTTAGTTACTATCACGTCCTTTGGAACATGAGCAAAAACCAAACCTTCACAATTCTATGCGACGCACACGTTGATACATCTCTCAATGCTTTGGCAACGTCCTGTATTTTCTTTCTGCAAAGCACATAAGTGGTGACGGCTAGTGGATCTTTCCAATCATGATGACGGATGACACTATCCGGTCGATATTGCAAACGAAGCCATAGTTTTCTTTCCGGTGACTTCAAAAACTAATATGCGAGTATATTCTTTACAAATAAAAATGTCCATTTTAAAGGCTTGTTTAATTTTCACCTTTCACAAAAAACCTTAGTTGTTGTAGTCACCTCTTCGGGTGTTGTTATATTCGTTGTTATGAATTTCTACTTACTAACGTGAGAGCTTTAACTTTAATGGTCAGATCTAGTTGGCTTTGACATGTTCTCACAAAAATATAAGAATTCAAAGTTAAACTAATACATGGCTACCTCCCTGGGCATGTATAATTATAATAACACGCTGCTTCGAATTGCATTATTAATATTGCTTCTCGAAACTTGATATCAGTAGTAACAATACCCTTCAACATATTTGTAATGCTATGAGAACAGTCCGGTAGACACGTCCCAAGACCGCTATCTTGGTTACTTGGTACACACACGAACGGTGAACTCACAGTACAATCAAACTTGATTTTACCACCTTCAACAGCTTCTTTCTTCCGAAACATAATCTTGGGCGAGGGCCCAACACGCTGTAAACTCATACAGCGTTAATGAATGCTTCTACTATAGATGTACACTCCATCACGACGACATGAAATGCATAATACAAAAGTTCAGCCTATTACGCCACCATCTCGGGACATAAATACAAACATAAATACATACATAATCTGAATCTTTATTTTCCATAATATACAGTGAAATGTACTGACATGACATAATAAAATACAACACAGGAGATAATTGCTTTAACTCCACTAAACTGAGTTCATTTCGTAGGCTGATAGCAAAACGAGAGATGAGGTTTCAGTCTTGTTAATGTTCTTAGGCACACTAGCAAAGATTAAATATTCACACTTCCATAGTACACATTTCTAAAAGTTATTGCACCAATTTCATTTTACTGCAGTGTGGTGAAGTGGGATGTTATAAATATTTATAGGGGACTTAGTGTACTGACTGAGATCAGCTGTGAAGGTATATATATATCTAATAAGAGTAGTGTATTATATATAACCTTACTTGCTACCACATATCTAATTATCTCAGTCAGAATTATTCTGGAATAGTGTGATGACTACGTTATGTGTCTAGGGTATGTGTATGATGAAGTGTAAGTCACAACAACAGACAGATAAACAATTTAATTTAATCCACTACTCTTAACAACACTGTGACACTCACATACATATAACACTCTATGAGAATATCTTAAAGAAGTCACTCGTAACCTTTCAAATAACAATATGTATTCAGTTTTGTCAATAATGTATTTGTGTCCTGATTCAAATACAAAGGAACCAGGAATCACAATCAATCTTAATTACAAGTTATGTACAGAATGTATTAATATGAATCTGGTAGTGACATATATTATTACAAATATCCTATGTGTGTCAGTTGTGTAATAGTAGTATGAGGTAATACTGGTTTGGTTTTGTTCAAGCTCTGTTGGTAGTTGTCATCATGACTTCAATAGTTTGTCTTAAGGAAATTAGTATTGGAGATGTTCTCAGTTCCTGATATTAAGACAATTAATTTCCCCTCTTAATATTATTTTTACTAAGTCATTTCAAGATGAGGGGATATAATGTTGAGCTCAGCTGGCCAAGTTAGCTTATCTGGCGTGATGGCGGCAGGAAAGGACTCCTCTGCTCGAATTCTCCTCTGGGCTCAGGAGACACCTCACTGATAGCTAAAAGGACCAAGGAGTATGCTGTCCGACTCTGGATTCAGCAAAGCTCTGACCAGGTGCTGCTCAGTACCATCAAGACCACTGTCCCACAATTCATACGAATAAACACAGATACGTTGATTAGCAATGAATTCTGGCACAAATTCCCATCTGCTTATCTTCCAGGCTTTTATTGAGCAAAATATAAGCTGGCTTCAACGCACTGATGCTTTATCAAGCTTATTTAAACAAGTGGTTTCGAACTAACGCTCCCAAGTGTGTATATCAGCGAGTCTGACCAATGAGCCCCGTTTCGACAAGTGTTTGAAAAAATGTTACCTTTCTACGTCTTCTTAACAACCAAGATAGTATTTATAGCCCGACCAATCGTGGTTAGGCTTTCATTTGTTGCGCTCCAATCAATTGGGAGTTTACATGGTAGGCTATTTATGTAACGTAAGGTTTTTTTCAAACACGTTAAAAAAAATTTTTATGAGCAGAAATGATTTTGTGTTGTCAGGCATCCCCACTATTTTATTTTGGTTATAATTTATTAATTCCTGGACTATTTGCGTAACGTTTTACATATTATTTGTCAGCAAGCCCTAAGGAACCCAATTATCCAAATTTAAAAGAGCTACGTGGCTGCGTTCAAAATATGTATTTTCTACCTCCTGTTTCGAAGATGTGATGTCTGGGTACTTTTATGTATCGCGCGACGCGTGTTGCATGCGTTCCTGATTTTCAGCCCTCCCCTCTCTCTTTATCCTTTTGTCCATCTGTTCGTTCGTTTTGGTAACGCAGTGTAGAAAAAGACATGAATGGAATTTAAAATTTAGGTCAACTTGCATATTTCAAGGTTTTTCTTAGAAAGGCAGCACATTTTATTGTGTGTTTGGGAAACGCGTGTATGTTGCAGAAAGCCTTTAATATCGACGTGAAACGTTACAATTTGCTTACGCAATAGAAAACAAGGGGATTTCGAGTACAGTCATGGTGACAGCACTGTTCTTTACCATTCTTCTTCCTTTATTTATTATATGTATTTATTAGGCTTTATATTTACTTGATAATTTATATATGTGGATTAGAATATTCCACGACACCTCCCCTCTTAAAACAGACATTATATGTCAGTCCTTTATTCTATATACACATAGAGAAATTTATTATTATTTCTGGGGTTTAAGGTGATTCTCATCACACGGATGGCGGCTTAAAAAATCCGCTCCCAAATTGGTTTTTCCAGATATATACTCAATGCTAAAATTATATGGAGCCAGAAGCAAAGACCATCGGAGTAACCTAGAGTTCTCATGCTTAGCCTGTGCTAGAAACGATAAAGGTTTGTGATCTGTTTGCAACTTAAATGCCTTCCCATATAGATAAATATTGAATTTCTTTATTGCCCATATTACTGCAAGACATTCTTTTTCGCTAGTTGAGTAGTTGATTTCAGCTTTATTCAACTTTCTGCTAGCATATGCCACTGGGCTTAATTCCCCATCCAATGCATCTGATTTCTGTAGTAAAGTTGCACCTAACCCAATATTACTTGCATCCGTCCTTACTATGAATTCTTGACTTAAGTCAGGTAATTTCAAAATGGGTTTACTTGTGAGCTTTTCCTTCAATTCTTGGTAAGTCATTTCACATTGTGGTGTCCATGTAATGCGATCTGGATGTCCTTTACGTGTCACTTCAGTTAACGGTGCACATATGGAATTAAAGTTTTTGATATACTTCTGGTAGAAACCACATAATGAGACAAAGGATCTCACGTCCTTCTTGGTTTGTGGTCTCGGGGCTTTCTGTAGTTTTTCTAAATTCTTTGGGTCAGGGGTCATATTTTCCTGATAAACTGTGTGTCCCAAAAATTCCAATTCTTTACATCCAACGCAACATTTGGTTGGACGGGCTGTTAAATTTGCCTCCCTAAGTCGATCAAACAGCATGTTCAGAGAGTCAATGTGTTCCTCAAATGTTTCTGTTGCTATAAGGATATCATCCATAAAATTTGTTATACAGGGATTATTCAGAGGATCCAATAATTTTCTCATCATTCTAGAGAAGACACTAGGCGCATTCTTCAATCCAAATGGCAATCTATTAAACTCATAGTGTCCTTCTGAGGTACTAAAAGCTAGGTATGGTCTAACCTCAGGCTTTACGGGAATCTGATAGTATCCTTTACTCAGATCCACTTTTGAGAAATATTTAGCTTTATTTAGTCTGGCAAACAGCTGATTTGTATCCGGCAATGGATCCACCTGTCCTTCTGTAATAGCATTCAGTCTCCTGTAATCTATACAGAGTCTATGTTCTCCAGAGGGCTTCCTTAAGAGTACAACACCGGAACTATACGAAGACTCACTGTGCGAAATAATTCCTTCCTTCAACAGATAGTCTATCTCTTCCTTCAAAGCTTTCTCCTTAGCAAACGGAATCGAATATGGTTTCATACAGACAGGTGTGGAGTCTATTAGTTTCATATCATATTCCAATAGGTTTGTATGCCCTGGTCGGTCTGTTAACACCTCTGCATGATTATTTAGAACCTGTTGCACTCTCTCTTTCTGAGTTTTCGTTAAATGTGTACTGATTTTCACCTGTGCTGCTGTCTCACAGGGGTGTAATGGATATTCAAATGATGAAAGTGGTTCCTTTTTCATCTCCATGGCGATGGACAAGGTCAACAAGTGTGTCTCTTCCTGATGTTCTCTTTCCAAATATTTCTTCAGGAGATTCACATGATAGATTTTTTCTTTCCCCTTCTTATCTATCTTATAATTTGTTCTAGACACCTTCTCTAGAACTGTATATGGACCCTGCCATCCAATTTGTAACTTATTCTGACTCCCGGGCAAAAGAAGCAGTACCTTCTCTCCCACAGCCAAATTTCTGTCTTTCGCCTTCCTGTTATAATAGGCAGCATGTTTCTTCCTGGCTTGTTTCAAATTTTCATTGGCAAGTTTCCAGCCAGTTTTCAACCGAGTGGTCAGCTCATTCACATATTGGTATGAAGATGTAATGTTTTCCTCTGCCTTTTCATCAGTCCACGTTCTTAACAAAGCTACATGTGGACCTTTAATTGTGTGGACCTATTTGTCCATGCACCGGTATGGTCTCTTCCACTCGAAGCTTTATAGTGATGATTTTTCCTCCCAGAATTATCATTCACAAAACGACCGCTACCAATTTTTCTTTTGGGGCTTTCTCCCCACTTAAAAATTCTTGATGAGAGATTTCCTCTCTACATCCTCTTCCTCCAGTTTGTTTAAGTCCGATTGAGGGATTGTCGGCTTATCCTGGGGTAAGACATCTTTTTGCACTCTCCGCATAGTGGCCATTGTAAAACAGTTAAGTGAAGCTTGTCCGTGAAAAGGGGCTTCCCATTCCATTTGGTCCACTTTATCAAATCTATATTTCCTTTTATTATCAGGCCTAATTTTGCCCCGGGGCGTGTCCAGGTCCTGATCCATGTTCCCACTTGTGGGTGTTCCCTCATGTGCTATGCTACACCTTTCTACAAAATTCTCAATGTCCCATCTTGCTTTGGGCCAATAATAATTGTGAGCCACCTTTTGAATGATGGTACCTATCTTCTCATGGTCCCCATCTGATTTCACATGTAGGCTCCTTATTAAGTCTGCCCTATATCTTTTGGAAGAACCAGCTGTCCGTGACCATTGGATCTAGCTCCAGTCTTCCTATACATCAACTTGTTTTTCATGTAAAAGTCTCCCTTGCCTGGAGTTGTATGACAAGTTGACAATTTTCTGAAACAAGGCTTGAGTGTTTTATCCCAGCCTGTGCCTTCCTCATCTCTTCTGGAGTGGTATCTAACATAATATCCTCCTCCTGTCTTGAGGTCGACCTGACCTGAAGGGTTGCCATATACACAGGTTTCCTTCTGCAACGGTCAGTGTCATGATTGTTCATCTGACAATTCTTACACCACCTTTTTCCTTGGTTGAAAGATTTTCTTTCATCATATTTCCTTTCATCGAATTGTGGGAATTTATTTTTATTTTCATACCGTGGCCTATCAAATTGGTGCTTACCTTTATTTTGATCCTTAGGATCAAATTTATTAAAGTTCTGTGGTGCCCTAAAGTTATCCACTTGTTTCTTTTTATTACCTGTTACCTCTGCTTGAGCTGCTTGATACCTTTCAGCAACATTTAGCAACTCATCCAGCCTCTCTGCACCTTGTTCCATGAGAAACTTTCTCAGGTCTGGAGCCATGGACTCTCTTAGTTGCTCTATAAGGACCATTTCCTTAAGATCTTGGGTTTTCCCCAGAGAAGTCCATTTCTCCAAGTATGTCTCTATTCGTGCAGAGAACTGGTGATAGGTTTCACCTGACAGTAGTTTAGCATTCCTAAATTTTTTCCTATAAAATTCAGCATTCTTTTCATACCTTAACAAAAGAGCCTGCTTTAGCATGTCATAATTTTCCTGATCACCTCTGCTCATTTTTGCAAAAACTTCATAAGCTGCCCCACGAAGTCCCTGAGATAACTTTAAGCTCCACCTTTCTCTCTCTAACCCATACGTGGTAGCTAATAGCTCATACCTATTTAGGTAGCTCTCAATATCATCGTCTTTCTCAACAAAATGATCTAAATGAAAGTTCATAGCTGAGGTTGAGGCTCCTTGAGTAACCGTAGCATCAGAGGCAAAAGGACTGGCACCATTTTCAGGAGCATGGCCTTGAAACTCCAACTCCCTTAGTCGTAACTCATGTTCCCTTTGTAATCTTTTATCTTCTGCTTCCCTTTCTGCAGCTAATTTCTTGTCTTCCCTCTCGGCAGTCAATCTTCTTTCTTCTGCTTCCAATTTCTTAGCCTCTTTGTCAGCCTCAATCTGCAACCTCTTAATTTCCCTTTCAGCCTCTAACCTTCTTTCGGCTTCTTTTTCTAATCTTCTTTCTTCGCGTTCAATAAATTTGTCACATTCCGTCGTGACATAGGCAACCATAACTTGCCCATCCAATCCTAACTCTTTTGCAGTCTGAACCGCAGCAGATCGAAATTTGGCCAGGTCCGCCATTGTCTATCAGGTAAATTTCTACAATGTCTAACCAACAATTCAAATTCTAAATATATATAATGGACAACACAGGCACCGTGAGCTCAACCTTATTTAATTCCACCCAAGGATACCTTTTAATTCTTATATTCCCTGAAGTGAATTACCCCCAATATTTTTAATAGGGAAAGATTCAAAATCCCAAGAGCGAGACCCCAATATATGTGGTGAAGTGGGATGTTATAAATATTTATAGGGGACTTAGTGTACTGACTGAGATCAGCTGTGAAGGTATATATATATCTAATAAGAGTAGTGTATTATATATAACCTTACTTGCTACCACATATCTATATATCTCAGTCAGAATTATTCTGGAATAGTGTGATGACTACGTTATGTGTCTAGGGTATGTGTATGATGAAGTGTAAGTCACAACAACAGACAGATAAACAATTTAATTTAATCCACTACTCTTAACAACACTGTGACACTCACATACATATAACACTCTATGAGAATATCTTAAAGAAGTCACTCGTAACTTTCAAATAACAATATGTATTCAGTTTTGTCAATAATGTATTTGTGTCCTGATTCAAATACAAAGGAACCAGGAATCACAATCAATTTTAATTACAAGTATATGTACAGACTTTATCAATATGAATATTGTAGTGACATATATTATTAAAATATCCTATGTGTGTCAGTTGTGTAGTAGTAATATGAGGTAATACTGGTTTTGTTTTGTTCAAGCTCTGTTGGTATTTGTCATCATGACTTCAATAGTTTGTCTTAAGGAAATTAGTATTGGAGATGTTCTCAGTTCCTGATATTAAGACAATTAATTTCCCCTCTTAATATTATTTTTACTAAGTCATTTCAAGATGAGGGGACATAATGTTGAGCTCAGCTGGCCAAGTTAGCTTATCTGGCGTGATGGCGGCAGGAAAGGACTCCTCTGCTCGAATTCTCCTCTGGGCTCTGGAGACACCTCACTGATAGCTAAAAAGACCAAGGAGTATGCTGTCCGACTCTGGATTCAGCAAAGCTCTGACCAGGTGCTGCTCAGTACCATCAAGACCACTGTCCCACAATTCATACGAATAAACACAGATACGTTGATTAGCAATGAATTCTGGCACAAACTGGCACAAATTCCCATCTGCTTATCTTCCAGGCTTTTATTGAGCAAAATATAAGCTGGCTTCAACGCACTGATGCTTTATCAAGCTTATTTAAACAAGTGGTTTCGAACTAACGCTCCCAAGTGTGTATATCAGCGAGTCTGACCAATGAGCCCCGTTTCGACAAGTGTTTGAAAAAATGTTACCTTTCTACGTTTCCTTAACAACCAAGATAGTATTTATAGCCCGACCAATCGTGGTTAGGCTTTCATTTGTTGCGCTCCAATCAATTGGGAGTTTACATGGTAGGCTATTTATGTAACGTAAGGTTTTTTCAAACACGTTAAAAAAAAATTTTTATGAGCAGAAATGATTTTGTGTTGTCAGGCATCCCCACTATTTTATTTTGGTTATAATTTATTAATTCCTGGACTATTTGCGTAACGTTTTACATATTATTTGTCAGCAAGCCCTAAGGAACCCAATTATCCAAATTTAAAAGAGCTACGTGGCTGCGTTCAAAATATGTATTTTCTACCTCCTGTTTCGAAGATGTGATGTCTGGGTACTGTTATGTTTTCAACCGTAAACCCATCTAATGTTATCTTTTCTAATAAGAGTTTTTTATGATTTATAAACCTAACTCTGGGAAAGGGTAGTGTATTTTATCACTGTCCGTCTGAAAAAAAATTAGTGCATGTAGACTTACACGCGTGATGGCAGCATTTGTGTATCGCGCGACGCGTGTTGCATGCGTTCCTGATTTTCAGCCCTCCCCTCTCTCTTTATCCTTTTGTCCATCTGTTCGTTCGTTTTGGTAACGCAGTGTAGAAAAAGACATGAATGGAATTTAAAATTTAGGTCAACTTGCATATTTCAAGGTTTTTCTTAGAAAGGCAGCACATTTTATTGTGTGTTTGGGAAACGCGTGTATGTTGCAGAAAGCCTTTAATATCGACGTGAAACGTTACAATTTGCAGACGAAGCATAAAACAAAGGGGATTTCGAGTACAGTCATTGTGACAGCACTGTTCTTTACATTCTTCTTCCTTTATTTATTATATGTATTTATTAGGCTTTATATTTACTTGATAATTTATATATGTGGATTAGAATATTCCACGACACCTCCCCTCTTAAAACAGACATTATATGTCAGTCCTTTATTCTATATACACATAGAGAAATTTATTATTATTTCTGGGGTTTAAGGTGATTCTCATCACACGGATGGCGGCTTAAAAAATCCGCTCCCAAATTGGTTTTTCCAGATATATACTCAATGCTAAAATTATATGGAGCCAGAAGCAAAGACCATCGGAGTAACCTAGAGTTCTCATGCTTAGCCTGTGCTAGAAACGATAAAGGTTTGTGATCTGTTTGCAACTTAAATGCCTTCCCATATAGATAAATATTGAATTTCTTTATTGCCCATATTACTGCAAGACATTCTTTTTCGCTAGTTGAGTAGTTGATTTCAGCTTTATTCAACTTTCTGCTAGCATATGCCACTGGGCTTAATTCCCCATCCAATGCATCTGATTTCTGTAGTAAAGTTGCACCTAGCCCAATATTACTTGCATCCGTCCTTACTATGAATTCTTGACTTAAGTCAGGTAATTTCAAAATGGGTTTACTTGTGAGCTTTTCCTTCAATTCTTGGTAAGTCATTTCACATTGTGGTGTCCATGTAATGCGATCTGGATGTCCTTTACGTGTCAATTCAGTTAACGGTGCACATATGGAATTAAAGTTTTTGATATACTTCTGGTAGAAACCACATAATGAGACAAAGGATCTCACGTCCTTCTTGGTTTGTGGTCTCGGGGCTTTCTGTAGTTTTTCTAAATTCTTTGGGTCAGGGGTCATATTTCCCTGATAAACTGTGTGTCCCAAAAATTCCAATTCTTTACATCCAACGCAACATTTGGTTGGACGGGCTGTTAAATTTGCCTCCCTAAGTCGATCAAACAGCATGTTCAGAGAGTCAATGTGTTCCTCAAATGTTTCTGTTGCTATAAGGATATCATCCATAAAATTTGTTATACAGGGATTATTCAGAGGATCCAATAATTTTCTCATCATTCTAGAGAAGACACTAGGCGCATTCTTCAATCCAAATGGCAATCTATTAAACTCATAGTGTCCTTCTGAGGTACTAAAAGCTAGGTATGGTCTAACCTCAGGCTTTACGGGAATCTGATAGTATCCTTTACTCAGATCCACTTTTGAGAAATATTTAGCTTTATTTAGTCTGGCAAACAGCTGATTTGTATCCGGCAATGGATCCACCTGTCCTTCTGTAATAGCATTCAGTCTCTTGTAATCTATACAGAGTCTATGTTCTCCAGAGGGCTTCCTTAAGAGTACAACACCGGAACTATACGAAGACTCACTGTGCTAAATAATTCCTTCCTTCAACAGATAGTCTATCTCTTCCTTCAAAGCTTTCTCCTTAGCAAACGGAATCGAATATGGTTTCATACAGACAGGTGTGGAGTCTATTAGTTTCATATCATATTCCAATAGGTTTGTATGCCCTGGTCGGTCTGTTAACACCTCTGCATGATTATTTAGAACCTGTTGCACTCTCTCTTTCTGAGTTTTCGTTAAATGTGTACTGATTTTAACCTGTGCTGCTGTCTCACAGGGGTGTAATGGATATTCAAATGATGAAAGTGGTTCCTTTTTCATCTCCATGGCGATGGACAAGGTCAACAAGTGTGTCTCTTCCTGATGTTCTCTTTCCAAATATTTCTTCAGGAGATTCACATGATAGATTTTTTCTTTCCCCTTCTTATCTATCTTATAATTTGTTCTAGACACCTTCTCTAGAACTGTATATGGACCCTGCCATCCAATTTGTAACTTATTCTGACTCCCGGGCAAAAGAAGCAGTACCTTCTCTCCCACAGCCAAATTTCTGTCTTTCGCCTTCCTGTTATAATAGGCAGCATGTTTCTTCCTGGCTTGTTTCAAATTTTCATTGGCAAGTTTCCAGCCAGTTTTCAACCGAGTGGTCAGCTCATTCACATATTGGTATGAAGATGTAATGTTTTCCTCTGCCTTTTCATCAGTCCACGTTCTTAACAAAGCTACATGTGGACCTTTAATTGTGTGGACCTATTTGTCCATGCACCGGTATGGTCTCTTCCACTCGAAGCTCTGTAGTGATGATTTTTCCTCCCAGAATTATCATTCACAAAACGACCGCTACCAATTTTTCTTTTGGGGCTTTCTCCCCACTTAAAATTCTTGATGAGAGATTTCCTCTCTACATCTTCTTCCTCCAGTTTGTTTAAGTCCGATTGAGGGATTTTCGGCTTATCCTGGGGTAAGACATCTTTTTGCACTCTCCGCATAGTGGCCATTGTAAAACAGTTAAGTGAAGCTTGTCCGTGAAAAGGGGCTTCCCATTCCATTTGGTCCACTTTATCAAATCTATATTTCTTTCTATTATCAGGCCTAATTTTGCCCCGGGGCGTGTCCAGGTCCTGATCCATGTTCCCACTTGTGGGTGTTCCCTCATGTGCTATGCTACACCTTTCTACAAAATTCTCAATGTCCCATCTTGCTTTGGGCCAATAATAATTGTGAGCCACCTTTTGAATGATGGTACCTATCTTCTCATGGTCCCCATCTGGTTTCACATGTAAGCTCCTTATTAAGTCTGCCCTATATCTTTTAGGAAGTACCAGCTGTCCTTGACCTTTGGATCTAGCTCCAGTCTTCCTATACATCAACTTGTTTTTCATGTAAAAGTCTCCCTTGCCTGGAGTTGTATGACAAGTTGACAATTTTCTGAAACAAGGCTTGAGTGTTTTATCCCCAGCCTGTGCCTTCCTCATCTCTTCTGGAGTGGTATCTAACATAATATCCTCCTCCTGTCTTGAGGTCGACCTGACCTGAAGGGTTGCCATATACACAGGTTTCCTTCTGCAACGGTCAGTGTCATGATTGTCCATCTGACAATTTTTACACCACCTTTTTCCTTGGTTGAAAGATTTTCTTTCATCATATTTCCTTTCATCGAATTGTGGGAATTTATTTTTATTTTCATACCGTGGCCTATCAAATTGGTGCTTACCTTTATTTTGATCCTTAGGATCAAATTTATTAAAGTTCTGTGGTGCCCTAAAGTTATCCACTTGTTTCTTTTTATTACCTGTTACCTCTGCTTGAGCTGCTTGATACCTTTCAGCAACATTTAGCAACTCATCCAGCCTCTCTGCACCTTGTTCCATGAGAAACTTTCTCAGGTCTGGAGCCATGGACTCTCTTAGTTGCTCTATAAGGACCATTTCCTTAAGATCTTGGGTTTTCCCCAGAGAAGTCCATTTCTCCAAGTATGTCTCTATTCGTGCAGAGAACTGGTGATAGGTTTCACCTGACAGTAGTTTAGCATTCCTAAATTTTTTTTCTATAGAATTCTGCATTCTTTTCATACCTTAACAAAAGAGCCTGCTTTAGCATGTCATAATTTTCCTGATCACCTCTGCTCATTTTTGCAAAAACTTCATAAGCTGCCCCACGAAGTCCCTGAGATAACTTTAAGCTCACCTTTCTCTCTCTAACCCATACGTGGTAGCTAATAGTTCATACCTATTTAGGTAGCTCTCAATATCATCGTCTTTCTCAACAAAATGATCTAAATGAAAGTTCATAGCTGAGGTTGAGGCTCCTTGAGTAACCGTAGCATCAGAGGCAAAAGGACTGGCACCATTTTCAGGAGCATGGCCTTGAAACTCCAACTCCCTTAGTCGTAACTCATGTTCCCTTTGTAATCTTTTATCTTCTGCTTCCCTTTCTGCAGCTAATTTCTTGTCTTTCCTCTCGGCAGTCAATCTTCTTTCTTCTGCTTCCAATTTCTTAGCCTCTTTGTCAGCCTCAATCTGCAACCTCTTAATTTCCCTTTCAGCCTCTAACCTTCTTTCGGCTTCTTTTTCTAATCTTCTTTCTTCGCGTTCAATAAATTTGTCACATTCCGTCGTGACATAGGCAACCATAACTTGCCCATCCAATCCTAACTCTTTTGCAGTCTGAACCGCAGCAGATCGAAATTTGGCCAGGTCCGCCATTGTCTATCAGGTAAATTTCTACAATGTCTAACCAACAATTCAAATTCTAAATATATATAATGGACAACACAGGCACCGTGAGCTCAACCTTATTTAATTCCACCCAAGGATACCTTTTAATTCTTATATTCCCTGAAGTGAATTACCCCCAATATTTTTAATAGGGAAAGATTCAAAATCCCGGACGAGCCCCCAATATATGTGGTGAAGTGGGATGTTATAAATATTTATAGGGGACTTAGTGTACTGACTGAGATCAGCTGTGAAGGTATATATATATCTAATAAGAGTAGTGTATTATATATAACCTTACTTGCTACCACATATCTATATATCTCAGTCAGAATTATTCTGGAATAGTGTGATGCTACGTTATGTGTCTAGGGTATGTGTATGATGAAGTGTAAGTCACAACAACAGACAGATAAACAATTTAATTTAATCCACTACTCTTAACAACACTGTGACACTCACATACATATAACACTCTATGAGAATATCTTAAAGAAGTCACTCGTAACCTTTCAAATAACAATATGTATTCAGTTTTGTCAATAATGTATTTGTGTCCTGATTCAAATACAAAGGAACCAGGAATCACAATCAATCTTAATTACAAGTTATGTACAGAATGTATTAATATGAATCTGGTAGTGACATATATTATTACAAATATCCTATGTGTGTCAGTTGTGTAATAGTAGTATGAGGTAATACTGGTTTGGTTTTGTTCAAGCTCTGTTGGTAGTTGTCATCATGACTTCAATAGTTTGTCTTAAGGAAATTAGTATTGGAGATGTTCTCAGTTCCTGATATTAAGACAATTAATTTCCCCTCTTAATATTATTTTTACTAAGTCATTTCAAGATGAGGGGATATAATGTTGAGCTCAGCTGGCCAAGTTAGCTTATCTGGCGTGATGGCGGCAGGAAAGGACTCCTCTGCTCGAATTCTCCTCTGGGCTCAGGAGACACCTCACTGATAGCTAAAAGGACCAAGGAGTATGCTGTCCGACTCTGGATTCAGCAAAGCTCTGACCAGGTGCTGCTCAGTACCATCAAGACCACTGTCCCACAATTCATACGAATAAACACAGATACGTTGATTAGCAATGAATTCTGGCACAAATTCCCATCTGCTTATCTTCCAGGCTTTTATTGAGCAAAATATAAGCTGGCTTCAACGCACTGATGCTTTATCAAGCTTATTTAAACAAGTGGTTTCGAACTAACGCTCCCAAGTGTGTATATCAGCGAGTCTGACCAATGAGCCCCGTTTCGACAAGTGTTTGAAAAAATGTTACCTTTCTACGTCTTCTTAACAACCAAGATAGTATTTATAGCCCGACCAATCGTGGTTAGGCTTTCATTTGTTGTGCTCCAATCAATTGGGAGTTTACATGGTAGGCTATTTATGTAACGTAAGGTTTTTTTCAAACACGTTAAAAAAAAATTTTATGAGCAGAAATGATTTTGTGTTGTCAGGCATCCCCACTATTTTATTTTGGTTATAATTTATTAATTCCTGGACTATTTGCGTAACGTTTTACATATTATTTGTCAGCAAGCCCTAAGGAACCCAATTATCCAAATTTAAAAGAGCTACGTGGCTGCGTTCAAAATATGTATTTTCTACCTCCTGTTTCGAAGATGTGATGTCTGGGTACTGTTATGTTTTCAACCGTAAACCCATCTAATGTTATCTTTTCTAATAAGAGTTTTTTATGATTTATAAACCTAACTCTGGGAAAGGGTAGTGTATTTTATCACTGTCCGTCTGAAAAAAAATTAGTGCATGTAGACTTACACGCGTGATGGCAGCATTTGTGTATCGCGCGACGCGTGTTGCATGCGTTCCTGATTTTCAGCCCTCCCCTCTCTCTTTATCCTTTTGTCCATCTGTTCGTTCGTTTTGGTAACGCAGTGTAGAAAAAGACATGAATGGAATTTAAAATTTAGGTCAACTTGCATATTTCAAGGTTTTTCTTAGAAAGGCAGCACATTTTATTGTGTGTTTGGGAAACGCGTGTATGTTGCAGAAAGCCTTTAATATCGACGTGAAACGTTACAATTTGCTTACGCAATAGAAAACAAGGGGATTTCGAGTACAGTCATGGTGACAGCACTGTTCTTTACCATTCTTCTTCCTTTATTTATTATATGTATTTATTAGGCTTTATATTTACTTGATAATTTATATATGTGGATTAGAATATTCCACGACATGCAGTTTACTGCAGGACATACAATTAAATAGGTTAATGAATGTTTCCTTTCAGAATGCAGTGGTGACTGCCTCTGATCGCAATATCGGCAGTATTTGTAAACAAATATATAAATTAAAGAAATAAAATGGTATGAAATCAGTTTTACAAGTTAACGGTACACAGGAAAACTGATTTCATGCCATTTTTTTTAAATTTACATATTTGTTTCCATACTAGTTTTACAGCTGCCGCCTCATTTATTGCCATAATAATAATCCAATATCATAATTCCCGCCGTAAGTACTTCGGTCGGTCGGACAGTCGGTCACACTTTGCACACCGTCATTTGCGCACTTTTTTCTATTTCCGAGAGAGTACATTAACTTTCAAACACAGCTAAGCCGGTGCAATTGTGGTTGAAAGTTAGACAATAATTGTATTGTTTCCACTTATATGTACTCTCACAAAAATAGAATAGTTTGATTATGGAAAGAAGCTAACAACACGATTGATAAACATTACATGAACTGGAGTTTCGTCAAACTTTAAACGTTTTTCTCAGAGGCAGTAAGTCGACCATGGCTACTCAGAGGCGGTAAGTCGATCAGGGCAAGATTTTAAAAGATGCGCGAACAGTTACGAGACATGTTGTGATAAAAGAAATGTTAGTTATTTAGTCAATTTACAGTCCATTAGATCATTATCACTGCTCCACGTGTCATTTAGGTAAGGTTACTACATGTCTTCATATTTAATACGTCCATATAATTTTCACTACAAATATCTAATGACGGTCGCCTGCAATGAAATGACCACAGTAGTGATAGACCGTCTGTAATACATGTAACAGAAACAACACACTATAACTAATAACCTGTCAATGTTGACGGGTTATTGCTAGTAATAATAATAATAGCCCCTTATGCCAATAGTGACTGTGGGAACACGCACCTGAGGTGACAGCCCTCAGCTGTTTATTTTCCTGCTGCTTATTTTCGACGTTTTCTCCTCTCTTCTGCTTGATGTGCGAGTTTCTTTTCGCTCAGTCTGAGGTGGCGTCGTAGATACCATCGCCACTTGGTACGATCGGAAGCTTTATCCTCCCACGCTGCTGGATTTATGTCCAGTGCCCTCATGTCTCACCAACACTACAATAATTCAATGCTACGCACCCACGAATGGCAGAGACGAAGAGGTCAAGGATGAATTATATCAACAACTGCAGAAAGAAATGGAAGACACACCTAGATACGATCTTATCGTTGTAATGGGAGACATCAATGCGAAAGTTGGCACACACAATACTTATAATGAAAGAATAATGGGGAAATGTGGCAGCGGAATAGCAAACGAAAATGGGAATATATTAATAAATTTCTATAGCATTAACAACTTGGTCATTGGAGGAACACTTTTCCCACACAAAGAAATTCACAAATTAACATGAGAATCACCAAATGGCCGGGACAGAAACCAGATAGACCACATGATGATTAATGGTAGATGGAGACATGCATTGCAAGATGTGAAGGTAAGAAGAGGTGCAGATGTGGGAAGTGACCACCATTTAGTAGTAGCAAAACTGAAAGTGAAACTCTGAACAAGTGGACCAACTGTAACTACACAGAAAAGGTTTGACATCAGCAAACTGATGGGCCCCCTTACCAGAAAAGCTCTTGCGGGTGATACAAAGAAACGATATCAAATTGCCAAAAGTCAGGAATAGACATCGTCTGATGATATAGACCAGAAATTCAACACAATTTTAACAATATATACGGAAATCAGCAAATCATGCTTGGGATTCCAGGAAAGTAAGAAGATAGACTGGATATCACCAGAAACATTAAACACCATAGCGATGAGAAGGGAAATTAAAAGAAACAACACAGAAGCGAAGTCTCCCAGGTTAAAGCAATTATATAGCGAACAGTACTGTCAGCTGGACAAGGAAGTTAAACGCCAAACCCGAGCCAACAAAAGGAATTTCCTAGACGATCTTGCCAAGACAGGCAGAAGAGACAGCACTGAGAAATGAACAAAGCACAGTATACAAAATAACTAAATTCATCAGCGGAAAACGAGGTGCAAACAATATTACATTAGTAAGAGATAAGTAAGGAAATCTCAACCACGACAGCAAAAGGACAGGAAACAAGATGGGCAGAGCATTTCAGAGAAACTCTGAACGAGGAACCACCCGTGAAACAGTTGATTGTTCCTGAGGCTGAAAACGATCTAGATTTTAATACAGACATTTCACGGAAGAAAAAAAAATCATCATGGCAATCAAAGGGTTAAAGAATGCTTAAAAAGACCAGATGGCGGAGCATGCAAAGACATCAACGACAGAATGAACAAAGCAAGAACAGTCTAAACAACATCTGGAAGTCCTTTAAGTACAGCACAAGCACAAAATGAAGATTATATCAGAGCTGTGTGCTTTCTGTGCCTCTATGGTGCGGAATGCTTTAGAGTAAGAGAGAAGGAAATGTCGAAATTGTCCTCTTTTTAAACAACCTGCCTAAGAAAAATTCACCGAATCTTTTGGCCGATTATCATCAATAAACCAAGATCTGCTTACTCGGAGCAAGCAAGAGGACATGCACACCATCATAGCTGGCACACGCTGGAGTTGGGTTGGCCATGTCCTCAAAAGAGACCCCGATGCCATCACAAGAACAGCTATGCTGTGGACCACTGAAGGAAAACGAAAGAGAGGCCGACCAAAAACAACTTGGCGGAGGACGGTGCAGGTTGAGATGCAAAGAATGAACCAGTGTTGAGGCACTGTATGAAGGATGGCCGCCGACCGAGCAAAGTAGAATCAGTTTGTTGCTGCCCCACAAGACGCCACCAGGTGTGATGACCAGTGACTGCTGTGACTGTCGGCGGCTAAGGATTAAAGAAGAAGAAGAAGAAGCCCTCATGTCTCTTTTGCACTCATCTCTGAACCTCAGCTGCGGTCGCCCAACTGTTCTTCTGCCGTCTGCTAGTTGGCCAAATAAGACAAGTTTTGGTGTGATAAAAGAGCGCAAAGGCCTTATTGCTCTATTTTTTCCTACATCTTTCGTATTGTATTTTCTTCGACATTTGTTCTTTCATCCAACATTTGCGATCCACATTTGCTATTTCATCGTTGTGATTACTCGCGACCGGTATCTAGAGAACCACATTTGTTCTTTTATCGGAGGAAATAAAGTCCTTTGATTGAGTCCACATACCTGACATTATCGTTTGAAGCCCACATTGCATCGTGATAAATCTGGTGAAAACACATCTGGTCATCCCAATTAGACATCTGGGCATGCTGTAATTTCTGTGACACCACATTGGACGCCCAGATTGGCCAGGGGAAAACGTCTCATGCTGTAATGGTGTTATCTTTGGTCGGCCGCTGTTCAGACAAGCGTTGGGTTACCACGTTGGACGCCCAGCTTGGCCAGGTGAACAATAAACAATCACAGAGTAATTTGACAGCACTTTTGCATTAGCCCGCCAATTATCCCCATACCTGTTTGTCAAACCACCCACGTTTGGACTGACAGGGGACAAGAGCGATCCTGTGAATGAGTGACCAGAGGGGCTATATAAGGATTGGGTGGTATGGGCGGAGCTGTAAAAAAACACACATTGGACTTCAAGAAATATAATCTACTGCTTAGCTTGCTAGAGGAGCAGTTCAGTTTTTATATTGTGAGGCAGAGATACAATCCCAAAAACGCCTAGCCTAATACACGTGTTTATTCAGAGTGGATATAATTCAGTTCTGTGAAGAAGTGTGTTCTTAAAGGATTTTGCGAAGGCACAAGAAGGTTAGTAGATCTTATACAGATTATTAATACATTTTCTTAATTTTTGTTTATTTTAACCTCACAGCTAAAATGTGCGAAAGATAAAGTTTCAAATAATTCTTTGCATAACTGATTAATTAATAGTTCATACTTCACCTTCATCATCATCATCACAGTCTCCCATGCGCACACACTCTCATGCACAAGATATTTAACGTCATTAGAATTGAACTCAGAGAGAGGTGAATTATGAGCAGTAGTATAAATGAAAGTCAACCAGTGATGTTAAATGTGGAAAAACTTACGAAGACTTTTGTGTGTCTTCAGTTCATCAGAAGTCTGAGTCTACACGCAACGTGTCTGACGTCTAACCAGAAATAAGTTATCAAATACGGACATTTGGTTAGCAGAATTCGCCATACGACATCTTTCATTCCTCAATTAAAAAGGAATATTGTCTCACCCACAAGTCAGAAGGTGGACGCCGCATTTTTCATCACCATATACTGCTGGCTCACAAGTTCAATACATCGTTATCACAAGTTCAATACAGAGTCATCATAAATTCAAATCACTCGATAGATCATTATTATCTGAAGTCAAGCAAAAGAGCTCAAAAGAGGAATCGCATATTTATACCAAGTGCAACACCCTCTTAAGCGCATTCTATGAAGCAGACTCTAAAGTATATTTTATGAATCACGACTACATACGCAAGATTATGAGTCTACATATCACTAACATTTCGTGAAGATATCCAGTCTGGCCTGTACCCTCAGGAGATTAGACAACAGACCTTTTGTTCATATGACAACTATTAACTGTTGATCCACACTACAGAGATATACTCAAACAGTGAAGGAATATACATAGATATCTCGTCAGCGTTCTCCGTACGACAACAGTATTCATCAGAACGTCCTCGGCTTAGAGATACCCCACTCGACATAACGAATAACAACTTGGGACATTGTATGCCTACATCTGAATCCGCATATCAATGAGAAGCATTTGGAGACACATGGACTGTGAAGATTACTCACCATTTTGGTAACACGTATCATATCACATCATCATTTCACTTTACACCAGGGGCAAAGTCTTTTACAGACAGGGGGTATGATGTGCTGGTGTTGTGGGTAGTGGGTTTCCCCCCTTGCTTCACCCTAGGCCTAGTGAATTCGTGTTCATGAAAGGAGCGACCATTGCGGTGTTAGTCTCTTGGCCTAGCAAAACCTCTCATACCCCAAGATCGTTGTGCGTGGTGAAGAGCCACACCCTCCTCGAGGTAGTCCTGGTAACTGAGGATGCGAATCCTCAGGCTAAACACAACGGATCTAGAGGAGCAAACCTCGATAATAAAACCGGTGCACTACACCTTACACGCCCTCTGTGGGTGGGAAGGAGCCAGATGGATACTGAACAAGTCTTGGGAGTGGGAACGAGTGTGGACTGCTCCCTGAAGATCGGAACCCATCGTACAGGCACAGAGACTCAGGACTTGACGATCCTATTGCCTTCAACTCTTGGTCACATGCCTAGAGCCTCGGAGAACTCGGCGTAACCAGCAGGCAATTTGGTGGCGGAGAAAGAGCACTGTGAGCCCTACCTTGGCTACGTATCACAAGGAGACGCAGAAACACCCCCTTTATCTCCAACAGAGCTGGCACAGTACACTTCTGGCTTCTACCCGGGGCGGTAGGAAATCCACATCAAACCTGGCAGAGCAAGTCCTCCATCAGATGCGGCCGATGCTGGGCCCACTGGCGCGTGGACACGTCCCGATCCCCATCGAGACTTGCCCGGGGAGCCACCCCGGCTTAAAAAAGCAGAGAAGGCCACTCTCCAAACCTCTAATGTCTTGCGGGCAGTGTTAGGATGTGCAAGAACATGGACAGGAAGACTCCACAACTTCCCCACTGAAGACACGCCCACGGCGACCGTTGCCTCAATTGGCTGTGTGTGGTGTACCCGGAAACGGGGCCTCCCAGTACTGAGGCACAGTTAAGTCCCCGATGTCACTTATCGGTGCAGAGTTGAGAGAGATGGCTGAGCATCACAATCCCCCCTGTGTTGCAGCATGATGAGAACCCAGCATTGCACACTGAGCTTGGGGGGATCACTGGGGCACCAGACTTAATACTGGCTCTTGACTGGATGGCCGCATGCAGGAGATTTCTACAATAGAGGGTTGGCAGGTGGTGGGTATCTGGAAGTGGCTCTGTGCAGGACGTGAGGATTCCTTGGGAGAGCCCAGAACCAGAGCACAGCATTGTGCAAGCTCTGCATAGTTGGAGAGCCCCCTGGATGACGGGGAATGCACAGTGTGCTACCCCACCTATCCCCAACTGCTAACTTAGAACCAGAAGTGGGGTCCTCTGTATGCGTGCCAGGCCAGGATAAAATGCCTGGGAAAGAGACTGGAGCTCAGAACTCCCTAACTCAAAGTTGCAGGATGGCAGAAAAGCCATGGGAAAGACAGGGCTATTTTGAAGATAAACCACAGTATCACGCAACTCGCTTTTTTTTTCTATGGAGAGTACACCGTCAAATAAATCTCGTACTGGTGCTCGCCCTGTGGAGCTCCACCAGGCAGGTGCAGTGCCGGGCTCTGAGCCTCGACAGAGCCCACCCTCAGCTACTGGAGGACCCTCTAGACCGTCTTGTGGAGTCAGCAGACGGCGGAGGAGAACTACTGACCAAAACAAAACAGAAAAAGAGAAACCCAGAGTGCCACTTGTCATGATGCACTGGAATGCAGAGGGAGTGAACAGCAAGCAGGCTGGATACAGCAAAAAGACAGAGCTGGAAAACATCTTGTATGAGAAGCAAGTCAGTGTTTGCTGTATCCAAGAGACTCACTTGAAAGCAGATCAAACCTTTAAAATAAGGGGATATCAATGCTTCAGATCCGACAGAAAAGATAGACGAAAAGGAGGAGTACTTACTCTTGTAAGGAATAACATTCCTGCACACGAAAGGAAAACCTTCATGGATGGAGCAGAATATCAGCTGTTGCAGATAAAGATAGACAAGATGGAAATAGAACTCCTGAACTATTACTGTCCGAACAACAAACCCCTGAGTCTCAGCTCTATACAGGTACCAGCCACCAACTTTATAGCAGTTGGAGACTTTAATAGCCACTCCCAGAGCTGGGGCTATAGCCATCTGGATCACAGAGGTGAAGAGGTTGAAACTTGGCAAGATGATCACTCCCTAATCCTAGTCAATAATGCCACAGATACTCCTACCTTCTACTCCAGAGGATGGCACACAACTTCAACACCAGATCTTGCCTTCTCCACACCAGATATAGCTGGATCTATTAGTAGAGAAGTAGGAGACCAACTAGGGGGAAGCGACCATCGCCCAATCTTTCTTAATGTCCAGAGTGCAACTCTCAGTACAGGCCCAGCCATTACAAGATGGAACTACAAAAAAGCCAACTGGGGTTTATTCAGGCATCAGGTGAACACGCTGCTGTCTACCCTCAAGGTACAGAACAGAGACATTAATGAAGTGGTAAAAGACTTCAACAGATGCATACTATAAGCTGCAAAAGAAACCATTCCCAAAGGATGCCGGCGTAACTACATACCATACTGGTCCAGCACACTCCAAGAACGTCAGGAAGCTATGGACAGGGCTAGAAAGGATGCAGTCTCAGCCTTCACTTGAAACTCACAACAAATGGAAAAAGGCTGTAGCAGAGTTTCAGAGAACAAAGCTAGAAGAAAAACGGAAAAGCTGGAGAACTAAAACGGCATCGCTGAACCTTGAGAAAGACGGCAGGAAACTTTGGAGATTAGTCAAGTCTCTAAATGAAGAGCGTTCCTCACCTAGGCAGACTATCACATTGGATGAAGGTGGCAAACTTTTCAGAGGAAAACAAGCTGCAGACTTGTTTGCTAGAAGATACAGTTCAGAAAGCAACTTACCCATTAACATAGATCATCAGAGAGAGATAAGAAAAGAAATACTGGCAACCATGGGACAGACAGATACTCCTGCCCCAATGAGGGAACCCATCACACTAGGAGAACTACAGAAGGCTATTTCCAAGCTTAAGTTTCAAAAGTCACCCGGCCCAGACAAAATCAGCAACGAAATGCTAGTAAATCTGAGCTCAGCAGCAAAGACAAAACTGCTTGAGATATTCAACCACAGCTGGTTGAAAGGAATGGTACCCCAAGTATGGAGAGAAGCCATCACAATACCCATACTAAAGAAAGGGAAATGTAAGACCGAGGCTGCAAGTTACCGGCCAATCAGTCTCACAAGCTGTGTTGGGAAGACTATGGAGTGAATAGTCAACCACAGATTGAAATGGTATTTAGAGTCTGAGCAGATCCTGGTGCCGGAACAAGCTGGATTTAGAGAATGCTACAGTATAGAAGACCAAGTTACTTACTTGTCTCAAGCAACAGAAGATGCCTTCCAGGAGAAGAAAAAGGTCCTAACGATCTGGATCGACTTCAAGCAGGCCTTTGACAAGGTGTGGAAAGATGGCCTCATTGCAAAACTTAGGAGAAGTGGAATCCAAGGCAACATGATGAAATGGATCCAGTCATACTTGCATAACAGGAGAACTAGAGTCACTCTTGACGGTCTGCAGAGCAGAAAAGTGTTGCTCCATCAGGGGGTACCTCAAGGAGGAGTAATTTCCCCAACACTCTTCCTTGTTTACATCAATGACCTGGTGAAAGATCTCCCTGCAGGAGTTAAAGCTGCCTTATATGCAGATGACCTAGTACTCTGGTGCGCTGATGAAAATGTCACCACAGCAAATTATAGAATGCAGCGGGCAGCAGACATGCTAGTGTCATGGGCAGAGAAATGGCTTATCACAATAAACACAGACAAAACCTCCACAACACTGTTCTCCCTCGCCCCCAAGGACAAATCAGCTAACATACACCTAGGGACAACCGTGATCAAGGAAGAAAGCTACCCCACCTATCTTGGGGTGACATTTGACCAAAGGCTTACATGGAATAAGCATATTGAAAATGCAGAAGGAAAGGCCCGAAGACGACTAGGCATACTCAGAAAATTAGCAGGTACCAACTGGGGAGCAAATGAACGAAACCTAAAGAAGATTTATAATGGAGTAATAAGACCACACTTAGAGTTTAGTTCAGCAGCATGGTCATCAGCTGCTAACTTACATCTGCAGTCTTTGGACAAGGTGCAAAATCAAGCTCTCAGGCTCATTACAGGAGCCATGAAAACTACACCAATAACAGAGATGCAGAAGGTTGCTGGATTACAGACATTGTCCCATAGAAGAGACACAAAAACCATGATCCAGATGGAAAAGTACAACAGTATGCCAATGCACCCAATGAAGGCAAGACTAGATGATCTGGCATTGGGACGTCTAAAGCGTAGCAGCTTTGTGCATCGGGGAAAAAGACTTATAAGACAGCATCAAGAAGACCTATCCATGAAGACAACACCACTGAAGCCCACCCTATACCCTGTACCATGGGAGCAGGCCAGCAGTGCCCTCCAAATTAATACATCAGTCAGTGGTCTCACAAGTGGATGTGAGTATAATGATCTGCAAAAACGAACTGCTACATTGAGTATGATCCAAGAAAGCTATCCCGATCAACCATGGATACATGCCTATACAGATGGATCAGCAACTAATGCTGTTAGGAATGGAGGTGCCGGTATCTTTATCTCATATCCTGACAACCACTATGAGACTAGGCACATTCCCACTGGTAAATTCTGTTCCAACTATACAGCTGTGGTTCAAGCTCTAGAGCAAGCTGCAAATATGATTTATAACACCAACTCTGACTGCCACCAGGTAGTCATCCTCACAGATGCACTGTCTGTCCTGCAAGCTCTCAAGGGTGGTAAACTCCCGCATCTGAGAAATGAACTAAACAAGGTAGCTGCCAAAAAGAGAACCATACTTCAGTGGGTACCATCTCATTGTGGTGCACCCGGAAATGAAAAGGCAGATAAACTTGCAAAAAAGGGAGGAGAATGTGAACAAGAGGATAATGAAGTCACATACTTTGAGAAAAAGAGAGCTATCCAGACTATCAGAAGAGAACAGAACCAACCCAAAGACGACTATCACACTCTCGACCGGCAGGGACAGATAACTATTTTTCGACTCAGGACAGGGCATAACAAGCTGAATAAACACATGCACAAGCTACGATTGTCTGCTTCACCACTGTGCACATGTGGATTAAACGAACAAACTGCTGAGCATGTTCTACAGGACTGTCCTCTGTATGACCAGTTAAGAAAGATATACTGGCCCAATGACTCAACACTAAACTCGAAGCTATATGGAGTTAAAGAGGAACTTCAAACAACAGTCGAATTCATCATGAGAACTCGTCTGACGGTGTAATCATCAAAGATGCGATCGCAAGAAGAAGAAGAAGACTTTACACCAGTTCATTCTGAATTAACTATTACTTAATTAACTGCAATTTTATTATCTCATCTGGTTGTTTTGTGTGAATCGTCTTTTACCATCATCACGTTCTAATCATTACTAACCCTATATGTGTGGATATTCCATTAATAAACCCAACGATCGTTTGATCATTTTCTAGTTTGTTAATGTATCACTCGTGCTGTCGGTGTTGCATATTCACATATAGGAACCTTTCTCTACTCAGATGAGGTTGGGGTCTTTTTCTTTACGGGATCTAAGGGCAGAAGCTAAGGTCGTGGGGAAACATAAGTCTTTCCATTAGAAAACCATGTCCAGTGGAAAGCATTCGCATTCCTGTCTTCTTGTCCCTATCTCGAATAGGTCTTTATTCTTTCTTAACGAGCCAATTTCTAGAGACCTTATATCTAATATCTCATAGACTATTCCTGGCAAAAACTACTGTCGTAGTTGCCCCAGTACTCACCACACGACAATTGGAGGCCCGTCCGGATTAGTGAACGCGGACTCAGAAGTGTGATAAATCACATTTTCATCCCTCCTAAACTGTTGCGATAATTGCAAAATTTGTTTTCATTTTGAGGGATTACCTTCTAGACTGACTCTTACTATAATGTGTCTATTTCATAGAGGGGATAATTTATATCTCTAAAGCACGAGTGATACTTTTTAAATTAAGTATCAAACGGACAGAGTAAACACTTTTTGAGAACAGAGGATACTGTAGGGAACTGATTTTTTTCTTTTTCTGTAACTGCTGGGAAAATTTTTATCATAAATATTTAGCAAATTTTTCATAGAAACTTCGAGATAATCTGTTATATAATTTTTCAGAATACGCTGAGTGAGTAATTTTTAAGAACTATTTGAACTTGATTATTAATTTAAACCTAGCTGGTTTTAAAAAGATAATTACTTGTGCGAGTCTAAACAATTTGTTTGGAGGTCACTGCCAATTTTTCCCTTCACGAACCCGTACTGCATATCATGGCAGATGCCGCAAAAATTAGAACTAGTTCAATGGAGGCAGGGCATGAATTCGGGTTAAGTGGAAAAGACCTGATGAAATATGTAAGCGAAGAGACTGATAAACTCCATGAAAGAGAGATGGAAATGCAGAAACTTACAATGGAGAAGGCTGCAGCAGAAGCAGCGGAGCGGAAAGAGAAAGCTGCAGCAGAAGCAGCAGAGCGGAAAGCCGCAGCAGAAGTAGCAGAGCGGAAAGCCGCAGCAGAAGCTGCGGAGCGTAAAGAGAAAGCCACAGCAGAGCATGCACTTAAGATGAAGCAACTGGAAATCCAGGGACAGACCAATCCGATAGATCTGGCAAAAAGTGCAGCGGCTTCCAACTATGATGGAGGTTACTCACCCCGCTCAGATGGTGTGCCTACTTCGCAACCTGCGCCACCCAATGCCATGAACTTTCCACTAGAACCTTTTTCAGAAAGGAATGATACCATGGACGCCTGTTTAGACCGCTTTGAACGCTTTGCAACAGGGTTTGGACTTGAAGAACGGAAGTGGAACTTGAAACTTTCCCAGAGCCTAAGAGGAGCCACCTAAGATGTTTTTAATAAACCTCCGGCCGGAGAGCAAGATGACTATCAGGCATCGAAAAAAGCTCTCTTGGTGAGGTACGAGCTTCATTCAGAGGCTTACCGGAAAAAATTTCGAGGTTCTAGGAAGGAGGCCGGAGAGACTTTCTCACAGTTCGCAGCCCGTATTGAAGACTACTTAGTGAAGTGTGTACACTGGGAAACGTTACCGAGAACTATGACGGGTTGAAAGAGCTGATTGTGATAGAGTAACTAAAAGAGTCTATGTCGGTGGAAATGCGTAGATTTCTCACTGAAAACGGCGCTGACCGGTTAGAAAATATTCTTACACTGGCAGAGCGATTCCAAAATGCTCTCATGGAGTCTCAAGGAGCCAGAAAGAAGTTTTCGGATCAGGCGCCAAAGCAACCAGCTCGCTCCCAACCAGACTAACAAAGCAAAGGACCACACATCTCGCATAAACAGCACGCAAAACAAGATAACTACAAAGAGCAAAACAAGAAAAATGCTGCGCCACATCAGAGACAGGGAGATAAACAGTGCAAGTACTGTCGCTTGAACAATCACAACACTAATGAGTGCAAGCGCAGACCTCCTCCTCAACATGCTGCCTGTCTGCAGACAAAGTCGTCACCCCGGAAGGAGCAGAGGACCAGAAACGTTTCTCATCCTCCCGTCATCGAATCAGTCCTCGTAAACGGACAATCTGTGGAGTGCCTTTATGACACAGGACTTGCTTTCGATGCGGTGGTCAGGGCATGTCTTGTCACCCCTGACCAGATAACAGACGAGAGTGTCGACATCCAAGGTCCAACGAAGGATGTTGAACCCATGACACTGGCAATTGCACTTATCAGAGTAGAATCTCGTTTCGTGACAGAAGAGATTCGTGCAGCTATAATGGAAGAACCAATCTACTCTTTAATCTTGGGATGTACATATGTGTTCCTTGGAGAACCTACTCAACCACTAGTCATAGCGGCCGTACACACTAGAGGGCAGTCACAAAAAGACGCAGAGCAGGAACCTCCTACCAATATCCTCCCCGAGGAATTGAAGAAAGCCCAAATGGATGATTCATCACTGGCCCTCTGTTTTAAAAAATTACCTAGGACACACAACCCACCTACCAGGGGCGACTTTTTTTTATGAAAAATGAATTGATGTATCACCGAGCTGGAAACGAAGGACACGAACACAACCAATTAGTAGTTCCTGCAACCTATAGGAACCAGGTGCTTGAGATGGGCGACTCTATCCAATTTAGTGGACACATGGGAATGAGCACCACGACTCAAAGGATCGCCTGCCACTATTATTGGCCAGGGATCACCGGTGACATTGAACGTTTCGTCAAGTCTTGTCCTCAGTGCCAGAAAGTTGCACCAAAACACTGGACGGCACCCGCGACCTTTGGGGAGATGCCAATCTTGGGCACCCCATTTGAAAGAATGGCCGTGGATATAATTGGACCTCTGCTGAGAACTAAGAAGAGGAACTCCCATATCCTTACCTTAGTGGACACCTGTTCCATGTGGGGCGAAGCCATAGCCATGCAAGCATGCGACTCAGTGCATGTAGCTGACGCTTTACTGAATATCTTTACTAGATTGGGCTTCCCGCATGAAATTATCACAGACAACGGGTCACAATTTAGAGGCAAGTTGACAGAAGAGGTGCTTAGAATATTCAAGACTAGGCATATTCATACCTCGCCCTATCACCCCCAAAGTAACGGGCAAGTAGAGCGGTTTAACCGGACGCTCATCTCTATTCTTCGGAAGTTGGCACAGGAGAAGCCTGAAATTTGGGTTCAGTATCTTCCTGCCGCATTATTTGCTTATAGGGAAGTACCGCATGCGTCAACTGGAGTCCCTCCGGCCACATTACTCTTCGGAAGACCTATTAAAGGTCCATTAGAAGCATTACTAAGAACATGGACAGATGCCAAGGCAGACGACACTGTCACATCAGCCTTCCAGTACGTCACAGACTTGAAACAACGCCTGAAGACTGGCTGGGAATTAGCCACAGCGAAAGTACGGGAGGCTAAGCGGAAACATGCCATATATTACAATCGCAATGCGAAGGACCGAGAACTAGCAGTAGGAGAGAAGGTGCTACTTCTTGTGCCAAGTAGCAGTAATAAATTACAGATTTGCTGGAGGGGACCCTACAAAGTGGTGGAAAAGAGTTCTCGCACCAACTGTAAAATCGCTGTGAACGGAAAGCAGAAAATTTATCACTTAAATCTGCTTAAGAGCTTTTACGAGCGAGCCCCTGCCAAACCAGTGCACCTCATGACTATGGCCATTGCTATGCAAATGGAAGAAGAGCCATTATCATCCGTAGAGTACCCAATGATACAGGAGGAATCACATTTAGATGTGAAAATAAGCTCCACCTTAACGGAAGCCCAGCAAGAAAAAGTGAGGAGATTGATGGAAAACCACGCCACTCTATGACAGACAAACCGGGCCGGACAAACCTGATGGAGTTTGACATGGAAGTCACGGATCCTACGCCCGTCCGAATGAGAACCTAACCGAATCCGTATGCTAAGGCGACGGCATTAAAGCAAGAAATGGATTACTTACTTAAGGAAGGCATAATTTCGAAGTCGGAGTCCATTTACAGTGCGGGATTGGTGCTGTTACTCAAACCTAGTGGAGAACACCGCCTGTGCATCGACTACCGACAGCTGAATGCGTTAACACAGTTCCAGCCAGAAACATTACCGGACCAGAACCAGCTATTTACTAAGCTGAGCAGGGCTCGCTATTTCTCAAAGATCGACCTCAGTAAAGGGTAATATCAAATACCGGTAAATGCTGAGGTGAGGAACCTGTTAGCCTTCAGTACTCCAGATAGACACTTCGAGTTTAATGTGATGCCATTTGGACTAAACAACGCTCCTAGTGTCTTCACAAGGATGATGCGAAAGTTAGTGGATCCTCTGAATCATCCCGCCATCAGCAATTTTATGGATGATATCCTAGTAGGTACTGAATCGTTTGAAGAACATATATCAGCGCTATCCTTGCTGTTTAACAGACTCAGAGAAGCGGGACTAACCGCCCGCCCAACCAAATGTCAAATTGGGTGTGAACAGCTAGAGTTCCTAGGACATACTATATCCCATGGGACCATGTTCCCCGGGACTCAAAACGTTGAGAAGCTGAGAAATGCACCGAGACCGTCCACAAAAAGGGAAGTCCGGTCATTTGTATCCCTCTGTGGATTCTACCAGAGATATATAAAGGATTTTAATAGCCTCTGTGCGCCACTTACATCGCTAACCAAGAAAGGAAACCCAGATAAAGTGACATGGTCAGCAGAATGTGAACATGCATATGCACTCTAAAAAGAGAAACTCACCACAAAACCGATTTTACGGCTCCAGGATTTAACTCGAAAATTCATTTTGCGCACAGATGCCAGTAACATTGGAATCGGGGCTGCATTACTACAGCCAGACGACAGGAGCCCACCAAATCTATTTCCGGTCGCATACGCGAGTCGGAAGTTAAACCGAGCAGAACAGAACTATTCCACAATCGAAAAGGAATGTTTGTCCCTCGCCTGGGGAATACAAAAATTTCGAGCATACCTGTACGGAAGGAAATTTACGATCCAGAGTGATCACCAACCTCTGACCTTCCTCGCCAATTCAAAGAATTTGAATGCTAGACTGATGAGGTGGTCGCTTGTTCTATAACCTTACACGTTCCAAGTGGACTATATCCAAGGAAAACATAACGTATGAGCAGATTTTTTTTAGCCATCATCCTATGAGGCAGGACGGAGCGCACAGACAAGTAGAGGAAGGGGTGGAAACCGGAGAGTTAAACGAAGATGAGGAAAAGGAGTAATGAATCCCGAGCAAGAAGGCTAAGCTCTCCTGAGTATGATTGACATCACACTTGAGGAGGGGGCTATTGTGATAAACGAGAGCAAAGGCCTTATTGCTCTATCTTTTCCTACATCTTTCGTATTGTATTTTCTTTGACATTTGTTCTTTCATCCAACATTTGCGATCCACATTTGCTATTTCATTGTTGTGATTACTCGCGACCGGTATCTAAAGAACCACATGTGTTCTTTCATCGGAGGAAATAAAGTCCTTTGATTGAGTCCACATACCTGACATTATCGTTTGAAGCCCACAATGCATCGTGATAAATCTGGTGAAAACGCATCTGGTCATCCCAATCAGATATCTGGACATGCTGTAATTTCTGTGACACCACATTGGACGCCCAGATTGGCCAGGGGAAAACGTCTCATGCTGTAATGGTGTTATCTTTGGTCGGCCGCTGTTCAGACAAGCGTTGGGTTACCACGTTGGACGCCCATCTTGGCCAGGTGAACAATAAACAATCACAGAGTAATTTGACAGCACTTTTGCATTAGCTCGCCAATTATCTCCATACCTGTTTGTCAAACCACCCACGTTTGGACTGACAGGGGACAAGAGCGATTCTGTGAATGAGTGACCAGAGGGGCTATTAAGGATTGGTTGGTATGGGCGGAGCTGTAAAAAAACACACATTGGACTTCAAGAAATATAATCTACTGCTTAGCTTGCTAGAGGAGCAGTTCAGTTTTTATATTGTGAGGCAGAGATACAATCCCAAAAATGCCTAGCCTAATACAGTGTTTATTCAGAGTGAATATAATTCAGTTCTGTGATGAAGTGTGTTCTTAAAGGATTTTGCGAAGGGACAAGAAGGTTAGTAGATCTTATACAGATTATTAATACATTTTCTTAATTTTTGTTTATTTTAACCTCACAGCTAAAATGTGCGAAAGATAAAGTTTCAAATAATTCTTTGCATAACTGATTAATAAAATCAGAAGATTTTCCTAGAAGATGATAGGATGATAGGAGGTAATTAATAGTTCATACTTCACCTTCATCATCACAGTCTCCCATGCGCACACACTCTCATGCACAAGATATTTAACATCATTAGAATTGAACTCAGAGAGAGATGAATTATGAGCAGTAGTATAAATGAAAGTCAACCAGTGATGTTAAATGTGGAAAAACTTACGAAGACTTGTGTGTGTCTTCAGTTCATCAGAAGTCTGAGTCTACACGCAACGTGTCTGACGTCTAACCAGAAATAAGTTATCAAAAACGGACATTTGGTTAGCAGAATTCGCCATAGGACATCTTTCATTCCTCAATTAAAAAGGAATATTGTCTCACCCACAAGTCAGAAGGTGGACGCCGCATTTTTCATCACCATATACTGTTGGCTCACAAGTTCAATACATCGTTATCACAAGTTCAATACAGAGTCATCATAAATTCAAATCACTCGAAAGATCATTATTATCTGAAGTCAAGCAAAAGAGCTCAAAAGAGGAATCGCATATTTATACCAAGTGCAACACCCTCTTAAGCGCATTCTATGAAGCAGACTCTAAAGTATATTTTATGAATCACGACTACATACGCAAGATTATGAGTCTACATATCACTAACATTTCGTGAAGATATCCAGTCTGGCCAGTACCCTCGGGAGATTAGACAACAGACCTTTTGTTCATATGACAACTATTAACTGTTGATCCACACTACAGAGATATACTCAAACAGTGAAGGAATATACATAGATATCTCGTCAGCGTTCTCCGTACGACAACAGTATTCATCAGAACGTCCTCGGCTTAGAGATACCCCACTCGACATAACGAATACCAACTTGGGACATTGTATGCCTACATGTGAATCCGCATATCAATGAGAAGAATTTAGAGACACATGGACTGTGTAGATTACTCACCATTTTGGTAACACGTATCATATCACATCATCATTTCACTTTACACCAGTTCATTCTTAATTAATTATTACTTAATTAACTGCAATTTTATTATCTCATCTGTGTGTTTTGTGTGAATCGTCTTTTACCATCATCACGTTCTAACCATTACTAACCCTATATGTGTGGATATTCCATTAATAAACCCAACAATCGTTTGATCATTATCTAGTTTGTTAATGTATCACTCGTGCTGTCGGTGTTGCATATTCACATATAGGAACCTTTCTCTACTCAGATGAGGTTGGGGTCTTTTTCTTTACGGGATCTAAGGGCAGAAGCTAAGGTCGTGGGGAAACATAAGTCTTTCCATCAGAAAACCCTGTCCAGTGGAAAGCATTCGCATTCCTGTCTTCTTGTCCCCTATCTCGAATAGGTCTTTATTCTTTCTTAACGAGCCAATTTCTAGAGACCTTATATCTAATATCTCATAGACTATTCCTGGCAAAAACTACTGTCGTAGTTGCCCCAGTACTCACCACACGACATTTGGTATGCGACCATCTTCCATGCGGCGGACATGGCCAAGCCAGCATAGTCTTCGCTGTCTAAGCAGTGTATACATGCTTTGAAGGCCAGCACGTGACAATACCTCAACATTTGTCACTTTATCTTTCCAAGAATTCCCTCGTATGTGGCTTAAGCACCGTAAATGGAAGATATTGAGCCTTCTTTCTTGCTTAGCATAAGTTGTCCATGTCTCGCTATCATACAGAAGTGTGCTGGTGACGCAAGAGTTATATACGGCCGCTTTGGTCTTCACTGTGAGTTTAGAGTTTTCCCAAACACACGATGTGAGAGGCGGGCAAAGGTAGCTGCAGCTTTGCCAATGCGGTTGTCATTTCTGTATATTGACATATACGGAAGTATTTGTATCGTCTTTTTGGTGACCTTATGAACGAATAATTGTTCATTACATATAACAAAGAATATTTTAAAAAGATATACTAAATACATGTCTTTTATTAATATCCTCAGTTTATGTGCATTCCCCTCAGGTGTTTTTAGTAGGACCATTCATCAATTTCCACTTCCTAATGTGACACCTTCAACTTTAATAGATCGAGTTGGGTTGACCTATTTCTGGTGCCCTAGATCAAACGATACAAAATTGAAAATATAAACAGCTACCTTGCTGGTCCTGCCTATTAATAACACTGGACAACAGCCAAAATGTATCCGAGACAAAAGTAGCTATTTTAAACTAATTTGGACATGCTGATCACGAATATAAACTTAAAGATCGCGAATTAGCTCTAGTTTTCAAGATCGGGGGGAGGGGGAAAGAAGGGGTTAAACAAACCTTACAGCCTTTATTTTGCTTGTGAGATCGGTGACCAGGATCGGTATTGGGCCCTACATATATGTTGTCAATCCCGTGCAAAGAATCTGCGCTGCTGGTTGAACCGAAAAGGACAATCGATGCGTTTTGCAGTTCCAATGGTGTGGAGGGAACCGACAAACCATCTTAATGATTGTTACTTTTGCATGACTCCTCCAATTGGACATGGTATTTCTAAGAAGAAAAAGCTGCTTGTGGCCTATCCGAATATTCCCTCTGCTATGCGGCCAGTGCCTCAAGGGGAAGGACTTCCTGTTCCTGACCCACCAGAATCTTATACTCTAGATGATGAAGAAGATAATAAGGCCAGTGGACATCCGTCACCCGTGAAAGCATCTACATCAAGAGATCCTGATTTCGTGCCTATTGAAAAGTCTGTACAGCCACATACAATTACCCAGAGTGAATTGAATGATCTAGTGAGAGATCTGGAATTGCCAAAAAACAAAGCAGAGCTGTTGGGGTCCAGACTGCAGCAATGGAATCTTCTAGAAGAGAATTTGCATGTGTCTGTGTTTCGTGCTCGGCAAAAAAATCTGCTTCCATATTTCAAAAAACAGATAACCTCATTGCTTGCGTTTGTATAATGGGTTTGATGGCAGCACTGCACATTAACTACAAAGACGACGATTGCAAGCTGTTCATTGATTCGTCCAAGTTGCTTAAAAGCTGTGCTGCTCCATAATGGTAAAATTTTACCACAAGATCTTGGTCCCTCCTCTCCACATCAAACTTGGACTAATGACGAATTTTGTAATGGCCATGGACCGAAATGGGGCAGGATTTTTATAACTTCTGATAAATTTCCCAGACTTAGTGAGGCCAAAATCAAGGAAGGTGTATTTGTCAGTTCACAGATACGTCAGCTCTTAAGAGATCAGCGTTTTGATGATATCCTCACAGGTGATGAAAAGTTAGCTTGGAATGCTTTCCAGCAAGTGGTCACAAACTTTCTAGGAAACAATAAGCCTGACAATTACCAGGAGCTTGTAGAAACCCTCTTGCAGCGCTAAGAGAGACCAGGGTGCAACATGTCTTTGAAATTACACTTTTTACACTCTCATCTGGCTTTCTTCCCTGCTAACTGCGGTGTTGTCAGTGACGAGCATGGGGAACGATTTCATCAGGACATTACTACCGTCGAAAAAAGGTACCAAGGGAAATGGAATGCAGCAATGCTAGCAGACTATTGTTGGAACCTTGTGAGAGATGCTCCAGAAACTCATTACAAGCGACAGGCAAAAAGGCGTCGCTGTGAATCATTTCCGCTATGAGCATTATTATCATATGGCATGTATATACAAATGTGTAAAACTTGTTTTACAGATATTAAAAAAAAACTAGAGCTAATCTGGTGTTTTAACGGCCATTTTCATATTCAGCAGCCCAAACTACATGAAGGTAACTTGGTTTAATCTCAGATACACACAAAAAGTCAAAAATTTGTTGTCCAGTGTAATGAAGCATTACTTTGAATTTCCTTATTGATATTGGTTTACCAAACTTGACATCAACAGTACCAATATCCTTCAATGATGTATTCTTCTGAAAGGCAGACCAGACGACTCTACACAAGAATGCCATCTTGGCTACGGGGAGCCAACGCGAACAGTGAGGTCACATGACAATCAAACGCGATTTTATCACCTTTAAAATACTCAGCAAGATAATCCTGGATATAAGCCAAACACATTGCAAAGTCATACACTGTTAATGAGGGCTGTTACCACAGATGTAGACTCCAACAAGAAGACATGAAATACACAACACAAAAGTGCGGCCTACCACGCCGCCATCATGGGGATATACATACATAAATACATACATACATACACGGCAAAATCTGGATGACTGTTTTTAATACAAGTTCACACTTATTTATCTATCCGCCCACATATTTGTATATGAAATATTTTTCAATAAAAATGGTCACTATAAGAGATTTGTTGGTCACCGATGACGCTGCAATCGTCAGTCAAAGTCAATAGGAGCTCTTGAGCTTGATGAATCGCTGCTCCCAAGCATACAAGGACCTTGGCCTCAAAATAAGTCTAAAGACGGCTTGAGTACCCGCCTTTCAACCCTTTTACAATAAAGTTCGTTCGTTTGTTCTTTCATTCCTGACTACAGTTTATTGAACTAACAAATCTCGGTCTGCATGATAATAAGAGAACTCACAGTACTCACTTGCAGTATTCATCATAAGAGTGCTGTTCCATTATGTCATATAGTATTACCCGTCTTGCTGGATTTCGAAGTGCTGAAACGCATTCTATCATAGAAGCGCAACTACCTCTTCGCCTGTCCTCACCAGCCCCTGAGAAAATAATGGAATAAAGTCAGCAGCTTTAGAAATTTATTCTGAAATAGTTTCCAGTTCACCTTATAATAAGACAGCACTTTGCTCAGCTAAAATGACTGAGGATATAGCTCACCCAATACATTTAATTTTGATAGCATGATGGAGGATATAATTCGAGGTATGCAATAGAGTAGTTGGTTCCGATAATTAAACTGTCGATATAACTCTAACATAACTCAAATATCATCCTGTAAAATTCATCCATTATCTTTATAGCTCTCTTGGGAATATGAAGCCACGACTACAGTCCGTAATTTTGCAGGAAGTCTGCACCAAATCATTCACGAGCTCTAACTGTGGTGGTTTATGTGGCAGTTAGTTTAACATGATGGGATTGAACTGTCCCATACATAATAATAATAAATTCTTTAAGCACCAAACACGGCGCATAAGGCAGAAATCAGTGCTCTCCGGGTTGTTCGTTGTGACGCCACTCCTCTTAGCTCTTGCACATTATTTAATCCCAACGTTCTTCCTTCTCTTATTATTGTTCTTCTAAGTGTTTCTTTTGGTCTTCCTTTTTTTTCTCTTACCCTCAGGAACCCAAGTGAGCGCCTGTAGTGGTATTCTGTTGTTTTGCATTCGTAGGACATGACCGATATATGACCATCGTCTTTTCCTTATATAGTCGGAGACATATTTCTGCCTAGAGTCTTCTCTTATTTGTCGATTAGTCTTGAATTCTTTCCAACTGTCCCATACATAGTATCAAATTATTCGCCTGTAATCTTAAGCTTGAGGTAGAAGTAATCTCAGTCTTTATTTGCCTTTTTTTTTTTAAAAAAGGCCGCTGGGAATCACGTGGAGTAGGTTTATTAATTCCTAAAGTAGATGACAGTGAGACTTTGCTCTATTGTAACACCGAGGAGAGCTCTGAACTTACCACTGAGAAAAAAGGTACAACTCATGAACTCGGTGTTTGCCACGTATGTAGAACTGATGGAAGCTAAATTTAAATGTAAGGGCGTCAATTCTACTGGCTCTGCCTCTTTTTCTTCATCCTACCCCTTTTGTGTTAAATTTTTTCCCATACTTTCTTTCTCTATTGCTACGTTTAATTATGTTGTTTACTTTGTAAACGTCATTGTTTTACAATGGTCTTTATTACGTATATAAAAGTATGCTTAGTACAAGAAAACTACGACATACTGAGGTTCACTATCAAGAAAGCTAACAAGCAAGAAAGTCACTGACAAGAAGACTAACTCGAATTAAAATTCACTGACATGAAAATTAACTTGCATGACATTTCATGGCATCATGACTAGTAACACGAATTACAATTCACTTATGACAAAACTAACATTAACTAACTTTCATTTATACGAAAACTAAATAATAAAGTTCAGTGCCAAGAAAACTATCTTCTTCTGCGTTCAGTTTGTAGTCATGCTAAATCTGCAGGCCTGTCGTAAGGACGAAGTCCACAGTTTTTTCCAGGTCTACGTGGCAGCCCCATAGCTTCTGTTTGAGCTCAGCCCCCCCTGGTCAGGTCAGACGTCGTGGGTCATCATGGGTTGGGCAGTTTTGCAGAATGTGTTCAGGCGATCTGGACTCAAGTTCTTTTTGGACATTCAGTTGTAAGAGATATCTTGAGGCGATGGAGTTAATCTGCAGTGGCAAATTCTCAGCCGGAAATGATGGTCTGTTGGCGTCTGTTAAGTTGGTGGATTGGGTCATCTCTGTTGTATATATCATCTTCCTCCATCCACTGATTTTTCTACTTGCTGTGGATGATGGTTTTAGCTTCTCGATGGGGCAACGGGTAGCTGAATTGTTCAATTTTCCTGCTATTTCTAAATAGAGCATCCGCTCTCTCATTTCGACTAATTTCAAAAATGGGAGGGTAACCACTGAAGGCCAATGATTGATGACTTTTGGATAATGTTGAGCTCAGATCTGATCTCATGCGTCATGTTTTCATTTCTGGTTTTCTGTGTTATTCCAGTAATGATGTAAAGTCAGTGAAGATTACTATCTTAGCTGGTGGCTGCTGTTCTGATCTGGTGAGGATTTTCAGAGCTTGTAGTAGAGCCATAACTTCTGCTCTGACTTTGGAGATCTTTCGGGATGGGAAGGCCTACAAATGATCTTCCAGTTTATGAATCTTATAAAAATGCCTCCTTTGCCATTCTTTACTGCCCGCTCTGCGGATCATCTGTGTGTACGTGTGTCCACTCCTTCGGGTTGTACTTTTCTTCAATCATTTCCTGAGCCAAGGTGTTTAGTTGTGGAGGGGTCTGGTGGCCTTTCTTTCATGTATCAGGGACTTCTGTGATGATATATGGATACATTTTCATTGCACTAGTTTGACTCCTCATTAACATTTTCATTTGGGTAGGTTGTTTTGGAAAGAGGTCTTCATGACATTGATTCATTTGTTTTGAGATGTTTAAGAAGCTGGTTTTTTCCAGCTTTTTTTTTCGAGCTATGAAGCTAAGCATGCATAGGACGACTTGCCATTCGTAGAAGCTTCTCGCTGTGAATAAACACCCTTTCCCGACGTCTGTCATCAAAAGAGCGGATGTTGGTGTATCTCTCCATTGCCTGGATTGGAATATTCTTCATCCCTCCAGTGATTAATCAAAGGCCTGCATTTTGCTCTTTTTCTAGACGTTCTGTGTTTGTTTTTGATGCCGTTGCCGGGGCTGACATATCATATTCAATTACGGGCCTTCTGTGCCTGTATAGACTATTTTAAGTATGCTGGTATTTACCCCCAAACTTGTACCAACCAGTTTCTTTATAACTGAGAGCTCCCTTGTTGCTCTCTGTTCTACTGCTTTTATTTGTGGCTTCCAGGTGAGTCTCTCATCCAACTTGACTCCCAGGTATTTTGGCTTTCCCTTTTTTGTAAGCTCACCTCCATTTAGTTTCAATTTGACAGTTAGAAGCAGGTTTCAACAGTCGTGGAGAGATTAATCTGTACTCTCCTGTCAGATACCCATTTATCAATGGTATTTAGTGCTGCCTGCATCCTGAACTTTGCACTAGGCAAATGTTCTGCGGTACACCAGGCAGCAAAATCATCAGCATTCACAGTCCTGGAGATATGCCTATACAGTTTCTCTGCAATATCATTTATACAAATGATGAAGAATGTGGGGGAGATAATTCCTTCTTGTGGCACATTTTGTTGAAGAGCGACGCGATGGCTCAGTTTCCCGTCACGTTTTACTCTTGCTATGCGGTCTCGGGGAAGTCACCATAGTTGAACATTCCCCCTTCAATTTTGTTGTTGAACATCTTAAGGAGAAGACCTGCTTTCCATATCTTATCAAAAGCTTTTGTCAGGTCTACAAAAACAGCTAGTACTTTTTTTCCTCTCCTGAATGGAATTTTCTACTTCCTGAGTTAGATATACTAGCTGGTCTTCAGTGCTGCAGTTTGTCCTGAAAGCTCACTGTGTGTTATAAAGCAGATAGTTTTTTCCAGATGTTTCAGTAATCTTGAGTTCACCATTCTCTCCATTATCTTACGCAGACAGCTCAGTAGGCTAACTGGTCGGTAGCTGGACTTGCTTGTTTTCTTTTTTATTTATTTCTGATGGGAACAATGATTGCTTCTTGCCATCGATCTTGAGTACTCTTGTCAGATTCCACAGCTTGCTTGAGTCCTTGTCCATGTTGAGACTGCTAGTGTTCTGGTACCAGCTCCTTTGGATTTTAGTTGTTTTTTGTTTGTTCATTAAAAGCAAGTTTTATGCTGTTGTGCCCCTTGATGTTTTCTACTATAGAATTTTGCTCTATAGTTTCCCGGGCTTTATTAAGTTCATTTTGAAGATTTTCCAGGTTGTCACTCCATAAGGATCTCGTTGTTTACCTCGTGGAATTGACTTTTTTTGCTGCTTGAATGATTGCCTCAGTGATAAGGAACATGTTTTTATTTATGCTGTGGGCAATGTTCTGACAGAGGCAATCGATCTGTTCTTTAAAACTGACCCAGCTTGCTTTTTTGAAGTTCCAGCTAAGAATCATATTAAATGGTCCTGAACTTCCTAGATCAGATAATTGTAATGTGACTGGTACATCATTAATTCCCCCAAGCTGGCTGGTTACTGTTCTAGTAATGAGCCAATGTACGGCATCTGTAGCCACAGCAAGATCTGGCATAATCGTTGTTTTCTATACTCTGGTGGGCTTATCGTGTGGCTGGTTTATTAAAATTTGTTTATTCTCCACCATTCCACCTCTTCCGCTCTCGCATCTGTTGTTTCATAGCCCCAGCTTGGTGAGTGGCTATTGAAGTCACCAATAATAAGATGTCTCGATTCTGCAAGTTTCACTTTGTGTAACTCCAGATTTGTGGTTGTAGGCTGTAGCAGTTTGTGAATGTCACAGGTTGCCTCCCCTTGATCTGCAGTAGTGATCCAACAGTGGCAAAATCTTAGATTATCTAATGTGGGTCTTCAAAGGCGTCTACCTTTGCACAAGATTATTCTTGGCAGAGTTGTAGATAGAAGGGTAATGATGCTTCTACCTCGGAGTCTTTACAAGATATTTCAGAAGTCAAGAACAATGCTGAATGAGTCTTAACACGTTAAGTTTGTATCTGACCCGCCGCCTTTTGTGAAGATAGATATAAATGATTTGCTCGTTCAAGCCTCTAGCTGATTTAATTATGCAAAATTAATTTTAATAGCTCGATATAGATATGTAAATATATTAATGAATATATACTATAGGTTCTGGGTCATACGAGTATATATGCCTTTCTCCCTGTAATGATTAATTCAACTATGAATTTGTCAAAATCAACATATACAAATTTATTGTTCAATTACTTTGAAAGAAATGTAAGTAAACATGAAATGGTAATTATGAGAAATTATGGTTCATCACAGATCTCGGTTTGGGAGATGAAAATATAGTTCTTTGAGGGGGCCTGCTAAACTTATAACTTACGTAGCTTACAAATTGATGAAACGTTGGTGCTGCTGGTTCTGTCACTTAGTCTCTGTGGTAAGGGCATACCTCCAAAGGGTTTTGGAGGTAACTACTTCCGGTCAAGGCAGCGATCTTCACTATCCGTGGCATGTAGGTTTCACATGTCGATCTCAAGCTTAAGAACAGCATAGCGGGACCCATTCTGCGTTCCCCATGCAACACACTAATTTTGGTCAAAAAATTGACCATTGAAATTCAAAGGAATTCAGGTTTAAGGACCAGTTCAGCCGAACAGTGTTATAGAAGGGCAAGTGCTCAGACTAGTACAGCTGGTAAAGTGAGTAGAACCTCAAATGGTTTCTCACCAACTTTAGAGGGAAAAGAAGAACACATTCCGCCGCTAAGTATTTGTTTTCCTGATTTAGATCAGGCGCCTTTCCTCACAGTCCGTCACCGATTCTTTTATCAGAATGTGGACTCTCCATATTATATAAATCAGGGGATGTGATGAAAAATCACTATTCTTTTAGTTAATGTAATGAAAAAATGTCAACTGGACAGCGGCAAGTAGATTGTGCCTGAAAGGACAACTTTAAGCATACATGCAACTCATTACAAATGATGGGAGCCGCGCTAGCGTAGTGGTTACCACACCGCGCTGGCGACCTGGTGACCCAGGATCAAACCCGTACGAGGACATTTGAAGATTTTTTTCGTTGAACCGGGATTTGGACTGGATTAACTCGAGCCCTGGCGAGATTATTTGAAGGAGTGTCGTCGACCAGGGACTGGCGGCTCCTGAGCCAACCCAGCTCTAATGGGTACTTCCAAAATCGGCGAGTATCTGCCTGAATGACGAGGGACATCTGTCTCTGTGCAAGAAAAAAGGAATACTCGCGTAAAATCAGTCTCAGGTTAGATATAATAACCTGAGATTTCGCCTCGAGTATTAGCGGGCGTACGAAAAAAAAAAAAAAAATTACAAATGATAATTTACATATGAGGTCATCATCATCAATCTTTCTCCACTTGGAGTCTGGGGTTACCTCTGCTTTTGGTTCTTCCGTGAGAACTAGCTTGCATCAATCACTAGCGCTTGCTGTGGTGGTTCATGAATGTATCCTTTTCACATGCTGAGGTTGCCAGCCTCGTATAAATCTTCAACACGTCTAGCTAGTATAAACCAGTACAATTCAAAGTATAAAAATGTGTACGCCTCACCCTAGTAACTAGGCAAATCTTAGACGTCTTGCTCAGGTAAATAGTATTGGCAACTTAACACACGTTTGGGATATTATTTTTTATTATAGAATTCCTCGGTATCATGTGAGTAGTTTCTGTAGGAGTCTGGTTCCCTACCAATATTGGCGAGTTTTCTTTTCCAGTGGATAAAAGATGCTCTAATACGTTGTTTCATTCCTAAAATTCAGAAACCTGACTCTATTCTTTCCTATGGCAACGTCCTAAATGTCTACTTTGACGTTTACAGGAATGCAGTGTCGTATGTCAAACCTTTTCTACGCTACATCGTAAGTTCCCAGCTCACGGTTCCCCCTGGCGTTTTCTAATAAACTCCCAATCAGCGAGGTTGCTTATTAGCACCTCACATGCCGGCGAATATATTCAAAGTTCATATTGTGATAACTTTTCCTCATGCAGTATTCTGTATGATCCATGCGTTTGAAAATTTCAAACTGTCATCCTCTGTATATATACGAAAAATGTTGTCTGTGTTTACGTTACAATTTCTTACATTTTTCCTGTCGAGTCGGAAGTAATTATGCAATCTTAGCAATCACTTCATAATGTGGTCTATCTGGTTTCTGTCCCGGAAAAGAAGCGATATCAATTTGCCAAAAGTCAGGAAAAGACATTGACTGATGATATAGACCAGAAATTCGACACCATTTCAACAATATATAAGGAAAGCAGCAAATCATGCTTGGGATTCCAGGAAAGGAAGAAGCAAGACTGCATAACACCAGAAACATTGAAAACCATAATAAAGAGAAAGGACATGAAAAGAAAGAAAACGGAAGCGAAGTCCCCCAGGTTAAAGCAATTATATAGCAAACAGTACAGTCAGCTGGACAAGGAAGTTTAAAGCCAAACCCGAGCCAACAAAAGGAATTTCCTAGACGAACTTGCAAGACAGGCAGAAGAGGCAGCACTGAGAAATGAACAAAGCACAGTATACAAAATAACTAAAATCTTCAGCGGAAAACGAGGTGCAAAACATATTATATTAGAAAGAGATAAGCAAGGAAATCTCATCACGACAGCAGAGGTATGTGGTGGGTTTTGATGTTATAAAGTGTGGTTGCTAAGTTACTTAATGTACTGACTGAGGTCAGCTGTGAAGGTCCCTGAGGATAACAGTTTATGTGAGTTTACAGAGTACCTTGCTGCTACCACCTATGACCTCAATCAGACTTATTCTTGACTAGTATGTCTGATAGCTATGTCTAATGTCTAGGGTAATGAAATGTGGTGTGCTGGTAATAAAATACACAAACACACACACACACAAACAAACACTAATATTAATCTCTATGATCAAGTCAATTAACACTGTGTTTAAAATTTAGAAATTACAATTTTTTCAAATTTATTTTGTCCTGAACCAAGTTTTCTTCTGGTCAGGACTTTTAAATCAAATATGAATTAATGTCAATAGAAGTGCATATAATTGAATATTCACATGAAAGACTTGTACATATATGTAAATTAAATTTGCTAATATTATTACTAAACTAAAAAAGTCTCTTGAAACTAATGCTGGATGTCGGGTCGGGGTATTTGCATCATATCCAGTCTCTATGGAACAGTGTTCATTTGGTTTTTAAACAATCTTAATGGTGGACAAGTTTCTTATGTTCACAATGTGGTTTAAATTTTATTATTGTAGTTTAGTTGATGAATCTCAGCAGGCCAGGTCTGAATACTTAACTGGCCTGTGACGATGGAAGAAAGTAGTTTCTTAGGCCCACTCCTCACATGCTCTGAGGTAGTATCATAGGCATCTCATTTCATACAAACTTGGACTTCTCCAGAACATCTGGCACTAGCACAGTGCCAGACAAAGAAACTCTGAAACCACAAAATTAGGCTATGTCTTAACATACTACCTAATTCACCATGTCTACAATCAATAATACATGGAATACAAGAGACAGGGTCAGATCTCTCTGACCGACCCAGCACATCCACATCAAGGCTGTTATCAAGTAGCACTAAATTCCCATTCCTCTATGGACTGCACTGCATCTGAAATATTTCCATTAATCTCTTTTCTTTTTCCCATATAATAATATGTTTCCACCTGACCATCTGAAAAGAAACATCTGTATTCTACCTTTCTGATAGTTTATCATACTATCTTTCAACCTCTAGGCCCTGGAACAGTCGGCTGGGGACCTAGAATAAGTACTCACTTGTCGTAATCATTTTTCATTATATGGCAGTATCAATCACTCCGTATTGTTTAAATAAAAGGTTAATAATTTTAGCCTTACCACAATTCAGAATAAAACACACAGATACGTTGAAATAGCACAAACTCAGCTGAGCTGCTGGCTAGACTAAGGCATCCAACTTGTATTATCATATATATTTAATGGACGACAAACTTCTTAGCATCAACGATCTGCTTATGTGGACAGTCTTCAAAAAATGGCAACTTGCCGTCAAATTTTTTCAATAACATTAACTATTCTGTCCAATGAGAGTACTGCCCCTCTACAGTTTAAAAATTCAAACATAAATGTCCAATTTAGGTCCAGTTTCGGTCTAGTGTGTAGTATATTTCTGTCTGTCGGTCGGTCCGAACTTGGGTTTTCCCAAAATTGCACTTGTTTTTGGACCAACTACAAACAAAAAACTACACAAATTTTGTCTCACTTACTTATAAGATTTCTATGCTAAGTTATTTTTAGATTCTATCCGCCTTGTCTCCCCCCTTCCCACATGAAATTTTTTTTCCTGCTTCCGTCTCAAGGACGCGTCAAAATGTAACTTTTAGTGAATGCAAAACCAACAACTGTTTGCTAGTCTGCATCGAACAAATCAGTCTTTTGTCAATAACTTCGGATTCATCTGTTCGTCCTTTTATTTGAAAGTATATTATTTGTCAGGAAAAGATAGGCTATCAAACTAGCTAACTTTTACTATTCTAAACCTATTATTAAGAAATTACATAATTTTTTTTTTCTATGTTAGGCTTGAAATTAGTTTTTTACTACTCGTTCACGGCTTTTGCCGCTATATTCAAATTAAAACGACTGGGAGCCGCGCTGGTGTAATGGCTTCGGCGTTGTACTGGCGACCAGGTGTTCATGGTTCAAACCCGGGCGTTAGCGTTTGAAGAAATGTTTACGGCCGGAAATTTGACTAAATAACCTGAACGGCTCCTGTGATAAACCCTCTGTGGATGGGAAGGAGCGAAGCTCCTGACCGGTTTGGAAGGAAAGTGCTCAGGTTCCCCAGCCTTGCAATGACATGTCATTGGGCCGAAGGGCTGAAAGCCCAAGTGCCGCTGGTTAAAAAAAAAAAAAAAAAACCCTATCTCCCGTAGAACGTCCGAGATACGTCTGTTTCTGACAAGAGGTAAGGTCGTTTACGTGCCCAATTTCTTACATTGTGTCAACTAGTGGCGTATTTTTTGTTTTATTTTAAAACTACAAATTGCGTCTGCTAGGCTTTAGATTCTAACGCGTGCAGACGGCATCATTTCTCTCTTCCCTCCTTTTCTTACCCCGTCTGAATGAATAGGCTTTTCGTGTCCTCATGTTACAATTAGTTTGTTTCAATGACACTAAAAACGATGGTACAGTCTACCAAAACAACGCGCTTGTGGCGTGGGCGAATAGGTAGCAGCGTAACCTAACTATATTTTATCACTACATTTTATTTTAACTTTTATCTTTATAAATGGAGGATTTTATCGTTGTATCAGGGTACTCCATCACACATCTCCCCACTTGAGAACATGCACTAATGCAAGTTCCAAAACCAGTGATACACATAGATAAAATTAACTCCTTACGCCTGCTGAATACTCTAAATTTGATCACAGGGGTGCCTACTGAGGAAATCTGCACCGACGTTCTGTGAGCCCGGAATATATTCAATGGTAAATTGATATGGCTGTAATAATAAAGACCATCGTAATAATCTAGCATTTTCATGCTTGGCCTGTGATAAGAATACGAGAGGTTGATGGTCTGTTTGGACCACAAAAGTCCTACCATACAGATAAATTTGGAACTTTTTTATCGCCCAGATTAACGCTAAACACTCTTTTTCGCTTGTGGAATAGCCTTGTTCTGCTTTGTTCAACTTGCGGCTAGCATAAGCGACTGGGTTCAGTTCCCCATTGGGTGAAGAGGACCTTTGCAACAAAGTAGCCCCCAGGCCTACATTGCTTGCGTCCGTTCTCACCACAAAATCCTGAGTCAAATCAGGCAATTTGAGAATAGGCTTGCTAGTGAGTTTTTTCTTTAACTCTTGGAATGCCAATTCACACTGCGCTGACCAAACAATTTTATCTGGATTTCCCTTGCGAGTCAAGTCAGTCAGAGGAGCACATATAGAGTTAAAATTGTTGATATATTTTTGGTAAAACCCACATAACGACACGAATGATCGCACGTCTTTCTTTGTTTGGGGTCTAGGTGCTCTCTGCAGTTTTTCCAAGTTCTTGGGGTCAGGGGTCATGCTACCCTGATATACAGTATGTCCCAAGAATTCCAACTCTTTGCATCCAAAACAACATTTTGTTGGTCTAGCGGTCAAGTTTGCTTCTCTGAGCCTATCAAATAGCATATTCAGAGAGTTAACGTGTTCTTCAAATGTTTCTGTGGCGATGAGGATATCATCCATGAAATTCGTGATACATGGATTATTCAAGGGATCCAACAATTTGCGCATCATTCTAGAGAACACACTCGGAGCATTTTTCAATCCGAATGGCAACATGTTGAATTCATAATGCCCTTCCGAGGTGCTAAAAGCTAAATAAGGTCGAACCTCAGGCTTCACTGGAATCTGGTAATAGCCTTTGCTAAGATCCACCTTCGAGAAATATTTTGCCTTGTTCAGTCTGGCAAATAACTGTTTTGTGTCTGGTAATGGATCCTCTTGACCTTCTGTGACAGCATTCAATTTCCTGTAATCAATGCACAGTCTATGTTCTCCAGACGGTTTCCTCAACAAAACTACACTGGAGCTAAAAGAAGATTCACTGTGAGAAATAATTCCTTCTCTCAACAAATAATCTATCTCCTCTTTCAATGCTTTCTCCTTAGCGAACGGAACAGAATAGGCTCTCATACAGATTGGTGATGAGTCTACCAGCTTTATATCATACTCTAGCAAATTAGTATGTCCCGGTTTGTCTGTTAACACATCTGTATGTTCCTCCAGAACCTGTTGAACTCTCTCCCTCTGATTTTTAGTCAGGTGCTTACTGACTTTTACCTCTGCAGCTGTCTCACACGGGTGTAATGGGTATTCATGTGAGGTGAGTGGTTCCTTTTTCATTTCGGTTGCGATAGCCAAGGTCAGTAAAGGGGTGACTTCCTGGATTTGTCTGTCCAGATACTTCTTTAAAAGGTTCACATGATATATTTTCTCCTTCCCCTTTTTGTCAATTTTATAATTTGTTCTAGACACCTTCTCTAGAACGGTATAGGGACCTTGTGATAAAGGTGTTTTATTTGTTGCGTCAGGTCACCACGTTAATAAAGTCTTGTATTGGTGTAAATAGAATGAATGTTTGCATGTACTCGTCTGCCTGATGAGAGTACGTAGTCAACTCAAACCCGGCACAGTGTTGGTCATACAGGTCACCTTGTCCCGGAACGTAATGAGGCCCCGACAAGAATGTAGTGTTGACAATGAGTGTAAACATGAGTGTCAATACCCGAATGCATAAATGGTTCTGTGTAGTTGACAAATTGGTAGCAATGCACTCATATTTTCATGGTTGGAATTCAATGATTACTGGAACTACTGTAGACGTTTGAGACAGTTTAATGACACACACTCTGACAGCACGGTTGACAGTCATTGGAACAGGTTGACACAATAAATCATTGGATACTTGACAAATGGGTGGCAACATCAATTTGGCAATCTCATAGCATGTAAATATAATCGGACGATAGGAGCAAATATATAGTTATGATAGTCTATCGTCTCATACCTCCACTGACTAGTAGCATCAGTTTGAGTTAACAATAACAATGGTCCTCACAATGCTCCCCTACAGACCCTCTGGTGACTATGTCTTTCAGGCTAAGTCTTTTAGGCTTTAAATTCAACAGGGTCTTTCTTTTAAGGTTGACCATCTCAAATAACGAAGAGTAGACTTCAATA